>JAQIUQ010001022.1:0-216140 GCA_030378365.1 Hybognathus amarus | reverse complement strand
ACATCTTGGTTCAGTTACATATTGCTCTTTCATGATTTGTAACCACAACATTTTTTTTCTTTTGTCAAATCAACTTAGATAATTTATGTAGTTCAGATAACAAATGTTTTGAGTTTCTGATAATTAAATCAATTTCCTTCATTGTATTAACTCAATTTTTCCATTTCAATGAACTTGAAATTAAGGCAACCAGGTTACTTATTTTTTAAGTTAAACAACAATACTTTCTGTAAAAAAATAATAATAATAATAATTACAGTGTGGAATATTAATCAAAAAAATAGTTAAACTAATAACTAATAGCTATAATATGCTATTTTTATTTTCATTATTTCTGTCTCGAAATTACCAAATGAACTAGAAGCACTGAACCCTGGTTTTAAAACTAAATTTCCCTGTAAACTTGTCGGTCAATATTGGTCAACAATTTCAGGAACATGTTGTACTAGTGAAATCAGCTTCTGCCTAGTTGTAATCTCTTTTTTAAGACCACAGTCCCTGAGTTAACTATTTCTCAGTATCTGCCTCATCTTTGTAGCCCTTCTTATTTTCTGCTCCTTCAAGTGTGAGCTGAAATGGGACAGATTATGAGTGTCTGTATTGGTTTTACAGTGTGCTGCGTGTGTGTTTGTCTCTAGGGGAAAAGGACATTGAGGACTCAGGCGTGTTAGTGTCATTAGTGAGCAAGCTAATCGAAGAGCCCTGCTGTCTGCGACCACAGCCCTCTTATAACCGGACTGTTGCTATATGGACCAGCTGCGTGTCTGTCTGTGTCTGTGCGCTCATGAGTCCGCAACAGTCTGGGTTTTCTTTGTTCCTGGCTAATTATTTACCACCTTAATTCACATCTATTTATTTAAGTTATCTCATCCTCACTTTAAAGATGATAACAAGATGACATTTTGTGTTCCCTTTTCAACCTTGATGAAAGACTTTCAAATCACGTGCAAAAGACACATTTCTCATATAAGCGTCAAAATCATCTTGATGTATAGCATGGATAATTAAAATGACAAAAGACAAAGGCATGCTTTTGACTTTTTATACGCACTTTAAAAAGATCGTTTTATTTTGTTCACTGCCTACATACGTTTTTGGTAAATCAAGACTATAAGCAACAAAAATGTTTAATTATCTTCCAAATGCTTTCCTGCAAGATACATTTTTGTTCAAAAAAGATTTTGTTTGAGATCAACAAGGTTTCCTACAGATTCAGTAGTCATTAAAAACCCATACTGAGAGTTTTAGTGGTATATGCTGTTTTGGTTAATTAGATGTCTATATAAAGAAAATATCCAGGATTTAATATTTGAACACCAATCTCACAGACCCACACATTTTAATTGAAGTTCAGATGTTTTATGTTTAAGGGTTACCTGAAGGGTTAATAATGGATTTGAAGAAAGAAATAATAGTAAAATAAAATAAAAATAAAATAAAAGAGTGAGGAAGAACTAAAATAAAAACTCTGCCAGTGTCACAGACAGTTCTGATTCCTGTTAGTCTGACAGTTGCACTTCCATACTGACACACTCTGCGAATGCAAGGAAAAAAAGATCCCACTCTTCCTGTTCTCTCTCTCACTAAAAAAAAAACAAAAAAACAAAAAAAAAAACATTTTGAAACCCAGTTTGCATTTTTGCATTTTCTAAAGATAATGCGCGTCTGTGCAAAACCTGTGCTGAACTCACAGCCCCATATGTTGTGGGTGGTAAAGACTGGATTTATCCCGCTAGGTTTTCTCTAAGATGGTCTCCCGTGGATTTGTGGAAAGTTTTGGTAATATTTTGTGAAGATACTGGATAAAGAGTGACACCATGAATGTATTTTTTTTTTTTTCGGTTTCTGAGTTGGGTGATATTTCCAAATCTAACTTTATTTTGCCTTAATCACTGTCTTGTTGGCTCAAACATAGCACCGTTTTGAAACATGTCAGCAATTCCTATTGTTAGCTAGGCTTAAAATAAGTAATACACAGCGGGGTTAGTCGTAACACAGTGTTACAATGATAATCAAATGAAAACAGGCAGCCACACTTTTCAGGTTTGAGTATTATTTATACATTTGTTTGTTGGACTTTGTTGTCCAAACAATGTTGGAATTTAAAATATTACAAATTGTGTTTACTATGCATTGGTCACTTGTTTAATTATTAAAAATATGGCCTGTTTTTTATGCAATAAACCCTTAAAATTTAGATTTTAAGCTCATTTGTATTACTATTGCGTAGGGTGCGCACAGTAAGTATGGCGTAGTATACGCACAGACACGTCCCATACCGCGTACCCTTCGCCTTAGCCTGACGCGCACCTCCTCAAAAATGTAACTACACGTCACAACGACGCGGACCACAAGATCTGTGATTGGCCGGCTTGCTAGCATCGCATTTCCTCCTACGCATTTCCGCATGTACCATCTCCCCCGACGTCTTCTCTCATTTCTGCCTTACAGTTTTAGTAATTTCACTAAAAGTAACTGTTTTTCCACCTCAGATAGCTCCAACTCCAACATGATCCACTCTCCTTCAGTCGCCATTGCTTGTAGTAAGCCTAGCCGAGGAATCTCAACACAGTGAAACATTAAAACCCTTCGCCGCCAGCTAGTGTTTAGGAGCAGTACTGCAGAGCAACCAAGACCTGAACGCAGAAGTATAAATGCACACAACGGTATCGCCATGTGCTGAGCCAACGTCGACACTGACTGCCAGTACCCTTCGGACCAATGCGTAGAATCTGGCCGTAACCCTCTGTCTGTACAACTTAACCCTGCATATGGGGTATCTGTCACTTTTAGTGCCAACTGTACAGAATTGTAGGTCCTAGAAAAAAAAAAAAGTTTTAAGTGTTAATTTGTTGCAGAGATGTTCATGTTGCTTGTGTAAAAATGATTCATCTAACCTAATTATATTTTATATATATATATAAATGTGCTAGGTGTGCCCGCCTCCCTAACTGCTATGACCACACTCTTAGCTTGCATTATACTGTATGTCATGTTCTATACCATATAGACTGAAGAAATGTTGAGTAACTGCTGTAGCCCAGCAGTGTTTGGCCTAGACCCTACAAGATCATCTGCACACATCCTGGTGGATTCAGAACAAAAATCCCCAGCCACACAATCAGCATTACGCTCTGAGTCTTGTTGCCAGTTCGTCCAAATGCAAGTTAAAAGGATCTGGGAGACAAGATTTATCATTTTCTCACCCCATTATACTTTGAATGAGAGCAGACACACTGTTCCCCATTTAGTTACATTGTTTGCTGTGCATACCTGTAGGTTAGGTTAAAATTATGTACTACATATTTGGGTACACATTTTTGGTATAATTTAATACATCATTGTATGTGGTTTACTCTATCGAATGCTTTAGGATTGTTTCCATAATTTGTGACATTATGCTGGCCAATCTGTAATTGGCAAGCAAGTTTCCAGTTTTGTCTTTGACCACAGGAAAAAAATACAAATAATAATAATCTAAAAGAAAAACAGTAAAATAGAAGTGGAGCCAACCTTGCACTTGCAAACTTTAAACACTCAGCAGCAACACTAGCTCTATTATTAGACAACCTGCTAATTGCTTTAAAAACTTCATGTGACAGTATTACTGTATATCTGTCAATTTTACTCACAGTATAAGACTTAACTCTTAACACAATTAAACAAACTACTGTGGTTGCGCGCTGATTCTAAGATATCATCCGTACCTGACATCAGTGACGTGCGGTGATATACTATAGATATACTACATCATTAAGTTGACACTCAAACGGAATGTACACATAGTCCTTGCCATTTTGTTTAAAGTGTAGCTATGCACCAAATCAAATTTTATTTATAAAGCACATGTAAAATCAACCTTGGTTGGCCAAAGTGCTGTTCATGAAAGAAAAAAGAGAAAAAAAGCAAAAATGGACAGAACGTTTTAAATAAAAATAGAAAATGAAGACAAGAAAACAAAGAAAAGAATTGAAAGCACAAGAGAAAAGATTAGTTTTAAGCATGGATTTAAATTCAGAAGCAGTTCTGACATGTGGTGGCAGGTTATTCCATAACTTCAGGACCAGCCATTGCAAAAGCTCTGATCACCTCTGCATTGTAAGCGAGATTGAGGAACAAACAATATATGTTGATCTCTTGACCTAAGTGATTGTGAGTGACAAATCAGTAAGAGAGATATTTAGGGGCTTGATTAAAAGTCAATTCGATATCGAACTGGCTGCCAGTGTAGAGAGTGCAGAATTGGGGTAATATGATCACATTTACGGCTACCAGTCTTATGGAAATGAAAGCATGAATGACTGTCTCTATGCTGTCTCTATTAAAAATAATTTAACTGTGGCTATCCGGTACAAAAATTATAAAAACTAGTGCTAACTGTGCTCTTAATTTGTTTGTTTAAGTACACCAGTCCACTTCAAGTCTAATTATGTTAATGCAAGAGTCAAGACTCTTATTCAAGAGAATTGCCACTCCGCCAGGAATGCGCCCTTGAATTATACCATCACTAATGAACACTGGACTCCCCAGCACAATGGAAGTTATAATTTATTGCACTTAATCCATTTAGATCCTGTTTTGTCGTAAACACTGATCCAGGCGCTGGTCTATAACAACACAGCGTTCTCGGGCTTCTGCGCACAGGCCCACGTGCAGTTCACGAACAGTTGTACAATACTACATGGTTTTTTGCATGTTGACATGCAGTTGCTGCATTTTGAATGGTTGTTGGCACTATAAAAAGTTGCTAGATGCTTACTTATTAGTTACTGTATGTTCAATGCCAGTGAGTGAAATTATTTATTTATTTTATTTATTATATAGTTTATATTATATATACTTTTATCACGCAATTCTGACTTTTTATCTCGCAATTCTGAGAAATAAAGTCAGAATTGCGAGATAAAGAAGTCAGAATTGCGTGATAAAAAGTCGCAATTGCGAGTTATAAAGTCAGAATTACGTGATATAAAGTCAGAATTGCGAGATATAAAGTCAGAATTGAGAATATAAAGTCAGAATTGCGAAATATAAAGTCAGAATTGTGAGATATAAAGTCAGAATTGCGAGATATAAAGTCAGAAATTGCGAAATATAAAGTCAGAATTAGATTAAGTCAGAATATAAGAGTCAGAATTGCCAAGAGTAATGAATTGAGTAAGTCAGAATTAGAGAATATAATAAAGTCAGAATTGCGATAAATAAGTCAATTGTGCAATCATGCGAGTTATAAAGTCAGAATTGCGTGATATAAAGTTGCAATTGCGTGTTTAAAGTCAGAATTGCGAGATATAAAGTCAGAATTGCGAGATATAAAGTCAGAATTGCGAGATATAAAGTCAGAATTGTCGAAATATAAAGTCAGAATTGCGAGATATAAAGTCAGAATTGCGAGATATAAAGTTAGAATTGCGCTATAAAAGTCAGAATTGTGAGATATAAAGTCAGAATTGAGTGATATAAAGTCGCAATTCTGAGAAAAAAAGACGAGTTTACATCTCACAATTCTGACTTTAAGACACACATAATTGCGAGTTTATATGTCAAAATTCTAACATCTTTCTCAGAATTGTGAGATATAAACTCGCAATTGCGACTTATCAGGCGAATTCCAAGGGAAAAAAAAGACTAACTTTTTCCCTCAGAATAGTTTACATCTCACAATTCTGACTTTATATCATGCATTTTTGACTTTATAATACTGCAATTGTGACTTTATATTCGCAATTTCTGACTTTATATTTCGAACTTCTGACTTTATATCTCAATTCTGACTTTATATCTCGCAATTCTGACTTTATATCTCTAATTCTGACTTTATATCTTGCAATTCTGACTTTATGTCACGCAATTTTGACTTTATATCTCGCAATTCTGACTTTATAACTCGCAAATTTGACTTTATATCACGCAATTCTGACTTTATAAATTTCAATTCTGACTATATCAGACAATTCTGACTTTATAACTCGTAATTCTGACTATATCTCGCAATTGCGACTTTATATCATGCAATTCTGACTTTATAACTCGCAATTCTGACTTTATATCTCGTAATTCTGACTATATAACTTGCAATTCTGACTTCATAACTCACAATTTCTGACTTTATATCACGCAATTCTGACTTTCTAACTCTGCAATTCTGACTTTGTATCACGCAAATTTTGACTTTCGCAAATTCGCAATTGTGAGAAAAAAAGTCCGAATTGTGAGATAAAAAGTCAAGTTACCTTTTATATTTTTCATTCTATGGCGGAAACAAGCTTCCATAGTAAATAAATAAATAAACAAATACTGGATAGTTTCCATTTATTTATTTATTTATTTATCTTTCATTCAAAATAAAATCCTGGGTTACATAGAACATTTTGTTTAAATTTTAATAATTCGGTTTAGGGACAAGTTTTTATTGATTTAAACATTTCCATTTAAACATGATAAAACAAGCTGTAAATTCTCTCTCTCAATTTCTCTCTAAGCAAACCTTTGAAATACCAACCTTCTGAATGGAGGTGGGAGGAGATCAGAAGAAAAGGATATAAATCGAGATAGAAACGGAAAACAGTGTGCCCTCAGACACACATCATCAGTAAAGCCATTGACTGTAATCATCTTCACAGACAGGCTGAATTGCACTGCTAATCAGACCTGAATAAACCCTAATTCTGAACTAATACGAGGCAGAATTGGCTTATATAGACATGATTCTTATGAACAATGAGGGGAGCTTCAGTTTCTAAATAACACAGCCACATGTGTAATGACTGGTGAAACAAGAAATGTCCATTGTCAGTATATTCGAACCTTGCGAGGGTTTTCCACTGCAGTGCTGGAAAGAAAATGGCCTCAGGGACACAGATGTCGGTTTTTGTGTGTGAGCAGAAGATAGAGGAACCACAATGCAGTGATATTCTGGCCTGTGGGCCAAATCCAACCCACCAACTGTTATCCATGGCCTGTCACAATCCAGATTTTTTTGTTTTGTTTTGTTTTTGTTTTTGAGAATTTATTTCTGCGTTCTACACTGCAAGTATGTAATGTTGCATGGCAAGTAAAAGAGCAATTACTTTAACAACATTTCTGTCAGGACCACTATCGTCAAATACGATTGACAATTAGTGTACAGTTTGGAGTGGCGGTATGGTCAGACATGATACTAATGAACAATCAGATGATCTTCGGTTTCTAAATTACAAAGCCACATTCACTCTTAAAAATTAAGGTTCTATATTGGCATCTATGGGACCATGGAAAACTCACTTTTTGAAACCTTAGCGGTAAACAAATCATGTGATATTGCCAGCTGTCTGTGTCAGATTTAGCTAGCGATGCCTGATTCATGAAATAATCAATATAAAGGGGTTAGCAAACACTGTTTCCCATATAACGATGTAACTCGCTGCTTAACTACCCAGCAAACAAATGTAGGTTCTGGGAACGTTAACTTAGAGGTTAAGGGATCGATTTCCGTAACGCAAATTGTGATGTCAACCACGTTAGTTAATGATGTCATGAAGGTGGTTGAATAAAACGTCGTAATTAATTAGTCTGAGATAAAATTCATGCTAGATCGGTTCTAATTACAGATACATACATACATTATGGGATATGAGGACTATTTCTATTTTATCAGTTATTTTGCTAGATTTTCTCAATTCAGATCATTAAGCTCTTTCTTACATACGCAAATCAAGATAAAGATTTATTAAGACCACATGTCATGAAAACAAGAAAGCGACACTTCTAACCACAGGTCAAGAGCTGTCATTCCAACCACACAACTTTAGGACTCATTGATCTATGCTGATATTGACAGAACCTGCAAACATAGATTTCTAATGGTGCTTTCTGGAAACGCACACCTGAATCCGTTCAATATTCAGTTTGACAAATTGAATCATTCGCTGACTCACTGAATTGTTTGTTGCGGTTTCTCACTTGGTAGTGATACTTCAGAACTCAGAGCTCAAGGTGAAGTGGATTTCTACCTATAATCCATTGAAACAAAACACACAGACTTCCTGAGTCTAATGCTGCCACCACAACCAGAACTGTCCTTCACTTTCAGAGCATTAGTGCATGGCTTATGTTGGTGTGGCAACCGTCATGGTCAATGTTCCCTCATAGCTAATGTTAGTCCAGCACAGACAATTAAAAAAAGTCTGCACAGAAGGTGTGATCAAATGTGCGAAAAAGCTCAGCAAGTCAGGGCTAAATGAATGGGCATCATTTCAACTGGAGTCCATCCACGTGTCCATTGATTTTCAGTAAGGAACAGAAACTGGGAAATCTTGTGCGTGCAAGTGTGCAGCGATGATTAATTCACAAAATAAGCTCTGCATCTTAAAATTGTACTGGGAATTCAAGTTCATAACATCACTGTTGCAAGAGATACAGTGCTGTTGTAAACATGAAATTATGTGCACATGCACACGCACAGACACAAACTATGTGTAGTTATGTATGGTCGTATGGCCAATTACTAAAGTAACTGGAGATACTGCATTGCAAAGTGTATGTATATATTATAAAACCATGATGTGTAATTATTTATATTTTTGAATATAATATAAAATCTAATAATAGTTCCCACGCTCTTTGCAGCATAACAGTTGTAAAATGTACAAAACAAAAGAACAAAATGGGGCAAAAATGCTAAAATGTTTACACCATACTACTCCATATATATATATATATATATATATACACACACATACATAAATGATTTCCCTTTCTCTTTGTTTTCTCCCACCCACTAGCTTACTCAGATGCAGTGCATTCATCGTCAGTATTGGCATCCATTGATTGATGTCTGATGTTTGTGTTTATTTTTAAAAATAGAACATCTGTCGTGTTCTTCCTGCTTGTTCTGTATTCCACATGCCTATACCTAACCCTAACTGTGAAGTACATTTGACGGAAGATAATCAGATTATCATTGCTGTAATTATTTTATTATTCTTCAGTTATAAAAAAAATTATGGATTGACCAATATTTTTTGATTGGTTATAATGTATTTAATGATTTGCATGTCACTGTAGAGATTCACAAAGCTGTTTTATGGTTTGTAGACGTGTTGAGGTTACATACAGAAACACAGGCGGTTCTGTGCCAGTTAATGATATAAAATGCTGATATAATTATTATTGATTATCCTTTATAATGAACCGTGTGTGTGCTGTTTAAAAAGTGTGTTTGTACCGGAGGAAATTATTAGCATTAGTTTAAAAGTCAACAAGAAATGGGATTCGCAGCTCATTTTACCTCCAATATCGGACATATTTTCAAATCAATCTGTTGGACAGGACTTGATTTTATATACATGTGGATTGATTGGATTATAAAAAAAAAATTAATTAAATTAAAAATGGCTGTTATGTACCAGATTTGAAGGAAGAGGTTGAAAAGTAATAGGGATACAAGTTCTAGTTGCCGATAATGTGCATTAAAAGGTAAATAGGGTGAAATTTGATTTTAGATCAAATGACTCTTTTCAGTGGCGCAATAGAGGACGACCCAACCCAATGTTTTGCTGACGTTTAAAAACAATTGCAACAGTGTTATCATTTGATCTTCATCCATTGCAAAGCACACCATTTTTACTTCCTTTTCAACCAGAAGCTTTTCTGGGTCAGTACGTCTCTACCTTTGGTTATTTCACCCTTGTGTAAATGCAGATATTGGATATGGGTCACTTTTAAAAGATGATGTAAGCTAGTCTTTAACATATTGGATATAGTCAACAAATCGAAATTGGTCATTAAGACTCTGCAGTGCAAATGCAGCCTCAGTAATGGCTACACTGAAGTGTAGATTGTATGTTTCTGAAGATTTTTTTAATTTAGTCTTTAAAATTCATAAATGTTGTGTTCATTTGTGAGGATTATCATTATGCATTAAACATGAAAGAATCCTAAACGTTTGTTACTCTCAAAGCTATAGGCTAATCCAAAAGCCAATGGAAAAATACCATTTGTTTGTTTTTTTGTCAAGGGAACCAGGGCGATCCTGAACTTCTGGGTTGGCCTACAAAAATGCATCAGCCCCGCATCACTCTATTTGTGTATCTTTGTTGTTATCTCTCTGGAATTCTCAGGGGCCCGAGCTGGAGGTTTGTGCAGAGAAAGGGATTCTGGGTGATCATACAGCACAGCTCTGTGTCCAACATGAGTCTTTCTCGTTTGCGCCCTGAGCTTTCATTCACAGGCTGGACACTTGTGGGATATTATCACGTGGTGAGCTCAACAGACGACCCTCTATCCTCTCTCTCTGCTCAACTCTCTTCTCGCTGATGGTATTCATACAGAGGTCACATTGATTCGAAACTGTCTGGATACTGTAATCCTGTTTTATATGCTCTGGGAAAGCCGGGCCAGGGAACTGTCCTTGCAGAGACATTTTGTCATTGTTAATACTGTTTACCTATGTGATTCATTTGTGTTTAATGTTGTGTGTTTATTATTTTTAGTGGGATTTCTGGTCAAAGTTAACGGTAATTTGTTTTACACAATTTAATATAGATTGGACAGTAAAATAATTTGCATTCTTTTTAAGGGACAGTATATCAATTGTGTCTAAATAATGTGAATATAATATGATATTTATAAATGAATAAAATGATAATGATGGATGGATAAATGGTTGGATGCATAGACTGGGATGGGTTGCTATTTAGTATATTAATGATGTCATCTAATGATGTAATCTCATCTTTCATGGACTGAATATTCCGACTCAGGCGCGCTGTGAGTCCTTTTTGGTCAGTTATATTTGACCTAATGAATCGCATGACTTATGACCGGACTTTTCTAATCTCTCCAGAACATGAGGTAGCTTATTTTGAACAGTTATGATCCCAAAGTCATTTAGGCGACGGAATAGGCGGATTTCGGCCTTCATGTCCCCTGAAAATTGGGTCAGTAAATTGATGTGGCCTTTGCCAAGCAATTCATTTTTATAGTGCTTCGCTGTCAATACAGCTGGAAGCATCATCTTGTCATATTGCAAATTAAATCTTGTTTTGGCAGATGTGCCCAGAATGAATATTAATTTTGTTTGTGTAAAGTATACTGTGGACCAAACATGCATTTAAAAGTATACTTTTAAAAGAGGTTTATGATGATTGCTGTGTGAGGGAGCTGTAACGCCATGTATATTTATACTTTTTTCCCCTTATTGGCAGGTTCATGACACAGATTTGTTTTGGTTATGCTTATTAAGGCCCAGGTACACTTTATTTTACGCTTTCTGCTCCATCTCATGCACAGGTCCGCATAACACAGTCTCACCACATCAATGCGATTTGACACGTTCAACACATGCGCAGTACAATTGCATGGCACAACACACGTCCCATCCCAGTACAAGAATCCAGATGACCAACACCAACGGTTCGTTTACCAGCACTGAAAACCCACCAACCAGCCCTGGAATCTTCTCAGCCTTTTCAAACCAAGGAAAGCCACTTCAGTCTAAAAGATGGTCACAAGAGTCGCTCCCTGGTTGAAGTTGAAACAGAGCCTAAGCTTCCTGTGTGTCTAGCAGAACCTCTTGACCACCTGAGCATCCTCTGGCATTGGTCCATAGGTGCCCTACTGTACTATTGAAGGACCTGAAACCAAATTGCACTGCTCCAACATGGAGTTCATTCCAAACATTTATCATCCCAGCCCTGCAACTGTGATCAGCTGAGGTCTCTTCTTCCCAAAGTTACCAACAAACTATTGAGGGACCTGAAACCAAAATTGCACTGCTCCAACATTAATTCATTCCAAGCATTTATCATCCCAGATACCATCCCTGCAACTGTGGTCCCTTCCTCCTCATGTCACCAACAATCCACATCTGATCAATTCACTCATCTTTTTTCATCAATTACTCTTCTCTCTTGTTCAGTCCACCCCTGTCCTCTTCACTTTTCTTTTCCTTTCAATCCTCCACTCCACTCATATTTACAGTCCTTTCCAATCCTCTGCTGCCTTCTATTCTTGTTAACTTTTCCTCCACAGCAAACCCAATAAGATTCAGAACCAAATCTGCCAATGGGAATTATTGTGCATTTCAGGGTGAAAGAAATCTAGATGTTTGACATTCCCAGCAAACACAGAACGTTCCCCTAACGTTCCCGAATGGTCCCATGAGGTTATTTTTTTGGGAACCAAAGAAGAATGTTATAGGAACATTCCATGTAGGTTATTTTTAGGTTCCATTTTTATAACGCAAGGAGAATGTTCACGGGAACAGTTCCTTAACCTTAAGGGAAAGTTCTCAGAACGTTCTCGGAAACCAAAAACTAACATTCCCAGAACGTTCCCAGAACCTACATTTGTTTGCTGGGTTCAGTAGCTAACTAGCTTTTGACAAATCAACCACTCTATAGACTGTACAGTACTATAAACAAAAACTAACTATGCATAATATATAGTGTTTAAATATTACAGAACATTTGTATTGTTCAGTATTTTGTAAGTCTGATATCAAATACAGCTATATGTTTTTCTTCTTTTTTCTTTCTTTGTGGGCCATTAATGCGACAAGCTAACTAGCTAAAACTTTTCTAAACCTGAACATAACAACTAGCCATGTACCTAATTGCTAACAGCAGCTAACGTTTAGCTAATCTCTCTGACATGAAAAACACTTCAAGGACCACACCAGCCTTCATACAAGTGTATTTCCAATGATTACTCACTCCAAATGTATTCCTGTAGCAGTCCAGTTGAAATTTTCACAATTTCTCAACTTCCGAGTAGAAGCAAAATGGACATATAGGACACATACCTCTCATAGAGCATAAGTTTCTAGACATTTAAAACAAAAAAAGTAAGTCTTTACTCTCTACCCCTTACCAGTAGAGAGTTATGGCCATTTAAAGAAACCACTGAAATTAGCTAAAACGGCTAAAGCTAGCTAAGTAAACTAGCAGAGAATGAATCCTGCTGCTACAGGGATACATTTGGGATGATGAATCATCAGAAATATACTTGTTTGAAGACTGGCGTGGTCTTTTCAGTTAATTACCATTACAATAGCCATATTACCATTCTTTCCCACAACGCTGGAGCAAGACCTACCGGTATCTCATTTAAAGTCACTGTCACTCACCACAGACAATGATGAGCAGCTTCGAAGTCCGTTGGTAACCGTTAGGTTGATTGTTCCAAACTCATTAAAATGACTAAGATATAGGGTGCATACACTAAAATAGGCAAAAAAAAAATAATAATAATTCGCGATATTTCAGATAGCAGACCCTCCAATTATTGGTTATTAGTGTCAAAGTTAACTGAAAAAAAAAAAAAACACAAATAAAAAGTATGGCAGACCATGTCAGATTCAATCCATTTAATTGAACTTTTGAGACTTTGACTATCCCGACTACATTTTTACTCTCAGATGTTAGAAAGGCGGCAATGAGTCTTGTCATTTACATGAGATTCGACTCAGAATGATACAAGAAGAAAAGTAGTGGATCCACCATTGCATGTAAAATTTAGAACAAGAACCAATTTTTCTGTTTTGTATGCTCTTTACACACTCTTCTTCGACTTCTGCACAGTACATCACAACTGTGCGTATTGCCACCTAGTGGACTCTTCTGTCTCAACATTCACCTTGCACATGTGCTGTTGTAGGTGGACCATCTGCATGCAACCCAATTTTTTTTTTTTGACAGATACCCACAGACACACAGTAATGAGAGTTATGGTCAAAGTATACTTAACGGCTTAGGGATTTGAATTTTTGAATAAAATGTAAAAAATAAAATAATAGGTGGAAAAAAAATCTAAATTATATATTTTTCTTATTTTGTGTTTCATGTAAATGTTTTTTTTTCTTCGGTTTCTTTTGTTTTGTTGTTGAACTATCTCTTTAATAGATCAGTTTTTTTTAGAGCAACAATACAATTAAATTAAAGCATAAGGACAACTTTGCTGAATGCTTTTTGATTTCAGATGTTTCTGTTAAAAATTGACACATTTTAGATGTTTAGAAGTTTCACCAAAAATGGCTTAAAATGTTTTCATTTCATTTATGTAATATAATTTTATTTTTTCATTCAGCAATTTCTTTCAAAACCAAATTCTGGACTATCCAGGTGTCCAATTGTATAGCTGTTTTCTATCATTTTATTTTTTATTTTTATTTTTTTTTATCATTATTATTATTTTAAACTCCAAGTCTCAGTTCAGAGCCCGTTCTCATCCTTTACGCGTCACATAAAGCGCTTTATGACAAAACGGCGCTATACTACGCACATGGTACCCTTTATCGTTTATATAACACGCGAACTCAAGGCGTCATAAATCCTTTAGCGTAATATGAGACTGCCCTACCCCTACCCCACACCTAAACATAACCATCACAGGCGCGTGTTATATAAATGATAAAGGGTACCATGTGCGTAGTATAACGCCGTTTTGTCATATAACGTTCTATATGACGCTAAAGGATGAGAGCGAGAAATTTCATTTTCTTCTCAGGTAAGAGAATGGCTTTAAATATGTTTCAAGAAATTACATGTTATCCTTTTTAATTACCCAGTATCCTCTCATAGCGTTTAAAATCGGAGTTTCCTGGCTCATATTTGAACAGCCTGACATCTAGCCGATGCTAAATCAATGGTGGATCAAAGCTACATCCGCTTTGTTTATACAGTAACAGCGGTGTCTTGGTGTGCTTTCTCTGTGCCTAATGTTGTTATAATTGTTATAGCAATGATAAGTCGCTGTGACACTGGAGGAGAGCGCCGCTTTACCACAGAACACAAAGCTGGATTATCTCCAAATATATGCAGAGTTCACAGACACATCCACCAGGATATTCCAATAGTTTTGTGTCTTTTTTTATTGTATATACTCTTTGAGCACCAAGGGAAATCAGATCCACAGATTTATGGCTTTGTGTGTGTGTGTGTGGGTGTGAAAACATCATAAGGATGGCTGTTCATACAAACACTCATTGCTCCGGCAGCAGCGGACTGCTGTCATTATCAGCTTTTTGATGAGACAGTCACCTTCTACTGGGAATGAAAGCAAAGCATCTAAAGAGTTTTTTGTATGGTTTATGGAAGGGGAAAGGTGTAAGTGACATTTAATATGTACAAAAATGATGTTTTTTTTAATATATAATAGAATCTTCTGTTGAAGCAAGACATGTTCTTACCATATTGAATTGTGTAAAAATGAAAAAATGAAAAAAAAGCAAAGAAAATTCTGACAATATTTACATCAAGGATGTAACCTTATCTTCCATGATGCATTCATATGTTCAATCCCAACCCAGTCTTTCTCATTTTTTTCACCTGCTGTGGAACACAAAGGGAGTTTGTTTAGGATCATGTGACACTGAAAACTGGAGTCATAGTGTTGCTTTGCAAGCACCACTAATTACATTTTAAAAATACATTCAAATAGCAAACTGATTTATTTATTTGTTTGGTCATGAAAATATTCTCCAATTCTCATTATGAGGTACTTAGCATGCATATTACTGCATATTGACTGTTTAATAGTAATTATAAAGTACATTTTAATTCCTTATTCTGTATAGCCATATTCTAAATCCCTTAACCCTACCCAGTACCCAAACTTAACAAATACCAAACTAATTATTAATGAGCAGCAATTAGGAGTTTATTGAGGCAAAAGTCATTGTTAATCGTGAGAACTGACCTATGACTAAGCCACGCCCCCAAACACGATGAGCCAATCACAGTGTGCATAGCTAACCCAATACATTCGGTAAATTCGCTGCTTCCACGTCCATTGGACAGCATTGCAGTTAGTCAGTTTTCTTTCATATTTTTTATGTTTTTACTTGTCATTTTAAGTTTAAAATGGTCAAGCGGTGTACATGGGTACACTAGGTTTCCCGAGAGGCTGGGCGACGGTGTGTACAGTGTGTATTTTTTTACTCTTTTCCAAGCCACATCTCAACCGAGATAAGTGTCTGCTCTGGATTAAGCAATGGAATTAAGCTATGCAGTAGACCACAACACCAACACAACACAAACAAGGACGTCTTACATATTTTCTTAGTTAAGTCAACAACGTATTTGAACGTTATCTTCAACATCTCTAATGTAACATTAGACTATAATGTTAGCCTAACATTAGAAAACGCTAACGTTAGCTTCTAGCTGCGTTGTACATGCAGTCACTAAGCTTCATTAACGTATCCGTAAATAACCGAGATAACAAATGTTAACAATGTTGTGCTCAATGATTCATGTAAATACTGTAGCACCAAACGGTGATGGCAACGACATGCGGTTTATCACGTTTACACTGTGACCTGTACATTTTTGTCTGGAACTGAAGCTTTTCATCGACCTTTTCAACAATAAAATTATTAATATAACCCTCCAATGCATAGTTAAGGCCCTTTAGTTGACTTAGAGATGATATATAATCTTTCTGTCTCCGAAAATCATCAATTGCCTCCTGTGAAATGTCTCCTACTGTGACTGTTGTCACCGAATGTTGACTGTTTGTCCGAGTGAGTGGAGGGGGTGTGGCTTAGCCATAGGTCAATTTGACCTAAAGTGTGACCAATATTTTTTTCCAGTATTTCAAATGCACCCAGAATGAGCATAAGACAATTCCTAAAATAAAAACATAAATAAAGCCATAGAAGAGTTTTGTGAACAGTCTGAATTTTAATGTCTGATTGCAATCCTACTAAATTAGACCTTGTCTTTGGTTAAATCAAAAATAATTTGACCATGGGTGAAGCAGTTTCTTATAGTTTTGAATAAATCTAATAATCCGAGTTTTGTAATCTTGAGTAAATTGTCACCTATAGTGAGTTTGTCGTGAGAGTGTGGGCAGACACAGCATTAAGATGTTTCCAGCAGTGTGACGTTCCTCAGTGTGGGAGAAATGGAAGGTGATAGACCAATTCAGAAGGGTCTCAGAGGAGAAGGCATGAGCTCTCTCAGCAGGAGTGCGTTGCTACTGCTACTCCATTTAAATGAAGTCTTGATTATGTATTTCTTATACTTATTTAGCTGGTTTGAGGGATTGAAAAATAGAAAATACACATTTGAAACCGTAAATTGAGTTTATATAAAGCTATTTATGTAATTTTGCATTTTTTTTCCCAAAACCCAGTCCAATATTTTAGGCAACTGAAAGTAACCGTATGTTTATCCATGTGGTCATCACTTCTTTCTCTTTCTTCTTTGGCTGGACACCACTCCAGTAGCGTTGCTATAAGGCCCGTTCACACCAAGAATGATAACTATACAATATTAGTGTCTGCACCAATGCACAATACCATTCAGTCGTCTCATATTGACGCTAAAAGCGTGCCATGTGCGTTGGATGTATACGCATTAGCAAAAGCGTCAGTATATGACGCCTTGGGATGAGACCGGGCTGGCCAGGCAGACTTATAATTTATTGGTTATGAATAATATGATCGTATTATTTGCATTCAGCTCAAAATCAAAACTGTCAAATTATATGCCTTCAATTTGTAAAATATCCAATGGACTATCAAAAAATGTATTATGGTGTTAATATTCTTCATAGTATCTCCAGACTGTTCCAATAATGTGTGTAACTTCATATTTATTTTTTAAATACAAATAAAATCTGCTGTTCAATGATTCATACATTTTCTCTGCAGAGCTTTGAATTAATACCGCTATATATACATGAAAACACTGAATACAGTTCTAAAAATGAACTGTTTTTTTTTTCATCTGAGGTGAGACAGGTCATTGGATCAATGAAGTGTTTATTTATCTTGATTTCTCTTTCTGTGCATTTAGCCGTTTGGGCCACTACGGTTCACAGGAAGAGCAGGAACTGTGGCATTCTGGGAGATTTATTTCCCTGCATGAGTGCCTCTGCCAAAACTATGAGATAGGGTGCTTTCTTTTCACTTTCTTTCAAGTATTATATTTTTACTCCATTGAACAGCAAGCAGCACAAAAGACCTGAGACTGTTCACAATTATGTGTCATAACCCTTTTGTGATTTGAAAAGCAATTATTTCCCATGGTTTTTAGAATGACAAATTAAGATCTAATCAGATAATAAAGAACAAATTAACTTTTTTAATTCAAAAGAAGGTTGAAATTTGTGTAGTTATCAGTAACTGCAAATTGCTTGATTTATCATAAATTCACCTCACTACAGCAAAAAAAAAAAAATAAATAAAAATATATATATTATATTAACAGTCTCATCCCAATTCGTCATATAACTGATGTCTTGGGACGTCTTTTGACCATTCGTCAATATATGCCTTTTAGGGCCCCCTTAAACGTCGGTAGATGACGATCCCGGGCCGTGATACAGACTGACACTTTACCTTTAACGTCAGTTCAGGTGACGAGTTGGGATATATATGTATATGTATATATATATATATATATATATATATATATATATATATATATATATATGTGTGTGTGTGTGTATATATATATATATATATATATATATATATATATGGATACAAAAGCTAGCACTACAGTAGGTTTCACAACATTTTTTCTTAACTTTGTGACAGATAAAGTCTAAATATACAAATCAATGTGTGCATATGTATTACCTCACCTATAGAATTATAATGTGATTCTGACCTTAATAAAAAATGAATTCACATTCTCACCAAAAATATCCTGGGCAAATTTTCAGTTCTTTACTTTCTCTTGTGCCGTTAAATCCTATTACTTGTGTCGTTCCTCATGCTGAAATACTTCTACCTTTATATGGTTGAAATGGGAAATGACTCGCTTTTAACATCAAGAAGAGCAACCAGGCAGAAATGAGGAAAGGGGAACAGCTGCAAATTACTCTAGAGTTCTGGTTCTGGAGTGGCAGCTCCCATTGAGAGGAAGTTTAGAAGAAGGAAAACTGATCCCTTTACCCAGGAAATGATGGTTAAATAATGGACACCCATGTCCTTGGTGAATTCATGAGCTGTCAGCAGTTTTCCCTCTGTTGGTATGGGATGCATGATCAATAGCTGGCCCGCTGCCAAGCCACCTACAGCGCCAAACTTCAGTATTTACACTATTCCTGACAAACTGCTGGGGTAATTGAATTTGTCGTTGTGATTGAACAAAGTCACAGTTCTGTTTATTGTGATTTAAAATGTACAGTTTGAAGTCCTTTTTGAAAAATTATATTTTGATATTTGAAGGGCAACATAGCAATATTGGCAAACAATGAACACTTAACTATATGTATGTAGTGTTTAGAGGTTTAGAGTGAGGCTGTATGAATTCGCCATCTTTTAATCACTCGTATGAATTTGTACGCATTAGTCGTGAGATAGCAGTGGCTGTGCAGTCCATCATCATCAGCCATGAGGCGGATGGGCTACAAGAGCAGAAGACCCCACCGTGTACCACTCATCTCCACTACAAATAGGAAAAAGAGGCTACAATTTGCAAGAGCTCACTAAAATTGGACAGTTGAAGACTGGAAAAATGTTGCCTGGTCTGATGAGTCTCGATTTCTGTTGAGACATTCAGATGGTAGAGTCAGAATTTGGCGTAAACAGAATGAGAACATGGATCCATCGTGCCTTGTTACCACTGTGCAGGCTGGTGGTGGTGGTGTAATGGTGTGGGGGATGTTTTCTTGGCACACTTTAGGCTTTTTTGTGCCAATTGGGCATCATTTAAATGCCACAGCCAACCTGAGCATTGTTTCTGACCATGTCCATACCTTTATGACCACCATGTTCCCATCCTCTGATGGCTACTTCCAGCAGAAAAATCCAGCAGATCTCAACCCAATCGAGCATTTTTGGGATGTGGTGGAACGGGAACTTCGTGCCCTGATGTGCATCCCAAAAATCTCCATCAACTGCAAGATGCTATCCTATCAATAAGGGCCAACCTTTCTAATAAAATAATTTGTCCGCCCTTCCGTCTGTAACAGGAGTTACACATAACTCGATATGGAACTGCAATCTGATGTTTTTGCTTCAGTTATAAGCATAGACGCTGAGTCCCTGTTCAGTGATTGTTGTTCTCTCCTGCTGCTTCTTTTTATCTGAAGCCCCGCTGATTGATGCTTTAGATTCTCAGGTTCACTTGTCTCTTTCACATAGACTTAGAGAAAACTTCATTTTAGGAAAGAGAAGGTCTTAGCTGAGCCATGGCTTCATTAGATACTTTAAAGAATGTGCTCTGACTAATCCTTACATTGCAAACAGGGATTTTCACCAGTGATTTCTTATGCTAAATTGCATCCCCAAACAGTGGAAACACCTCTTTCATTTAACAAGTTATTGTGTTTTAATGGGCTTGGCTTTGCCGCGTTTAAAGCCTGTGATTCTGCTGAGTCGGGCTGAGTGGATGGGAGGCAGCTAGGCATTGAAATCAATGGTGTTTGAATCAGGATACAGGGTTTAACCTTTTGAGGGTTCAGCAAAACAGACTCTAGACACTGGA
Organism: Hybognathus amarus; assembly: GCA_030378365.1. NCBI lineage: Eukaryota > Metazoa > Chordata > Actinopteri > Cypriniformes > Leuciscidae > Hybognathus > Hybognathus amarus. The sequence goes on along the minus strand of JAQIUQ010001022.1, from coordinate 195,714 downwards.
GAAAATAATGACTGCAGAGAAAAAAGGCTGTGTCCCAATAGCTGACTCGAAACAACAATTTTGTTCGATGTGTCTCACCTACCGACTGCGTTTGCTGAAAGCCTGCACTGTTCTTCCAGAGGTCTGTCATTCTCACCAATTAAAGAGGGAAGAAGGGCGACATATTAAACTACTGCCTCTTGACATTTTTCTTCGATTTGCTGTCAAGTGAAGCTCACTGAAATTAGAAAGGAATCGCAACGTGAACAACCAGTTCTATAGATTTGAATGTCTGTGAGTAATTTATTCCCTTTAACTTTTATACAAGGAAGTTCTTCCTAGGCATGAATCATTTCTTTATTCCAATAGCTCAAAGTAACATTTAAAATGTGTTAAGTGACCATGCAAATATAAAAGATTGTGTTCTGAAGAAGGTGTTTGGTGACACATTTGATATTCAACATGAGCAAATATAATGATTATTTAGGGGTGTGAGTCTTAAAAGGAAATTCAAAATTTGTTCAAATTTAACTTAACATTGATATGATAGGACCGTATTACAGTGAACTCATTGTCATGTTCAAGAAACCAATTTGAAATGATTCAAGCTTTGTGACATGGTGAATTATCTTGCTGGAAGTAACCATCGGAGGATGAGTACATGGTGGCGATAAAGGGATGGACTTGGTCAGAAACAATGCTCAGGTAGGCCTAAAGTGTGCCAAGGAAACATCGTGTTGTGGCTTCACAAATGCTTTGCTGCATACCTCGGTTGTAACGAGTGGTTATTTTAGTCAAAGTGACCTCTAGCATCAACAAGGCATTTTCGCCCACAGGACTGCTGCATATTGGATGTTTTTCCATTTCCACAGCATTGTAGATCAAATGGTTGTTCATGAAAATCCCAGTAACTGAGTAGATTGTGAAATACTCAGACCGGCCAGTCTGGCACCAACAAAAATGCAATGCTCAAAATTGTTTAAATCACCTTTCTTTCCCATTTTGACATTCAGTTTGGAGTTCAGGAGATTGTCTTGACCAGGACCACATCCCTAAATGCTTTGAAGCAACTGCCATATGATTGGTTGATTAGATAATTACATTAATGAGAAATTACAGGTGTTCCCAATAATGTGAGTGTCTAGGTCATTGAACAACTTTTAAATTTGATTCATATTCAAAAGATTTTTTTTTTATTATTATTATTTTTTTATTATTTCAGAACAAATTAGTTGTATTTTATTTCCAATGCTTTAGTATGTCACAGTTATCTGGACTCATTCATGTTTAGTTTCACTTTCATGGACTTGTCTCCACATCGGTGACATGTGTTCCTTTGTTTGAATTGTCAAAAAGTCGGTAAGAATGTACTATACAAAGTTATGGGAAGGAAAAGTTCTCCCAGCTTCTCGGGTCATAGTATAATGGAGGGACCTGAAAGGTTATGGTTTTACCTAATCGGAGCTAAAAATACATCACAGTTTTCTTTGAACTAAAGAAAAAAAGAAGGTGAATTTGAGGAAGAAGGCGCCTGAAGATCACAAAGGAACAGCCGATGTGAGACCGTGTATCATCATCAAAGACAATAACTTTGAAGCCAGCTTTCACTGGGTAATAATTTAGACTCAGTTGAGCATAACATTTTTCAAAAAGCTCGCTAATGACTTTATGTACAGCAAATTTAATTAAATGCCTAACCATTCACAACAGTTGCAAAAGGAATATGGAAAGTGTTCTCTCTAATGACTTAAAATCTTGAAGAGAAAGTAAAAGTGTGGCCTTTCTCCTTCAGAAAACGACTTCGATAATAGCAACATTTAAGGAACGGAGATCATAATTGATGAATAATTTGAAGGCCCTTGGTGTACATATTAAGGGATTATATTTATGTATGCTAATGGAGGTGGGGATGTCTTCTCTCAAACTGGACATCAAAGTCTGGTAAGGAGAGAATCTCGAACCGGTAATTTGCATGCTAGCATAATCTGTTGCTGGGTTGGCTGAAACATTTTTCAGAACCGTTAATGTTATTACATCAGCCAGTAAAAGCATTTAAAAGTTTTGTTCACTGTAAACTGAAGTTCAGTCTCTGGTATTTTAGCTTGCTAGTTGCTTTACAGCCTTTGCCTTTTATTATATTTTAAAGGGCACCTATTATGGAAAATTCACTTTTACATGGTGTTTGAACATAAATGTGTGTTGGCTGTTGTTGTGTCTTAAAAGTTAATCCTCAAGTTTGGAATCGTCTACTGTCTTGCGATCCAACGTCACCTCTAGTAACGTTAAGTGTATTTTATGATTTTTGATCAAATAGTTATTTCAGTCTGTCAGCCAATTCAACAACAAATGCGTCTAAAGTTGTTTGTCATCGTAGGATGTCTGTGTATATAATTTAAATCTTGTTTGTATAGTGTGTAACCACACGTTTATAAATGTATATATTTAAATATATTGCATTAAAAACTGCATATATGTTGTTGTTCTTTAAGTTAGCCATCTTCTCACATTTGCCACATAAGCATCTGTATGACAAGTAAACATGACGCCACAGGTCCCTCGCATAAATGTAATTTCGCTTGTACGTAGCAAACTTTATCACAGAATGTGTATGTAGTTTCAAACAATTGCGCCAGTGATTGTGTGTGTCTGTGTGTGTGTTGCACATCCATACTTGCAAAAAGACGCGATTACGACTCTATAAGTACATAAATGTATCAAATAACCATACCGAGACGTACTGGTCCATTCTCATTTGTGTTTATTCTGCCGGAGTCTCTTCGTACTATTTATATATTCTGATTCAAACGTATGCTGAATGACAGACAAAACAGCGCGTCTCTCACTCTCCCATTCTGCTTAGACCGACTGCCATATCAAGTTACACCCTCATCCAAAGGCAGGGCGGGGATTTGCAGCCCATTTGCATTTAAGGTGGTATACACCCAAAACAGCTCATTTTTAAACAGGCCCCAAAATGACATTTTCAAACGGTTATAATAAATGAACTATGGGGTATTTTGAGCTGAAACTTCACAAATACATTCTGGGGACACCCAAGACCAATATTACATCTTGTAAAAAGAGGCATAATAGGTGCCCTTTAATTAGGGTGACCAACTGTCCTGTTTTCCCAGGACATGTCCTGTTCTCATATAACAATTTTCTATCCATACAGAGGAGGCATTCTAAAATGTATTGAAATTAATAAGGTATCTTTGAGTAAACTTCGAGTATCATTTGATTAGGCTTATCTGTTTGCCGGGCCAAGTGTCCTGGTTTTTGCTAATCAAAATATTTAATACGTGATTGGAAAGATTGGAATTTTCTGCAGTCTTCAGTCAAAATGTTAATATGCTGCTTTTCTGCTCAAGAAACATGGAAAAAATAAATAAAAAAATTGAAATCAGTTGCTTAATATTTTTTTGTGTGCATATATATATATATATATATATATATATATATATATATATATATATATAATTGGAGTGGACTATATGGTTAGCTTGTCTGTGTATAATTTGATTGGATTATGGGATGTACATTATTCAAGTTATGCTGTTTGTGCTTTGCAAAAACCCACTGGTTTCCCCTTCCTTTTGCAGCAATAACCTAAACGGCACCAAACTTTCCCCTGTAAATCTAACACGACACTTACACATTATTTCTATGATATAAGAATGCGTTCTTGCTAATATTCATGCAGTCGCAGAACACCACAAGGGAATGTTACCTCAGAGTTCATTCGCATCTCTCACTAATCCTCTCAGCCTGCTTTCACATGCACACTCTGTCCTCACAGAAATATGCTAATATTAAGCCGAACAGGTGTAAGGGAGAAAGGGCAGTCTGTTTAGACACATTTACCTGGAAAAACAGACTTTTTCACACTCCTCAAGGTTATGCAGATGGAGGACACTTCCTGTGATTGGGACTGTTACCTTTAATCAGTGGACCAGAACCTGGCACGGGTTACACCTTGTGATGAGGAATGTCTCCTAACATTTTTGCATGCTTTTTTAGGGGTGAATTCACTAATCTGTACATTTATTTTATAAGATTTGTTTTATTAAATACATACCATGTGTGAATTATATCTGTGTGAAGTTTGCATTCTCATTTATGCATTAACCAAATGCTTTTATGTCTTATGAGTTCATGCATTTATCATTCAATGGAGGCCCGATCTATGACTTTGAGGTTGATAGTAGCACTGCTTGCATCTAATATCTAATTTGATCTTTTTGCATGATTACAATAAACTTGGTGTAACGATTGAATTATATTTATTTGGATAAAATGATGTTATTTAATTATGTTACATATACGACATTGATGATATTGATGAAATGTTTGACAGCGGCAATCAGAACTAATGGACAGTTGAGTACAGACAGAGACATGCTTCCCTGCATGTCTATAAACAGCATGCAATGTATGTCACATATTAATGTTCATGCTGTGGAAACCAGAGCAAGAAGCTTCACAGCGGTACATCTGTCAGACTGCATTCTCTTGAGGGATTTTTAAAGTCTATAATATTGAATGTTTGGCATTAAGAAAGCCTTATCCTTTTGAATGAAAGTGTTGAAATATGAATTAAAATACAGAAAATGTCAGGTTATGAGTATTGTTTTCTGTTAAGCTGCATGCCATCACAGACACTAGGGTTTAAATACTATTCACACAGCCATATAAGCATGGAAAAATCATGGGGAATCAATTAGCTAATATTGTGCATTAAAAAAATCAGCTTGTGGCAGTTTTGTGAACAGCCTTTGGCAATCTTATTTAATAATAATAATAACAAAAATATATATTCCTGAGAAACGGTTGTTTCGCATCATTGGATTAAGAATTCCCTTTTGTGCCACATTTCACTGTGAAGCATAATCTTTGAAAAAATTTTTTTTTCTTTTGATGCCCTTTTTATTCCTTGTTTTGAAGGTGGCGGTGTCTAATCTGTTAGGCATTTTGATGAGGCGCTGCAGCAAACCAGAAGCGACAAAGATTTGAACTACAAAAGCAAATCCTGCTGAGCCTTCATGCAAAGCCAAACCTGATGTGGAGAAGATGAGGATAAATGTCTTTAGCGAGGCAGATCGGACAGGTAAAGGGAGTGATCATCAGGTGTTTTTACAGCCAGAACATGAAAGCCGTCGAGATATTATAAGCCTGGCTAGCTGTTTGCGTCTCACATAGATTATTTATTGGGATGCGTTCACATGGATGTGTAAACAAATGAGCACGGCGACAGCCAATGAGGCTTTGCTATCATAGAGGAGATAAGTATACCTGCATTGAACAGGTAATATATATCCGCTTAAATGTATTTTAAGAAGCCAGTGGTTGATCATGGAAATAAAAAAAATAAAGAAAATATGCCACCTGTTATAATTCCTGCAAACAAACACCAAGGTCATGGGATTCACCAGGGAATGCATGTACTGTACAATAAGTCATTGTTGATGAAAGCGTTTGTCAAATATATATTTCACAGATGGCTTTGTTTGATCCAAACATAGCAATAGCGTCAGTATGCATTGACCTGAGGGATTTAAACTGTTTTCCTGTTAAATGTGATGCTATTATACATTTGTCAGATCTGCTTGTTTTGTTGAAAACTAGACATCATTTAATCTGATTTCATATATTATGAATTAGTGTAGCTTTCAGCAGTGCTTTTCTGAGGGTTAAAGGGGTGACGATTTATATCAAGGTTTCATTGTTGTCAGAATTTAGACGATTAATCACTCTTTCTCTTATCTTTAAATTAATCGTTTTATGATTGGGTAGCCATCAGGGCAGGCTGAATACTCAAATACTTTTTGATATGTAACTACACTATGTGATTTTCCGCATAATAATAATGATTTCTTAACAATCCGTTTTTAACTGACTTCTCGAACCAAACGGTTGAGCACATTCATGAGTCACTATAGTTTATTGAGCGGATTACCTAACTTAACTCAAACTGATTGAGCCATCTCCATCATCTGGTTGAGGTATATTATGCAAAAAGAAAAAAAAATCCACTAGATTTCACACTGTCAATCAACTACACTTGATAGAACACTTCTTCTAACATCAATGTCAGAAACAAATAAATCACCCCAGCCATGTGAACTGTTTTTGGTGAAAATTTGCAAGCTAAGCATAAAGTTTTTACATATTACACTGTAAGAGCCTTAACTTTACAAAAGTGCTATGAAAAAAACTTAAGTATATTTTTAATAATTTTTCAAAAACATGCTCAACCAAACGGTTAATTTGGTACATAACGGTTAATTGTCACCCCTTTTTGAGAATGGACATTACAATGCACTATTAAAACTTTCACTATGTCAAATTCAAGTATGCTTTGGAATAAAGACCTACATTTGGTCTTGTTTTAAAGAAAACACTGCTGATTATTGCTGAAGTAAAAGCACTTAAAAAATAAAAGTATGAAAATGTTAATGAAGTTTTAAATTTACATTAAATCAAATATATTTTACAAAATATTTTTTTTCCTATAAAATCAAAGCCTTATATCTAACCAAGTTGTGTTCCAAATTTGAAGTTGATATCACAAAAATTGAAGTTCTCATGAGATTTTGTTTAGGCACAATACCAAAAAAGTTCCATGAATTTAATTGAATGCATTCTGCTGTAACAAATTAATAAATTTCTGTCCAAATAACACGAATGTTACAATATGGGACCTTGAGACCTTCTCTGACAATGTGTTTTGTCAAGACTAAAAAAGGTTTTGATCATAAATTATGGGAAATGAAAAAGTATGTATGAATTCAGGTACCATTTATTACCAATAAGTGACATCTCAACCATTTGGTAGAGACCGATATTGCAAAAATTATGGGATGTGTTGAAAAAAAAAGAAAAAAAAATATATATATATATATATATATATATATATATACATTGAGTGTGGTTACTAGCGACATAAGAAGAATACGAAATGCACAAAAAAAAAAACTTCAAATGTTTTTAATGCTGTGAAGCTTTGTATTGTGAACATTAGAGAAGCTATGTATAGAGTATGTCCCCTTTAAAGCAGATCTGTAAAATTAGCAGGTATTATACAGTATTTATTTTCGTTATGCGTCCTAACTAGGCAGGTTAGAACTGACTTTTTCAGAAATAAACTACTAAAACTTTTTTGTGCACAGAAATGATAATGAATCAGGGTGATTTCCACAAGCAGACTACCCATTCTCTGTAACCGAGACTCATTATCTTCCGGGAAACTCTCTTGGGTCATTGTTATTGCACAGCAAGATACCAAATGAAATTTATCTGGCCTTAGCGTTTCAATATGAAAATAACACTAATGTGTGATCTGTTGATATTATTAAAGTTTGGAAAGCTGAAAAGTAGTAAAATAAGATGAACCCTAAAGGCTATTTATTAAAATATGTCTATTTATTTTCACTTCTCTATTTGTATGTAATCTTTTCAGCTGTGTTGTCTGAATAATTGGCTATAATACACCAAGATTGTGCCTTTTGCCAGATTCGAACCCACGTCAATGCAGCAGCCCTTCGTGTTTGCACATTTTTCGAACATTTTACTCATTTAAATAAACATGCATTTAACTGGAGGCTATCACCAAATTTGAAGAAAATTAAATGGCTTCAAATGCATTGAATTCTTCATTAGGATAATGCACTTGGGTATAGAAACAATTCCGATATTCTTTTTCCCGGAAAGAAGCGCCTAATACATGCAAATGCATGCATAAGCCTTCAGGTGGCTTTAAAATTAAAATGTCCCTAAACAGGCGTATACAAGAACGTCTTGTTCTCTTTCTCTCAAACTATTCTGAGGTCATAAGTTTATAGCACCACACTATCATTATCAGACAAGTCAAGCAGTGAGAGTTTCAAGGGTACAGTTGAGTTGAAGGGAATCCTAAGCGTTCGGCAAAACATTCTGACTAACGAGATCTTTTGGGTGCCTTGTGGCAAGGTTTGCCATATAGTGTCAGGATCTGCAGCAACGGGTTCAAGGAGAACTGTTCTAACTGAAGGACGCATCTATATCCTTCGGCTGCTCGGCTATACGTTCCGCATCCTTGGCCTGTTTTTCACCTAGGGAGGATTATGTGTGAAGAGTGGCGTTCACAGTGGGGTGAGGCCTTTCGGGTCAACAGAGGTGATTTCGAACACAAAAGCTCTTCGGGCTGTCTGGGGTAAGTCATGCGGTAAGTCCTGCGTCCACTGTGAATCACAAACGCTCTCCATTCCAGCCAAGTTCGTCACCCTCACAGGCTGATTTGTCAAACAGAGGGGTTTCTTTCACCTGCTCTCTCTTTCCTTACTGTCACTAGACTCTCCAAGCAGCCTATTTGACAGTATTGATCTGTTTTTTTCGCCTCAGGACTGTCTACATGCTTGTAGCTTGATAGACTAGGCTCTGGGTTCGTTTTTAGTTAGAGAGTGTGGGAGATAAGCCTTTAAGACAGCATTCGAATAATCAAACTCTCATGTCAGACAGGATGAGGTAAGAGACATTTTGAAGCAACTCATGCAGATAATACTTCTTGAATCAGCATTTTCTGACAATTTTGACAATGATTTCAGGGGAAAACTACCATATAGTGTTTTTTAATATTATGGCATAATTTGGAAGCAGGTATATTAGGCTGCTGTCACTTTAAGACCTGATGCATTGATCCATTATAGACCTTATGCACCAGAGAAACGTGGGCGCCGTCTTCTTAAGAATATTGTCTTTGAACTACTGGTTTCGCGGTCGCTCTGTATATTTCTATGGTATCGCTGTCGAGGAATAATTAGGTGGTGAAGTGGATTTACTTATTGTAGAGTTAAGAAAAGTTATCATGAGCATTGTAATGTTTATCATAAGCATTGTAAAGCAGATGTCTTAACAAATGTTGACCGGGAAATTTTTTTACGAGCAGTTCATTCATACCTATGCAAGATCGCTGTGAAAATACAGACCGGAAGTCAAAAGACAATGAGCGCAGCGCTGAAAAGGGGCGGGGCTACATAAGGTCTATACTGTTATGCATTTCTTCGCTTAACCATTTACTTTCATTTAACATAACTGACTGTTTGCATAAATAACACATTCTCATCCTAGGGCATCATATCGGGATGCTTTTGACAATGTGTATACATCCAACGCACATGGCACCCTTTAGCGTCAATATAACGCACTTTGCTTATGGCTAGGTTTAGGTTTAGGTCTTTTTTTCACCTCAGGACTGTCTACATGCTTGTAGCTTGATAGACTAGGCTCTGCAAGGGACTACCATATAGCTATTTTTAATAGTATGGCATAATTTGGAAGCAGGTATATTAGGCTGCTGTCACTTTAAGACCTGATGCATTGATCCATTATACTGTTATGCATTTTCTTCTTAACCGTTTACTTGCATTTAACATAACTGACTGTTTACATAAATACTGTAACGCATTTTCTTATCCTGAGAGCGTCATATAGTGACTCTTTTGACTATGCGTATTCATCCAATGTGCATGGCACCCTTGAGCGCCAATATAACACGTTTCGGTTGTGGGTAGGTTTAGGTCTTTTTTTTGCCTCAGGACTGTCTACATGCCTGTAGCTTGATGAGACTAGGCTCTGGGTTCGTTTTTAGTTAAGAGAGTGTGGGAGATAAGCCTTTAAGACAGCATTCAAATAATCAATTTGGAATAATTTGGAAGCAGGTATATTAGGCTGCTGTCACTTTAAGACCTGATGCATTGATCTATTATACTGTTATGCATTTTCCCTCTTAATCGTTTACTTGCATTCAACATAACTGACTGTTTACACGAATACTCACCTAGACAGGCATTTTGTTTTACATAATTATATCCTAATATTTGACTGTTTAAGCACAAAAAGCATGGAAATAGAAGTCAATCTAGTACTTAAGAGGTGACTTTATGTGTGCACACTTTACGGTGCGAGCACAAAATCTGTGAGAATTGGTAAAACAATGCACAATATGTTCAATCCCATGCCGAAATTCAAGCCCTGAAACATCAACAATATTCATCCAAAGAAATGATGAGTGAGTGAGTGGAGACGGGTTTGTGTGTGAACTCACTGTCAGAATGATGTGAGAGAGAAAGCACAGCTATTCTGCGGAAAATTAGTCAGATATTTCAGTATCAATATACATAGAAAAATCTATATTTTTGACAACAATATTGTTAATTATTTCAGATGCTCTTGTAAAAGACTACAGTTGGCACCAAAGTGGCTTGGGGTTTGATGAGTGTTAATGTCAAGCCCTGATATTTCAGCTATGCTCCTGCCAGGACTAGAGGCAAGTCATGTCTCTGAATATTGAAACAGAACCTTAAGATTCCCAATCTAATTTTGCATGTTACAGTTTCAGGAAACAATTTACTAAATCACCATAAAATTATTTTTATTTTCCAAGGAAGTTTTCCATATGCCCAAAATTGGTAAACAGTATCAGACTGAGACCAGGGAAATGTATTTTCACCAAATTTAGATTTTCCGTTTAAAATCGGTATGCTATTTGTCACGCCTTTCTGTAGTCTAGGGGTAAATGGGGAACAACACACATATGGAAAGACTTTGAGAGGAAAAAAATGTACATTGTGATACAAATTGGAACTCAACAACAAGGAGTGCTGGCTGGGACAGGAAAGCAGAAAACCTCAAACGGTGTGTTGTCTCTCGCCTTCCCAGCGTTCTCGCTGTAGCTTTATCTGAGAATTCACCGGGGCGCACACACACACACACACACACACACCAATGAGGGTGTGGATAGCGCCCTTGTAGGCGAGTGAAAACAGATCGCGTTTAATCTATCAGGGAAGCAAGCACCGAGAAAGAAAGAGGCACACAGATTCCTGTAACAGTCCTCACATGAATAACATCAATAAAAATTACTACCAACCTTTTTTTATTGCTTTTGGTATTAAAATATTATAATATTTTTGTATTCTTTTTTTTAAGATGTTGATATTTATAGAAGCCCTGAACTGCAATGAAAAAAATAAATAAATAAAAAATAAAATATCTAGCATTTCGAGATTAAAGTTCGAAACAATTTTTTGCGTAATCCTCCATAAGACTTAGGGCTATTTCCCAAGTTGTATAAACCACTTTTTTATTAATAACTATATTACCCATATTATTTATTATATATTCATTTTACCACTTCTTTTTTGTTTGTTTGTTTGTTCCTCCAGACATACAGACCTTTAAAAAAATATATATTTTAGTAGCTACTTTTCCTCACAAACTTTTTTCTTTTGTTGATCCTTCAGTCATGATTGAATTAAATAGCCAAAATGTTCTTTTTTTCTTCTTTTTTTACAACATATGTGAAGAACTGCATACATACCAGGATCAGGCTGAACAGAAGCAAACTAAATACAAGCATGAATCAAACATAAGGTGAAGACAGGTGACACAGATGATGAAAACGATGAACAGGTGGATGATTGAGGGAGTGAGTTCAGGTGTGGAGACAAGAGGATGCTGGGAAGTGTAGTGAAGATGACAAAGACAGAATGGTGCAGATGATGATTGTGACAAAATGAGGTATAAGAATGTTGGAATGTTATAAATGTGACCAGTTTCTCATTCTTTTCACCTCTTCTTACTTTTTTTTTTTCCTGCAAGTCTCAGTTCCTGTATGGTAATAAAGAGTGATTTAGTGATTTGGACTCATGTTGTGCTATTTGATTTCCTGTTATCTGCATGCCAAAACCTCTCTGATTACTGAGACACAGAGAGACAAGGGAAATCAAACTAGAAAATGTATAAATGTGCTTCCCGTCCTGATGAATTATACATTTGTCTCTTTTATACATTTCCCTTTTTTAAGTGCATACCTGCATTATAGCACTTGTTGCGTGAAAAAAAGGTTAACCACAGATTTGCAGTCAAACTGTCTCCTGCTGCTTTACAGTCCACAATAAAACAATTTTTGACTTAATTTTGACTTTATTTTAATATTCCTTTTAATATGTGAATTTATACCTTTTAAATGCATGCTTTGTCCTTCACAGCCAGCATAACAACCACTATTACAGTATGCATTTATCAAGTTAACCGATTCAATATTAATTAATATGAATTATTACTAATTATTTATTTTATTGCTTTATAAATATGCAATTTTAAATATATATAAATTAAATATTCATTTTACTTTAGAAACTATTATTATTATTATTATTATTATTATTATTATTTTATTATTTACAAAAAAATTCTATTTGAATATATCTTAAAATACAATTATTCCTGTGATGCAAAGCTGAATATTACATATATAATTAAAAACAGAAAGTTAAAAATAAAAACATATTATATATACTTTTTGTTGTCATTATTGATCGATTTACAGCTTTTGAACAGTATACTTTTATTGGTATTACCGATACATGTTCACATGAACATTATAATGAAAAGTGTGACAAATGATCAAATGATTTTGCAGCCGTCTGTAACTGTGAGATCATGATATTTTTATAATTCACTGAGAATACAATACATCCTGATTAGTTTGTTCTATATGGCCAGAGGGTCTGTAAACGAACTATTGATTAAACTTCTCGCCCTTTGGCTGCCCGTTCGGCAGCTATATAAGTGAAAAGTGTGTGTGCTTCCTTCATTTTCCTCCCCTCCACTTACAGCCAGGAAATGTATTACTGCAACCCTGTGCAAGATATCCAGCATCCATAATTGAGGAGCATTTGATAAATAGCTGGGGTTTTCCATTTGCCAGCTGTGGATGGGTAAAGACTGTTTTGCAGGAGGGAGCTCACCCTGGTTGCATCCTCGTGCAGAGAACATGTTCAACATGATAATTTAGCTTGCAAAATATGTAAGGAAAAATGTGACTTATTTATCTGCCATAAAGTGGTTTCTGTGCTCAGAATTTAGAGACGTTGTCTACCTGTTGCTGAAATATATATAGTCTGCATGTTAATATAAACTCTGTCTGAGCTGGTCTTTTATATTCATAACCCCGGTGTATCATGACTGAACTTGTTCTTTTGATTTCTAATGGAAGTTTTTTTTTAAAACAAGGTGGTGCATGACTGCAATATTGTTTTAGCATTATGACAGGATATATGTATGAAAATGTTCTACAGTGACAGTTGTGATCTTATTGAATTTAGCGTGGCTTCTAAAGTAGTTTGTTCATGGACTTGACCTTAAGAGGCACAGTATTGACCTGAAATGTAGCCAAATGCTCATCTAAAGTTGTTCAGCCCAGTTATGTCAGTATACGTTTCCTTTAATATCTCTGTAAAACCTGCAAACATGTAACCTTGATCATTTTGCATGTCAAACAACTTCTCTGTACGGCCTCATGTATCTACTGAAGGTGGTTTGAATGGTCTAAATACAGATTGGTGTGTGTTGTGTTTGTGTTTGCACTGATGAGCCACATAATTATTCATATTGTTGATCATCTGCTAACAAGGCCAAATATTAAGGGTAGATTAGATAATGAGCAAACAATCAGTTCTTGTAATCAACATGTTGGATGCAGGAGAAATGTGTATGGATTTCATTTATCTGCTTTTCATTTATCATCCTTGACATAATACAAACTGATACAAGCTGCATAACACAATGTCCCCTGTACAGATACAGAAATATCACTAAATTTGGTTTTAAAACAAAGGGGTTGTAGAGATCTTTAGTTACAGGACTTATTGGTGCACTGTTGACTTTGCATGCTCAATCTACAGTAAGTGAAACTAGCAAACTATCTTTTTAAGGATTTACATTGTGGAATGAAATTGCCATTTGTTATGAAATCCGAGATTTATTGGGTGCATAAACCTCCTATTTCATAACAAGTGACCACTTCATCCTATTGTCTATTAAGGGCATAAAAGTTGAACCCTTGTGATCTGTCTTGTCATAATAAGGATAGGTAGCATTTATAATTATACTGAGGGATCCTCCCAAGGACACACACTCACTGTCTTTTTTTATCTCCCTCGCACTTTCATTCTCTCATCCACTTCCTGGCATGATCGTTTATTAGAGTGCTCTCGCTTGATTAAAAAATGATTTAGTTGAATGTCTTGAATTCCAGAGACACTTTGACTGCTTTATTTATTTATTTATTTATTTTTATGGCTTCCCTGCGAGAGCTATCACAGGTAGGGCATGTGATGGTTCTCTTAAAGCGATAGTTAACCTCAAAATGTGAACTCGGTCATCATCTACTGTATACTCACCCTCATGTGGTTCCAAACCCTTTCGTTTTTTAACATTTACAATGTATAATTTTTTCTCATACATAGCTATCTAGTGTGCAATTTAGTGTGCAAGTCATCTGGACAACTTTATGGTGCTTTTTTGAACCTTGAAAGCTTGAATTTGGTAAGAAACCACAGAGGAGCTGCATTGACTTGACCCTGACCACCATAAGAGCACACATCACTCAAAGCATATTGTGAGTTAGCAGATGCTGGCCAATGAAAGAGATGACAAGCATGAACTAAATAGGATATTACCTCAGCTGAAGGAGATTGAGGTCTGCTATAAGACATTAGCTTAAACTGTCAGGACACAGACTGATCAATATTACTGAACACATTACCCCACCCAGCACACATCTTCATGGCTTAATGCACTTCATGCACTGTAAAAGAATGGCAGGCTCTGGAAAGTGGCAGGGGCGTAATTCTTTCCACAAATTTAAAATATAAGTTGTGCTGAATGGGAATCACTTAAGGCCAGTTGACACTGCACCGACAGACAGCAACAGACAGTTCGGCGGATAATGTATTACCCTAGTCGGCACTTGTCTGGTCTTGGAGTGCCTAAGAAGTGATACACTGTAATCTAGTGACTATAGGTGCAGTGTGAATTGGCCTTTAGAGGTAATTTTCCATGAATACTGTTTTATTGATTTCCCTTTAATGTTTGTAAAGTAGTATAGGCTAACACAGTCTCATCCCAATTTGTCATATAACTGACGTCTTGGGACGTCTTTTGACCATTCGTCAATATATGCCTTTTTCAGGGCCCCCTTAAACGTCAGTAGATGACGATCCCGGGTCGTCATACAACTGAACGCTTTACCTTTAACGTCAGTTAGGTGACGAGTTGGGTTTAGGGTTAGGTTTAGGTCTGGGGTAGAGTTAGGATCCGATGACGTCATCTATCGACGTTTAAGGGGGCCCTAAAAAGGCATATATTGACGAATGGTCAAAAGACGTCCCAAGACGTCAGTTATATGATGAATTGGGATGAGACTGCGCTGTATAGGCACAGATTCCACTTTTTTTTTTTTGTGAGTGAGATCTCTGAATAAATTACATACACTATTATCTAATATACCATGAAAAGCAGGTATAGCATTAAACACATTAGATACCAACTATTATTATTTTATTTTTGATCAGTGCCGTTTTACCTAAATTTGAATTTAGCATTTAAAAACGTCTGGAACGAAATTCACTCAATTATGTTGTTAACGCTATAGTCATTCTGTTTGAATAATTCCAGATGAAGATATTGAATGAATCCATCACAATGCGAAAGAGCCAGCACACTTCCCAGCATGAACTTTGGCATGAATAATTAGAATAGCTGCATTGAATAATTGCTTTGTTTACGCTGTTGTTGTTGATTTTGTGTTGTGATGTCAGGAAGTTTGTTTGTCTACTTCAACCGTCTTTCATGTACAAATTGTTGATCTCTCGGTTCAGCAAGAATGTTTCCATGGATGTTACTGATGTGATGAGTAATTGTGTGGTATTTTTAAAAAGCAGTCTTCACTGCATGACATTTTTTGAGATGAGAGAAACATGAGATGGAGAATTTAAATCAACATCATCAAAGTTAATTTCAAATTATTTGAATATATTTTGAAACATTGAAATATGTGATTGCAAGAAAATCACACAAATTAGTTTTAAATGTAAGTTTAGACATGCATTTATTTTCGGTAAATTGAGTAGCCTAATAAATAAATAAAATGTGCCATCTAATACAATCAATATTTTTTAGGGTCTAGGGTTCTTTTTTTATGCTCTATTTTGTACCTTCTTCATAGACAGTGCCTCATGCCATGTACATTTACATTCATTCATTTAGCTGTTGCTTATATCCAAAGTGACTTACAATTGCTATATATGTTCAGAGGTCGCACACCTCTGGAGCTTTGCGATTCTTTTTGAATTTGCAATTCAACAAAACGGAATCAGGTCTATGTTTCTCAAACAGTAGGAGAGACACCTTGACACGTCACTGTATGGTATAAACACTCAATTATAGTATTAAGGGTTTGTCACAGTACACACATCGTATTAGTACCGTATCAGTATTGAACTTCGGTTCGGTTATGGTACGCATTTCTAAGCGAACGATACATTTGGTTAATTTCGCATTTTAACCAAATTTCGTTATTTGCGAAATGTATGCGTGGCAAGCGTGTTAATAATGTAAGAGACGCTGGCGTGACCACAACATTGTCCAACATCAAATGGCAAATGTAAGCGGAACGAAACTGAGCTACTCGTTATTGTGTGGTTGTCTGGATCACGGACCGTTTATCAGTTTGGACCAATGCAGCGCGAGCCGATCTTGATCAGCACTGTTACTACACAGCCAAATCCAGTGAAGAAAACATTTCAATTCGCCACTGAAGTAATAACATCGCTGCGGGATCTCAGTGAGAAACATTCACATTTCTCCATTATTAACGGATCAAACAGCGCTGACGAGGAAACCAGGAAGAAACATTCTGTCATAAGTGAACTAACTATGTGGAAATGACATAGTTATGTTGAGAATAATCTAAAACGTAGCCTATTCTTTTAGTTGGAAATTTCCTCACCATTTCCTATAGGTACTGAAAGACATGTCAAGGGTATGAATGAATGTCAGAGAAAAGCTTTCCAAGCTTACAACAGCAACAAATATCAGAGAACTGGCCATGAACTGGCTTCAAAGACTATCCCTCAAAGAGATGTTGTGTTTGACAACCCCATGTCTGTTTTTTTTTTTTTTTTTTCAAATCTGTCTTTTGGATTGACATTCAAAGTGTCATCACTTTGAAACACAAGTAAGTCATAACTGGAACATGTCAGCTCACCCAGCATGTATGCATTTATACGGACACATTATTTGTCCTTGTATTTTCCTCATGAGACGTTTTCTTCTCATGAAATCGTGCGTATTAGAGATGGAGCCAAAGTAGAAGGATTACTTTGAAGAGATGTCATGGATCAATATGCTTCAACACATTCTTAATGATTCCACACTTGCAAAATAAACCAAGATGCATGCCAAGGAATTAAATATCTTTATGATAGGGATTGGATTAATTAAATAAATGCATAGATAACAGAGGAAATTTTGTGCATAAGGATATAAAGAGAGTCCCAAGAGGAATTTGTTAACATTTCATTTCTAGTCCACTTTCTAACTATAAGTAACTTTGAAAATAAATGTCAACTAACATCAACTAGAGTAGTAGATAGTCTGCTAAATATCCAACCCAATCTCACGGCAATTCGATACGGACCCCTGACCTAAACCTAACCGTCACTGGGGTATAGAAAATTTTACAAATTCACACAAATCAGTCCCATTTTAGTCACTCGTAATCGAATTTGTGTGAATTGGTCGTGAGATAGCGTTGAAATATCTGCTAAAACTTTATTCTGATGATCTGCCTGCATACATTGTACTGACTATAAGTTACTTTGCAAGTACATATCAACTTATTATAACACAATCATAACAGTCTACCAATACTAATGAGAGTTGGCTGGCAATGTACTGTAGTTTCAAATTAATGAGAGTTAGTTTTCACATAGTTGCGCATTTACCTATACAGTTTGTATAAAGTGGACTATCTAAATAAAGTGTGACCAGGAATTCTTCATAATTATCTATTTGCCAAACTGTTTAAGATATAAAGTGAATTAAGTGATTAAGTTATTTAAAACCTCTGTAAGAGTTTCAAAATGGCACTGGTGTATTGTAAAACCCTGTTTTTACATCTTAAATGACAATTTCTAAATTGTCCATGTATATGGAATCTCTCAGCGTAATGAAGGCACTATGCAGATATATGGCATTAAGCTCTGTCAAATGTTTTATTATTTTCTAATTAAATTGTATTGTGTATTCTAATCTTTCTATTTGTTGGGGATTCCAAAAGGCACTTGTTCAAATCAAGTCCTGAAATCATGGTGTCTCTGATATTTTCCACAATACCCTTAACAAAAGCTTTAATTTGAAATGTCTCTTGAATGAACAATATCAGCTAATTTCATGATGGCAGCATCAACCCCTTATCTATCTTTTACAGCCACTCATCCACCTCTTTTCATCAGCTCGAATAGGCACAATTTGTTTTTCTGTTGATTTATTTGTTTAATTTAGCGTATGAACTGCTGCATTATGTATTCCTGCTTATCTCAAAATTATTGTCCATATTGTCCAAGGCTTAAGCCTTTATTTGATGGTTTGCAGAATCTTTTAATTGTTTTGATGAGAGTTTTTCTGTGCATACTTTTTATTTTGGGGTTAAATATGTTCAAAAGCAAAGGAATGAGTGTCAGTTGTTGAATTTTATTTTGGGTAAAGCCAAAATGGCCATCTATATTAGTATAAGAGATAAAATTGAAAAACAGAGTGATTTTAATGTTGAAAGGGTGTTCGCAGCCATGTTCAAGTCAAGGCAACATCGGAGCGAGGATCTCCCTCGCCCTCATCCATCTAATCTGTAATTTATTTTTGTTTTGATGATAAATAGAGCCAGCCTCCAAAAGTTATTAACCTGTCCTGTGTTGTTTTTCTCTCTCATGTTCAGACACGAACTTATGCAAATGTATGTTGGTTGTCTTTACATTATAATAATACTTCATATAATCTAGATATGGAATAAATAACATTCAATGCAAAATTAACGTCTTGTATATTGAAATAAAGTTTTAAGTGATAAAATATTTGCTTTGTTGTGCATTAGAACCACACCAGGCATTGCCATTAAGTCATATTACAAAATAATTTATTAAAGCATCCAGACACTTGTGACAGCAGCAAGGCTCCTGATTGGTTAACGTGGCACGAATTGATGCCGAAGTTCAGATTCGGGCGGCAGGCGCGAATTCTCAGTGAATGCACAAATAGCACTAACTAAATCATTCGCACCTAATGCGCCAGGCGCTTAATTCGCGCACCAAGTATTAATAAGTGCACTTAATAAGTGCACCAATGTGTCTTGATGTGAATGTGTCTTATCAAACATGAGACGTGCTTTATATGAAGTGCTTCAAACTAAATCATAAACCTACATTGCTTGGCCTAATGTCAGATGTGTGTGTTGTGTAATGCCTTTGAGATGGGTTTTCCTCAGTGCACTTACATCTTACGGTAAATGTTACAAATTCATGCAAATATTCTCATTTCGCATTTCCCAGACAGCAAGTGAGTCTTGATCATTCTGAACTCTTTTAACACTGACTTCAATGAACAAGTGCCGTCAAACAGTATGTCAAATAGACAGGGGATATGAATGGGAGTGCAATATAACCTTATTGTAAAATATTTTATATATTTTGGTTTCAAAAAGTGTAAGCACTTTAAATCTCTTCCACCAATTAGAACGGCACCATAAAATGCAGTGTGTTTCTGCCAATTACAGCCATATTGACAGTAGTAGGACAGAAATATATTTTTTTCAGTGAAGCAGAGTAAAAAATTTAAATAAAAACATGTTTTTTTTTTCTCCTCTACCAAAAACATACAAAACCTTGAATTTTGTTTACTGTTACACCCCTCGTGTGTATCTTTGACTGACATTATTGCAGGCACCACACAAAGGTTGTCCAGGTTACTGTATGTCAATCCTGACATTTCATAGGGGATATAATATTTTCTTGCTTTGACTTTTGATTGACAGCTAAACAATACAATGACAGCTAAACAATACCAGAGTCCATCATATATATTTATAGGCCTGTCCCGCCTTCCATGATCAGGTTATTGCAAGTCACATGTACAGTCAAAGGGTTCAGAAACTATAGAATTTTGAGTGCTCAACACCCAATCATCCAGGCCGTATCTCAGCAAAGCTGACACTAATGCACCAACGGATGAGGAAAGTGACACCCGATAGACCGATATCAGCATGCCCCAGGCTAAGATTGTAGGGGCTCAGAGCGCAGACAGGTCTGAAACGGGCCAAACATCCCATAATTAGATCTGCAGGTTGAGAAGGAAATGGCCTCATCGTCTGATCGGATAACTGGAGAGCATGGCCGAGAGATTAAGAGCCGTGTAATGGTGCAGCCATCTCGCTTAACACAAGCAGCCGAGCTGTGATAGACTTGCCAGTCCGATCAGATAGCATCTACATAAACGGTGCCACAGATGGCAGTGCTAGAGGTGAGGATTGCAAACTGATCAGAGACATGCACAGTCATGTTGGGCCTGTTTCATTAAGAAATCTGCCATGGTGGGACGATACACTGCCTAATCTCATTTGCTGAGAGTGCTTGAAAGGTTTATGAACAGTGATTGCTTTGACTTCTTTGAACTGCCTTGCTGAATGGCCTGATACTTGTTTTTTATTTAAGCATATATATATATATATATATATATATATATATATATATATATATATATATATACAGTCAGCTATGGAAAAAATTAAGAGACCACTGCCAAATCAGCAGTTGCTCTGGATTTATTATTTATAATATAAATAATAAATCCAGAGCAACTGCTGATTTAGCAGTGGTCTCTTAATTTTTTCCATAGCTGTATATATACTCACACTTGAGTTTAGGGTCCAATTCTCACTGTTGACTAACTATTAACTTCGACTTATATTCTTATAACTTACTCCTTATTAATAGTAATGTAATTGGGTATAGGGATATAGAAAATGGCCGTGCAAAATAAGACATTAAAATAAGCAACTAGTTAATTGTGATAATTAGACCTTAAACTAAAGAGGTACCATATACAACATGTAGACTCACCTAAGGGATGCACATCGAGGACATGAAGCTCCTGTTCCACCACATCCCAAAGATGCTCTATTGGGTTGAGATCTGGTGACTGTGGGGGCCAGGTGTTCGGAAACAATGCTCGGGTAGGCTGTGGCAATTTAACAATGCCCAATTGGCACTAAGGGGCCTAAAGTGTGCCAAGAAAACATCCCCCACACCATTACACCACCACCACCAGCCTGCACAGTGGTAACAAGCGTCAAAACCACTGTAGGGAGTCAGGAGTTGGAATTGCGAGTATTGAAAACAATCAGGATAGAGTGTTTTAGAATCTATTTTGTCTCCTCTATCTCCGCTGGGGTCTGCCCACTTTTCAGCATTTTTCAAATATTGCCAGTGGGTGGAGTCAGGCTCTGACCAGGGGTTTAGTTACCCTTTAAAGAAAATATGGCTTGAAATATACAATGCTCAAATCTGTTCCTCATAATGAGGCATTACATTCAGTATATGAGATGCTCGTTAAGTGAATGTTTTGGCCATTTAAACATTCAAAAGAAACAGAAACAAGAGAAAGTCAAAAGGTGAGGATTTTGAGGGCAGAGCTGGTCATTCCAAAACCACCTAATGAGATCTAAAGCTGAATTGGAAATCAAATGCTACTTATCAAAAATAAAATCATAGTTGAAAATAAACAGATATAATCAGAAGGTCTTGCACAGGCTAATTTTATAAATCAATTGAATGTTTTAGAGTTTGACTGTTTACAGTGAGCAAAAGTAAGTAAAACCAGTGGTGTATGGGTGGTTTGGAGTGATGTTCTGTGTGTTATAGTTCATGATGATTGCATACTACTTTTGGATCACTATTGCTGTTTACATGCACCCAAATAATCTTTTAGTAAATCAAATGGCTTAAATAGATGGAAAAGTATGCATGTAAACACCTCAATCGATTATATTCCTCTGACATACAAGCATTCCTTTTTTTTTTTAACAAGGCAATAATGGCAGTTCTATTCACAAAAGCTCTGGTGACATTATATGTCAGCTTTTTCCAGGTTTGAAAGCAGAGTGTAAAGTTTAGGGTTCATATAAATAGAACTATATTTATATAATAGAACTATAGAACTATAAAAATCTGAAGGAATTTGTGGCACTGAAGAAAATTATTTTAGATCGTATTTTTATTCAAACATTTGCTTTTTTGATGAGCATAATAAACTTCTTTCCAAAAACATGAAACAATCTTATGTAGACTGTGTTACATGCAGAAATTAACATAAGCCTTACTTATTAACGGCATAATTCACTCATAATTGTAAAATCTATCAATGATTTACTCACCCTAATATTGTTCCAAACAACATCAGACTGCATTGACTTTCATTGTATAAACAAAATAGAATGCAGAAGAAGTCTTTGGGTATGGAATGACAAGTAAATGATGATGAAATTTGAGTGACTGACCTGTATCTGTTAAATCTGTTATTGTTAGTTCTCCACACCTACTTTATTAACAAATTATAGCTTATTATGAAGTGCAACAGTCAATCAATGTTGCGGATGTCAGGCTGGTCGAAATGTTCAATCAAACTGAGAAATGTGTTGAGAAGACAACGGTATTTTCACTTTCTGGAAAATCAGCCGGTAAAATGGCTGTACTCATTTAGTTAGCCATTAAGCTGAGAAAGAAGAAACTCTTTCAACAGAAAACAATTACATGCATCACTTTTTAATTCAATGAGAAATGCTGCTGCAGCTCAGCTTTTAGAAGTGCCTGGAGTGCACTCTTCCTGACGTCAGTTAGATATGAAAGATATGATAACATAATTAGTTTCCACTCTCCAATTAAGTATTTTTACAATCCCCTCCCTGCTGTTGATGTGGTTGGGGGAAAAAACAGAGAAGTGGTGTGTTAATTGAGCGTGAGCTAGAAACAGTGATGTCATACATATTTAACCGTCTCCTCCTCCTCTTTTACTCCTCTTATCATCTCTTTCTCCCGTTTCACTCTCGGCTAATGAGCCGGCAGCGGAAGTGATTGTCTTATCGTTCTCATTAACACCGGGCCCCTTTCTTCTGAGTGCTTTAACTCACTGATTCTGTTGCAGCAGGAGAGCAGCTCATGCGATTTGACTCCAGATCGATCGAACGTTGAGCGGCTCTGAGTTTGTGGGACCGGAGGCTCGGTGAAGCTAATGAGAGAGGATGTGAATGATCTGGTGACACTGTAATTATACTCCCTGCCCTCCCTCTCAGCTAGCGTCTCACTCGTCTTCTTTCCTGCTCCATCAAACTTTTCTCTATAGCTGTGCATCAAAACTTAGTGAGCTGTCTGCTTAAGGCAACATGTCTGTCATTGTTTGTCCTTCTTCTCTCTATACCATACTTTCTTCGTTTTCCTCTGTAGACATCTTTGGCCTGATGTTGTTCTCTCTTCTCACTTTATCAGTGAGTCAGCAGGAGTTTGGCTTCCATTATTCTGTTGTTGCATCTGTTCATGATAGACACACATTGTTAGATATAATCATGCTACTTTTTCTTTTATTTTGACATCTTTCAATAATTTGTATTCAAATTTTGGTATAATTTAGTAGTCTGCACTTCCTTTAAAAACACCTTTTTATGGGACATTTTAAAATGATTCAATTGATGATTTGAACGATTTACTAACAAGGGGAGCTCTTATGCCGTTATTGTTATGAAATGACACAGACAGATGATTAAAGTTGAATAAGGTGGTTTATTGGAACACAACAGGTAAATGGAGAGAAGAATGAATATGGAATAATAGTCCTTGAAGCAACACGGAGTAAGATTTTTTTTTAGCTTAAAATGCTTCCAAAATTGTTTCTGTGGTTCATTAAGTCATAACAGACTGAAAAGGCACTTTGCAACACTTTATTTGAAGGGGTGTGCATAAGACTGACATGACACTGTCATAAACCTGACATAACACCAGTCCTGTCATTAACATGAAGGAGTTTTTATGAATGTTTATGACTGTTGTCATTAGGTGTCCTTCGGTAAGTTATGACACTTTTAATGCAAAGTTGACATTGTTTAAAATGTCTTTGTTATGGCAACTTGACATTAAAATGTCTTTGTTATGACAAATTGACATTAACCAAGAACTCATTACCTGTCAAACTGGAACAAATATGTCATAACAAGTCTAATTATCAAACTTATTACAAATTTCAAACTTAAAATTTTAATTTCCAACTTAAACTTTTGTAAGTCTTGAACTGATTTAGCACAGACTTAAGTTTGATCACTTGGCAGATTATTGAAGTAAAAAAAAAAGGTTTTAAACAGTGAACTTAAAATAAGTTACAGAATTCGACGTTTGTTGAAAAATAACTTAACTAATTAAAAATAGCCTTTCGAAATATTTTGTTTGGCTGCAGTTCCAAAAGTGTCCACTAGTTTCAACAAAATTCATCTCCCTTTAATTTCCACTACAGTCATTTTTGACTGCAAAGGAGCACAACCATGACTATTTTTTTCAGGACCATTTAACTTATCCGAATCATGTCCATGATAATTATTATTTTATTTTTCACAAAGCAAGTGAAAAAACATTTACCATGTTTCATAAAGGTTCACCATTCTGATGAAAAAAATAAAAAATAAAAAAATAAGTAATTTATTTTTTTTGTCAAAAATGACTGAAGAGTACCAGAAAGTTAAAGCTTGTCTGGCCTATTGTGCATGAAATAAAAATATATATTTTTATAATATGCATCTGTGCATAAATGTTTAAACAACAAATGAGTTCATTTCATAACTTAATTTGTTATTTTTGAGAACGCGCTATGTCTTTCTTCCTCCTATTATGGACCACCACCAATCAGAAACCCAAGCATTTCAAAATGAGCGTTGTCGCTCAGTTTCAATATGATACTGAGAGCTGGGGAAGATGTTATGAGTACACAATATTGAACGCTTTATGTCAGAAGATCAAAGAAAGCTTGAATCCTCAAGATGTGACCCTCAACAAGTGCACAAACACCTGAACACCAGTAAGACATTGTGTTTCTGTAGGGAATTCCTAGCACAGTAGTACCTAAAAAGCAATTTCAAATTGCCTCTGACATTCCAACTTCCTCTTCGTTGTTCTACACACTCTCTCCTTTAACCACTTCTGGTTTTTCCACTACTAAATGTTCTTTTACCCAGTCTCTCTGTTGTCCCTTTATTCTGTCACCCTGTTTCCCCAAATGCCCGCAATAAGTGCCAATTTGCTCTCTTTCTCTCACCGTCTCTTCCTATGTTTCTCTCTAACCCTAATGAACAGCGATGGAGGGAGCTCGTGTTATGGCTGGTGCCGTGTCAGCGAGCTCATCGTCTCCGTTCTGACAGATCGCCCCAATTAACCTTATTTACCACTATTTCCACTCGTCCTTTAACAAGTTCCTCTGGGCTTCTCCCCCTCTAATGACCAGGTGCCTGAGACGGAGGGCTCTGCACGGTTATGACACCCTCACGGCCTGACTACCCATTATTCAGGTGCTCAGGGTGCAGATCACATGCTCGTATGAGCACATTTGTGTTTTTCCATAAATGTTCACACCAGAGGCAGAATCGCGTGTCAGGGGGAATTATGTTGACGTCTAGCTCATGTTGCTGTCTGAACTAATGCTTAATTTTTAAAGTAAGGGTTATGGTACAGACATGGATTTCTGGTTTGTAATGATTTCAGATGTGGGTGTGAGACTTCTCAAACTCGTAATGAATGGGAACAGGGGAGGTGGGTACAGAAAAAAAAAACAAGACGCATGGGTGTTGTTAGCTTTGGCATCACATCAGGCAAAACTCAATAGCAGAGTGAAACAGCCATTGTGTTTCTGTATCACTAAGCAACAACAGGCTAATATTTCTGTGACCTCTAATGAATACCATGGGACTTTGTGCAAGGTATAACATACCCATTGCATGACTCTGTACCCCCGTCTCAGTTAACAAGCACTAAAAAACTATTGACATTTTTCTGCCTAATTGGTTCAGGAAACAATTACCCTTAGTTTCATTTTCTTTTCTTTGTATAGAGCCATTGCACGAAGTAAATGAAGTGAATGTCTTTATAACCTTTTGTACATATGTATTGTGCTGTTGCTGATAAATCAATGTGCTCTCAAGTGCAGAGATGTGGGCTAAATTCAATCTTCCTTGCTGAAAGGGAACCTGCACTTCTGCAGCTGTGAATCCCACAGAGAACAACATCTTCGGTATGTGGGCATTAATTACAGCTCAGGAAATTTTCACACACGAACACACTCCCAGTAGTCCCTAGGAGGTATTTTGTTAGTAAGAGGAAACATGTATTTTATCCATTTTATATTATTTTATTTTATTATAACTATCCTACTTAAAAAATGTATGTCTATGTATATTTAATTTAATTGTATTTTAATTTATGTTTATTTTTTTCATTTATTTATTTGCGAGTTACAGATCCTTGGGGTTTTCCTTAGTATACAGTGTTGTGTACTCGAAACTCGGACTCGAGTCTTGTCAATAGGACTCGATGTGCATTTTGAACTGGAATTGACTTGTACTCGAATATATTAGGAGCTCGGACTTATTCCCATTCAAAATATGTCATGATTATTACTGTATGTTAATATTTCTTTAAATTGTTGTTTGATTGAATCGCTCTAATGATTGCTGATTTTCTTGTGTGCAGTTGCGCATGACTTGCGACTATAACAATCGCAGCAGTCTCTCTTTGACTCTCTATTGTCTCGGCTTCGGACTTGAACTCTCTTTGGTTTCTGTCTCAACTCAGACTCAACTCTCTTTGGTTTCGGTCTGCGACCAGACTCAACTCTCTTTGGTTTTCGGTCTCGACTCGGGCTCGACTCTCTTTGGTCTTGTTCTTTGACTCGGACTCATGCTCTCTTTTAGTTTCGGATCTGAGCTCAAACTTGACTCTCTTTGGTTTCTGTCTCGAAGCTCGAATTACGAACACTCTTTGGTCTCAGTTCTCGAAGCTTTGGACTTGGACTCTCTTCGGCTTAAGTCTCGAGCTCGGACTGTCTGGACTCTCTTGGTCTCGCGTCTCGAGCATTGGAGCTCAACTCTCTTTGGTCTCGGTCTTTGGTTGCAGACTTTCAGAACTTCTCTTTGGTCGTCTTAAAGCTCGAGACTGAACTCGCTTTGCGTCTGGGTCTCGAACTTGGACTGTGGAGCTCTCTTTGGTCTCGGTCTCGAACTGCGGACTTCTGGAAACTACTTTTAGCTCTGAGCAGGGGTCTCGACTTGGACTTGAACTCTCTTTGGTTTCAATCTGTAACTTACAGACTGGAAACTCTCTTTGGTTTTGGCGGTCTAGAGGCTACGGACTAGAAGTCTCTCTTTGGTAAGGTCAATTTGGTTTCGATACTCAACACTCTTTTGGTCTTCGAGTCATTCACGACTTCGGACTAGAAATCTTTTGCTTTGGGTCTCGACTTCTGACTCGACTATCTCTTATGGTCTCAACTGCGGAACTGCAGACCCATCTATGCAGTCTCTGTCTCGGGCTCGGACTAGAGTGAGCTGGTCGTCGAGCTACGACACTGGAGTGCATTGAATGCGCACAAGCCCTACAAGCCAATTCGCGATTCCACGTCTGTCTGCTGGACGTTAACGGCCTCTCAGTGTTTAAGAGGTGTTAAAGGTTTGCAGATTTCACTTGTTTTATTTATGTTCCAGAAGTGAAACTGGAGTGTTGACTTTCCGGACTGATTTTATGCGTGTTTTTTTAGCTTTAGGCCTTGTGTCACAAAAGCACCATGTTCTTTTAAAAACACCTTACACTGTGGGCACTTGAGAGCGCTTTGGAGCTAACAGCACAGCAGGGTTTTCTTTTTCTTTTTTTTTCAGTTGAGACTCTATATGCTATTATACAGCTGTTTTTAGTACCTGATTTCAGAAGATAGTTTGTTCCTGAACATAAACATGTTAGACAATATAATGTACTTGCTCTGGCTCTAATTTTGAATGAAGAGATGTGATTGGTGTTGTCATCTGTTGCCATTGTACAAGCAGGATGTGACATTTGGTCACTGTAGTATTTGTCCCACCCCTCCTTCACTGTGACTGGACGGCTGAGTAAAAAGTGATAGTGATGAGCGCTGTGTTTTACAGAGCTGTGTTGAACGTTATCTCAACCCTCAGCATCTGTAAAAAAAAAACTCCAAGCGCTCAGTGTGAATAAATGTCTCAGCGCCTTGTCACACTGTTGGTGTTTTAAAAGAAATGGTGTTCAATTGAAAACAATTGGAAAAAATATGATAGCCTCAGGATAAAAGGCTTAGGTGGACACATGCCGTTACTCAGTAGATTTTTGCCAATTCTTGGTCAGGTTTGTCATTTGAATCACAAACTCTCTCTTCTCCCCTGGAAGTCCTCTATGTAAAATGAATCTTTAGCAACTGAGGCGAAGTGTCTCTATACTGCGAGCACTTACATCCTGTGGAGGTGGCAGGGCAGACCCAGAGTTGGTTTCTGCTGTCAGTAGCTTCAATTTGCAGACTAATTCGATCGGCTTTTTCGATGATCATACCCTGACATATACAAATTACTAAAGAAGGCTCTGACTGCAATAGGCTTTCTGTACTGTTACTGCCTGGAAATCGCTCGAAATTGTCTCGAAAGGATTAAGCCTGTGAAGTGTATGTAAAGCATCACTATGGCGTACAGTTAAAAATTGATAACGATGGCTGTCCTCATCTCCACACATTTCTTGACACACATCTAATGGCTTTATGCTATTATTGCTGTTCGCAAGTTTCATAGTATGCTCACTGACAAGTCATTGCATGCCAGTCTTAACAGCGCACGTGATGTCATCGAGAAGGCGAAATTCGTAGCGAGGTGACTTTCGGAAACAAACGTAAACAAACAATGGATGAAGTGGTGGCAAGTGTTGTATTGGCTGTCCTGTGTTCAGAAAAAAAGTAAAAGAAAAGAACCCAACATGGACACGTTCCTGGATTGCTCAAGGGGACAGTATGGGGCTGCCAATCCTCCAAGAGGAACTTGAGGTAAAATATTGTTTTCTTATATATTTTTTACTTTCAGATTTTTAACGTTCAGCACCATCGTCTCTCTTTCGTTTTGCCATTTTTGAAAGTTGTTTACAGAGAAGCTTCTGTGCTCCTACTGGTCAACCTCTTACATGTGATGGAACCGTCGAATGGACGACCGTTAAAACAAATTAGACGTGCTGGTTCTTTTTGTCGATTGATGATCGTGAAGCATCACAGATGCGGCCGTCCAGTTGCGTCCACTATGGAGGAACACTATACGAGATGATACGATCGGAATCTGTAGATCCCGTGCGACGCCCGTTCTCGTTTCCGAATACCCATGACACCCTACTTCGAACGGATCGAAATCAGGCTAATGACGTGTAATCTGAACCAGGGCAAGCGTATTTTTGGGTGAACTTTTCCTTCAATTCTGGCAATTTAGATTTTGAATTTATTATTGACTTTTGAATGGTTTTTGCAGTTGTGTAATCAATCCTGCAAACATAAATATGGCACTAATTTGAGGAGAAACCTTCTAACATTACTTCTTTAGAACAGGGTGCTGTGGCATCATTGGTCTGGTTTCACTCACTGATCTGTTTAATAAGCAGAGAATCTGGACGGAAGTTTTCCCAGTTCAGGAAATCTCATTATGGAAGCGCTGCGGTGAGCGACCGCACACCACAACAGGCGGGGCTCAAAACCCAAGCTGCTCAGGGACGCTGACATTTTAAGACAAAACCATGTTTTACCTATACTGTGTAACTTGGTAACACTTTATACTGAAGGTGACATGCAGAAGGTCCAGACATATCAGCTTATGTATAGCGATAACAGTAAATTATATATAATTGCAAGCAACTAATTCTAAACCAAACCCTAATCTTAACCCCATAGTGAGTATATATTATTATATCAAAATTATTTGTAATGGCACTGTCACAATGTTACATTGAAATAAAGTCTATCCTTTGTGTGTGCGTGTGTGTATATGACAGATTCTTCTGCACTTGTATCGTTATTTGGTGACCAATTTTTTTTCACCATGTATCAGCAAGCATAAACATATTTGTGTTGTGTACGTAGTTTGTCTTGTATCTTATAATCTTACAGCCAGCAGAGCCCTAACGTTGGTCTTTTGATTTATTTATTTATTTATGTAATAGAAGATGTTTAATTACAATCACTCCACTTTGAATCATTTTTTTGCTTAATTGGTGCACATTTTTACTGGATTTATTCGATATGCTGATAAAACCAATACAATTACAGAGCCTGTTCATCTCTGAAATATTATATTGAGTAAAATATGCACAAAACCCGAATGTTGGTTTAAAAATTTAATTTAAACTGCTCACTCCAATTTTCACTTACAACTGTATATGTTTTAATTACATTTGTAACCCAAGGTTTGTCCATATGTTTGACCCAATTTTGGTTGAAAGAGCCAGCATTTGATTAGTAGTGTGTAAGTGATCAATGACACATTATTACTCACACGCCAATTTTCAGATGCAATAAATTTGTAATGTCAGTAAAGTAAAAATGAAGCCATTGCATAAGGCCGCTGCATTGCTTTCTCAATGTTTTTTTTCATAGTGTGAAAGTTGTGCTTAAGTTGTTCTTGATTGCTTTTAGTGGACTTCGTTGAGCCAGCCGCTCTATATACAGTAAAGCGTGATCACTTCGATCAACATTGAATAAGGCATATAATGGAGACTGCCTTAACGTATAAAAATATCTTTGCATTATTTTTTCACGTAAACTATGCACAAGCATATCATTTAGATTGCTGGTGCTGCTTCTGCTTGACGTCTGCAAAGACACCAGTGGATTCACAAGTTAGGTCAATTGACTTTTGCTGAAATCACAGAGGCCATCTTGCCCTTTATGTAATCTAAACAGCATGTAGTGAAAACTGGTGCTTACTGGTTCATAGAGTGAGAGAGGTTATCAAATATCTCCCTGGATATTTAAAATTTGCACTTTTGGAGGGCTTGAAAACAGCTAGTTCGACAAAACTGGATGACCTTCAAAGGTCCAAATACGTCAAAAGCAGCAAAAAAGCAGAAAGCAGTGTTTGGAAGTGTCGTGCACAAATGTGCTGCATTTTTCCAGTTTGTAAGTTTGCTTTGGTAAGAGATATACCAACATGCTCTTTTCCATGTAGTGAAAGCTCATGCACTAAAAGGCTTTCATTTCATTGGCTCTTATGTGTCATATCATGTGACATTGTTCCGAACAATTATTTTTAAACCTGAGTGCTGCAGAAGAATGACTTTCTGTATTTTTTTTTCCAGAGCAATTTTTCCCAAAAAAATAATAAACAAAAATGTATCTGCATTATTCATTTTAAGCCACTTTATGTATCATTCTTGATATTCCCTGCATTATTTAAACACAATACAATAATATCAAGCCAAGGATTGATGCAATCCTCCAAAATGAATTTTTGAGTTTTGTAGTCTAAACAACTAATATACTGTATCATTCATGAGACTGTACTGACAGCAGAGATATACAGTAATAATATGACCATCATGTATAGCAATATTTGTTTGAGGTTCCAGATCTCCTGTGTAAATTCCCCCATGTATCAAAACATATGACTGGTTTAAGCCAGCAGAAGATCGAGATAATAACTTACTATCCGACAGGTTTCTTTTGCCCTATTTCCTATGGACATGACTGCCGCCATCATTCCCTTTTTGAGATTGAACATTTCACATTCTCCCTAAGGTCTTTCACCACTTCCTCTGCTGATGTAAGTTGTAAGCAAGCATGTAGAGCAAACATATGTTGTGCACAAGGTGATATTTTCTTTAAGTGGCTAAGAGATATATCTGAATTATGCACAGAGACATTTATATTTGCATGCTGCATATTGTACATACATTTACATACATGCATATATTTAGGAAACACACACAAACATTTTAGTGGCTACTCAAACTACTCTCGCCATATGTCAGAGCAGAGTGGAATAGATTTGTTTTGAGAATTTCCGGGAAAGTCTTTGAAATTGGTATTTGAACTAAAGAGCTAAAAGGTGTGAAAGGTAAATGAAATGCACTATTATTGTAGAACTCAGGGAACAGAATCCCCTGGCACAGCACTGTGTGCAGCCTGCTGTTCCTTTTCAAGTCTCTGAGGTCGACGTGGACTCCATCGCAAGGTGCCATCTGAATGGACCGGTCGGCTGGCACAGACAACCTGTAATCAGGGTGTTTGGTCACTCAGTGTAGGTGGAACCCGAGCACCACCTGATTGTTCTCTGATAGTCTGAAATGGGTCCTGTTTTTCATTCCTGGGTAATTAATCACATGGATGACTGGCGACTTAAGGCGAGTAGAAATTCAATCTAATCTAAGACTGTGCTGTATAAGGAGCTTCTTGTATATGTATTTATACAGTGACTAATTCTTAAAAGGATAGTTCAGTGCAAAAACTGGACAAAGATTCGGGCCAATGCATTACTCACCCTCAGAGCTCAATTCTTTCAGGAATTTCTATTCATCAAGTGACAGTCTGCAGCTGACACTTTTCCCTGACGCTTCTCTCAATGTAAATGTTAAGCCCAACATTTTCAGAAGATACACGATCGATTTATATGATGAACAGACTGAACTTAGGCTTGTATTCACATAGAAATATTCATCAACTAACACATCAGTTGTGGTCAAAGGAAGCTCTGTGCTTGCTCTGACAAGATCCTAAATTGGGGAATCCACCTGTATGTCTCACGTGTTACGAATCACGTTCTCAGCTTTCGCCAAGAACCAATGGGGTTCATTCTTGTGTTATGCAGCACATTTGATCTTCAGTAGAACCAATGAGACTCTTCTCCAATGTTGCAGTTCATCAGCCGTTTAGAGCTTCCACCAAGAACCAATGAGGTTCCATTCGGTTTGTGGTGGGCACGCATCAGTTCGTTTGGTTAACCTCTGTTATTTTCTCTGATCAATGTTTATATGTGAATAAAAGCCTAAATTCAAATTGGTCTATCTTTCACATGAATTCGTTTTTGGATCTATTTATGACATTTTTGAAACATCAGAAGTGGTGCGTAGCTGTCAATGGAGGGACGTAAATCTCTCAGGGAGTGAGCATCGGAAATATGTTCCGAAGATCAACGAAAAACTTTGGAGCGTCATGAAGATGAGTAATAGAACATTTTTAGATTGAAGGTATAATGTTTACTGTTTAATATTCACTAATTAATTATTTTATTTAATACAAATATGCTTTAAATATATTATTTAGATTAAAGTTGTAGTTAAAGAGATAGATCACATAAAAATTAATTCTGTCATCATTTATTCACCCTCAACATATTTTTATTTCTTCTGCTGAATCATAAAAAGATATTTTGAAGAATGTGTGTAACCAAACAGTGTCCATTGACTTCCATAGTATTATATATATATATATATATATATATATATATATATATATATATATATATATATATATATATATATATATATATATATATATATATTCCATACTATGGAAATCAATGGCTGTGGTTACACACACATTCATCAAATATCTTCCTCTGTGTTATCATGTTGATCACAAAACAGACGAAGGTATATTCAAATTGTTGACTGGTACTGCATATTCTTTAAAAACTTATATTACAAATCTGACAGTCAAAACAATAAATGTAGACAAACAAAATCCAAGTGTATTTTCAGGTCCATAAATAATATGAATGCTATTAAAACATGCAATATATTAGCAATAAAAAATGAGTAGTTTCTTGCATCATTCCTTTCTTTGGTCAATAATAGGAAAATAATGTAATTCTTAGAAACCCAGAGATTTATCCCTCAATCACATTTTCTCTCATTTCTTTTCAGTCTAAATCTGTGTTAGCATATCATCTATTCTATAGAGTTTCAGTTTCAGAACTCTAGCTCTACAGAAGCCCACAATTGAAGGAAGACAGTGGTGAGTCCTTGTGTAACATCGCCTATCACTCAAAGTGCTGTTGAATGTAAGAAGATTGGTAAATGTGATGAAAGGAGTGAGCCTGTTAAGTGGTGTGTTGTGGGCACCATGTGGTGTTGCTCTCTCAGATGGTTTGCTTGAGTGAACTCGAACATGATTTCGGGCGTGTGTTAGAGTCTGTGTGTGCTTGCCCGTTTTAATCCATCCATCCAGGTACAACCTGTGTCCATGTGTGTCTGCCTAACTTGAGTTGATGTTGACTTAGTTTTCTCAACTTGGTGTGTGCACATTATGTTTGTGCGTCTTGGGTGAGAAATGTGTGTGTTTTACGCTTTGGCTCATTTTGAATGGCTGTTGGCATGTTTACGTGGGTTGGTTGGTGTGTATGAGTCAAGAAGCCAGGCTTGTCACTCAGCCTGGATGTCAGACTTGACAGGCCTAGTGTGTTGTGCAAACGGAGTTAACGATGTCAGCAAAATAATGTCGTGGAGATGTTGCTGTGGGTTTGCTTGTGTGCATGTAGGGCCCTATGAAATCTGTTTTACTTTTTGCCAAAATCTGTTTTATGCAAATTTTTCCCTCTGTTGGACCGATACGATATTGCAACCCGATCTCACGACCAAGTTATACCGAATTTGACGAATGATTAAAAAGTGGCTAATTCTTAACAATTCATACGACTTCACTTGTACGAATTAGTACGAATTTTGCTAAATCATACATATTTTACGAATTGGCCAATTCGTATGAATTCAGTATGAATGACCTACCCCTTACCCCGCCCCTAAACCTAACCATCACGTGGGTTTAGACAAATCATACAAATTCGTACGAGTGAGTTCATACGAATTAGTACAAATTAGACACTTTTAATCATTCAGTCGAATTTGTACCAGAATTGGGTGTGAGATAGTGTTGGATATTGTGGCAGTTCGAATGAATTTTCCAAGGTGGCTAATTCGTACAAATTCATATGACCTCACTCCTACGATTTTTTTTAATTGTACATGTTTTATGAGTTGCCCAATTCAAATGATTTCGTATCGAATGACCTACCCTGAACCCGACCCTAAACCTACCCATCACTGGGGTTCAGACACTATTGAGTCAATTTCATACGGATTGAGCCACCTTTGAAATAGTGTTGGTTGATTCGACTGTCTGTCGACAGGACGCAAAAATGCGGAAGTATAATTTGTAATTTTCACAAAAGGCCAGAAGGTGACAAAAGACTTGCTGACAAATAAAAGTGAATCCCTTGGACCAGGTAACATGGAGAAACGAGTAAACATTGTTAATTTACATATACTGTGCTAACACTGTAACAATACAAAGCCTGTTAAAAATTGAGAATATCACGTTATTATTAATCTAAAATTTGCCAAATTCCATGACATTCCGTTTTATACTGTAAATTCCATTTTTATGACTGGATTCATGTGATATCTGCATGTTCCCTTATCATTTGAAATCATAGGATACCATGCATGTCTGTCTTAGAAAACCAACACGATGCATGTGTGAGCCTGTGAATCCATCTATGTGTGTCTAACACGTCCTGAGGAAATGCCGTGCTGCTACTGATTGCGTTCACCCTTGCATGCCGTGTGCCCTTTGTGTTCGGTCCCTGATCGGGGGCCCATGTGCGTGACAGATTTGGTGTTCAGGGTGAGACCCAGTGCCCACCCCCCACAGAGAGGTTAAGTACTTCAGCACGTTACTTCAGGGACCTGCTACTGACAGACAGCTTGGTGCCCATTTGAATTCCGAAAAGACGCCACGGTTGACTAGATAGAGGCAAAGACCCTATTTTGAACAACAGATGCCATTCACTGCATAATAATTTGTTTTACAAACAAAGATGGCCATTGGCTTCCTCCATTTATTTGGCATATTTGATGATAAACACAACTTGAAATCACAATGACTCTCTTCTTGGTATAAAAAATAAAAACACTCATTTTTCCAACTCCTCCCTGGGATTACAAATGTATTCAGAGCAAAATAATGAATCACTGCTGTCTCTTCAGTTTTAATTTAATTTAATTTAATTTAAATTTCTAATTAAGAGTGTTTGTTTTTTTATTTGTGCCAGACGCTTCTAGTTAATCAAAACAGTGCAATCACGTATTGGCAAAAGGATATTATGCCTTTCCAAATCATTATATTTGAGGGAGCCTGTTCTTTAAGGCTCTAAATGTGGAACATACAAGGAGATTCTGCTTTAAAATGTAAATCTATCCATCCGTCCATCCATCCATCCATCCATCCATCCATCTTTACCATGGGTTATTATTATTATTTAGCATCATCATAACAAATGAATATTATTATTTTCAGTTTATTCATTGTTTTGAATTGTATTATTTATTCCAATGGTAAACATGAATTGTAATGCCATGTAATTTAACTAAAATGAAACTAAAAGCATTCAAAATATATTTCCCAAAAGCTGTAAATTTAAAAACCTGCAATAAAAAAATAATAAAATAATAATAATAATAAAAAATTAATTAAATAAAAAAAAAAAACATATCTAAAAGTTGTATCTAATTTCACTTGATTGAAGCTCCGGCTTTTCCCTATGGGTTTGTGCACTTTGGGAGTGTCCCGGATCCACTTTACTAGTTTAATGACAGGAAAAATGGTCAGCGCGACCAGCAGCATGCTCTAAAAGGGTTGTCCCTATTCTCTTAATGAGTAATGTGTTTTTTGGGTGTAACGTGCAACTAACCAATCAGAGTCTCATCTCTGAGCAAGAGCAAGTTGCGCTCACGCATGATGGAATCTTTATGTAAACAAGAATATCCTTTTACATTGTAATCCTTTTTTTCGCCTATAAGCGCACATTACTAATGCGCTCTTCAAATAACAAAATAAATTAGAAAATAAATAAATAAATAAAAATTTTGTGCCAATGACCAACTGACACTATATTTGACATAATAACATTTCATTGTTATTTAAAGAGTGCATTAGTTTAATTTGCCTAGCAACGGCCAACAAGGCGCCTGAACACACCTCGTTTTCAGACCAGCACAGCCATGGGCAAACAAATGGGTGCAAATGCATTTGCTATTTAAACAACGTGGAGGCAGGATGTGAAAATTATGACTGAATCGGGCTGCAACTGCATTGTGCCGGATGTATGATTCGGCCCCAGTTTCTCTGTAACATATACATGATGTGAAACCTAACTTGGTCATAGCTTTTGACCACAGTTACATCAATAATTTAAGATATTGGACCAGATTGTTTAGGAATGGGCCAGTAAGATAACATGAGTGAAGAAAAATGGACACTTCTTTGCTCTCAAGACTTTTTCCCCTTCTTTATTTATTCTTTCTTTTCTCTTTTCATTTTTTTAAAGAAAAACAGTGGCTAGTGGGAGGCTATGGGGTGTGTTGCTGTCCCGCTGTGTTGAAGTTGTCTTTGTGCTTGTTTGGCATTCCTCTTTCACAAAACTCTCTCCTTGTAGTGTGAAGCCAAGGTTAACACTTCTATACCATTATGGATGTTCCGCTGTATGTGGCCAATGCCTTGGTACACCTGTAAATATGCAGTCTGCACACTTTTATTTTAACCTTAAACAGCACTGGAAACACAATACAAGAATGCCATTAATTATGCATGCGACTTATAAATGAATAATGCAGCTCCATTGGAAGAAAAATGACTGATTAGATGCAGTGGGGAAAATAAATGATGAAATATTATAGTATTTTACATTTTTCTTTCTTCTTAAGGTTTTGTGAAGATTATAACTTTTAATTATTTAATCAAAAGAAAATTCAGAGCGCCTTATTAAACCCCCAAAGCTAAATAATCCACATCACTGGGCCAGTGTTTTTTTTTTTTTTTTAAATCATCTTTTGCTCTTGAAAATCTGTTTGTGCCGTTCGTTTTCTTGTTATTGGTCTCTGGATTGTGTGCAGGGAAATGACGTATCTTTGTTTCTCAGTGAGGGAGCTAAGGGGTGCTCTTGAGAGTTTTCCTACCGTTCATTTACATGAATCCCAAATTTTCTGCTCCTCACATGCTGTTTGAAGAGGAAGTTGCAAAATTGTCTCCCAAATGACCTTGTTATAGAGAGAAGTAGTAGTGAAGGTTTGCAGAAAGTGTACAAATGACAGAGAGAGAGGTTTTGGAAAAGAGAGTAAACGAGGTCTGGGTTTCCTAGTAATGGTGCAAATCATGCTATTAAGATCATCTTAAAAAAACAGCATGCAGTATTTTATGATGGAGTAACATCTTTTCCAAAGCAGCATGTAGACTGTTTATTATTAAGTAGAACTGAAGTTCACCATTACAAGATTTTAGATGCAAAGAAGCTGAAATGTCTTTAACTTTTGCAAGAGCACAAAAAAAGTCTGTCTGTCTGCACCGCACAGTATATAAATGATCAAATATACAGTACTGATCCAAAGTTTGGGGATTATTTTATTTATTTACTTTTTATCAGCAAGAATATGTTAAATTTAGGCAATTGGTAAATTGCATATATATATATATATATATATATATATATATATATATATATATATATACCAATTGCCTAAATTTAACATATTCTTGCTGATATATATATATAAGGGTTTTCACCAAAATTAGGAGCAATGTTTTCAACATTGATAATAAGTAAAACAAGCATGTGGATGAGTATGAATTAATAAGTACAGAATGAAACTTTCTACAAATTTTACACAATTTGATCATTCTCAGTGTTGAAACAATCTTTGTTAGAATCCACTTGCTTGAGTTCACAATATAACTACTTAAATGTATTTTCAAGATATGAGTTGAATTATCCATTGTTGCTTTCATTATGGCTATAAATGTCACGCAAAATCATTTTCAAAATCTCCTTCAATTATTTTAACTTTAAATCATTACCTGAGATAATCAGTGTCATTATGTGTTATTGTTCCATCCACGATGTCACAAAAAGAGAAACTGTTTCTAAAATGAATTGAAGGTTGGCTTCATTACATTGACCGTACTACAGTATGTCAGATCAAAGTCAAATATACATGCAGAATGCATATAGGCTCTCCTTTTAATAAGCTTCACCGTACGTGTATGGAAAAGTCCCAGGACATTCATTAGTATGCCGAAAAGAGCCATAACACATAGGCTGACACACTCTGTCGATTTGATTTCCATCAAGGACACGTGGGCTTTTAGGAGAAAGCGACTGCATTTACTCTGGGTTGTGGGCGTGCATCTGGGAGAGAGACGAGACGTATGGAAATAGAGGGAAGCGTTTAATGGCTTTAAGGATGCTGGTGAGGAAACATTACGAGAACAGTTTTTGGACTAACTTGTGTGTGTGTTTGATGTGCTGATGTATGGGCGAGATGTGTTTGGTTGTGTGTTAGAGCACTCTGTTGTCTGGGGGGCTTCTTTCGATTCAATGATTGTCTAATGAGATGGTTTCCTTCCTCCGGAGTAAAAGGGTAGCATTCCGCCTTTTCTGTGTCTCTTGGGATTTCACTGCCCTGACAGTCAATATAATGCAATTTGCTAAGTGTATTAGATGTGTGCATTTAATTTCCATCACCCTTTATAAGGTTATTTAGACATCTGCCCCTTTTCAAAACATATTTTATTTATATCTACAATATCTAAATGGCTCCTCTGAGAGTCTGGTCGTACCCCAGACCCTCAAAAAACACACATAAACTCTATCAAACACACATGCATAGATACAGTCCCATAAATCCAGGATACATATTGGGCTGGTTGGGGTCCAGAGTCATAGAGGATCCATTTAGATATTGCAGATATAAATAAAGATGTTTTAAAAAGTTTTATTTTTTTTTATTCAACAGGCTGTTATGATACAGTTGCTGTTCTCTGTAAATTAATTTGCCCCAAGAGTTTATTGCTGCAAATGCATCTTAATTTTGTGTGTAACACAATGACAACAAACAGTAAACCATAACAGGATTTATGTTGTTTATGGATTTGAAAAAATCGCATTGGCAGTGCACTGCAGTTCAACATGGGGTCTAAAAGAAAAGTTATGATATAACATAAAGAAGTATTGCCTACTTAAGGTGTCCCTACTATGCTTTTTCAGATATTATTTTTCATGTACTGTAGCAGTCTATTAATGTAAAAGGTCTGCAAATTTTCAAAGATCAATGTGCAAGATGAATGGAGTTCCTGTCTCCCAAACAAAAGAACCGATTCTGAATCATCTGAAACAAGTTGTCAGTAATTCCAGTCTAACTTTCTGCATGAACCTACATATTAGGTGTGTATCACTCTTAGAATAAAGGGTTTTTTATGCAAAGAAATGATGCAAAGAAATGATGATAATGACAAGAAATAACTTTTTTGGCACAAAGGTTCTTTATAGGCTATTATTCATTTATATATTACATTATTCAGCAACATTTTGTATTTGTAATTAAATTATTGCTTATTAAACTGTTGTAGTAACTTAATATCCCATTTTAATCATGCTGATTTTTGAAGGATAAAAACTGAAATGGCACTCTTCGCGTGATATTGATTAATCTTTTTTTTTTTTTTTTTTATCCCCATATCTTGAATTTTTTGATCATTCATGCATTGCATTTTAGGGTTCCAAATATGTCAGCGCTTTAGAACCTTTTAAGGTTCTATATATAACCTTTTCTTCTAAGAATGTAACAAATCTGCATAATGAGGGCATTGGCTTCTTGCAAACAACGTACTACTTTGACCCTCCCCTCAAACACTTTAGTTGTTGCTGAGGCCTGTAAGAGCTTAGTTCGTGTTGTCAGCATTTTGCGATGCATACACTTCCGAAGTATGAGGATTGATAACGATGATAAATACAATGCCAATGTAACTGTTCGTTTCAATGTGTAAACAAATTCTGAGGAAGATCCAGAGCTAAAATTAAAATATGGTAATGGGAGTTTGGTTTCCAACATAATCTGTATGTGGTAGACCAATCACATCAGACTGGGTCATCTGACCAATCGAAACAGAGTAGATCTCTCAGAAAAGCAGGATTAATCAAGAACCAATCGTTCATTTCAGACACTGTGAGAAAAGAGGTGATGCTGCAATGTATTGAGAAAATGAAAGGGTTTTTTGTCCTTGGATAGGAGATCTTCAAAACAAAATTAGGAAACTGTAAAATAAGTAAATCGAGTGCACAAAGCTTCCGTTCCACCACATCCCAAAGATGCTCTATTGGGTTGAGATCTGGTGACCGTGGGGGCATTTTAGTAGAGCTCATTGTCATGTTCAAGAGAACCAATTCGAAATTTCAAGCTTTATGACATAGTCCATTATCCTGCTGGAAGTAGCCATCACAGGATGGGTACATGGCGGCCATAAAGGGATGGACATGGTCAGAAACAATGTTCAGGTAGGCTGTGACATTTAATCAATGCCCACTTGGCACTACAGGGGCCTAAAGTGTGCGAAGAAAACATCCCCACACTATTACACCACCACCACCAGCCTGCACAGTGGTAACAAGGCTTGATGGATCCATGTTCTCATTCTGTTTCATGCTCAAATTCTGACTCTGACCATCTGAATGTCTCAACAGAATTCAGAGACTCATCAGACCAGGCAATATTTTTCCAGTCTTCAACTGTCCAATTTTGGTGATCTCTTGCAAATTGTAGCCTCTTTTTCCTATTTGTAGTGGAGATGAGTGGTACCCGGTGGGGTCTTCTGCTGTTGTAGCAAATCCGCATCAAGGTTGTGTGTGTTGTGGCTTCACAAATGCTTTGCTGATACCTCGGTTGTAACGAGTGGTTATTTCAGTCAAAGTTGCTCTTTCTATCAGCTTGAATCAGTTGACTCATTCTCCTCTGACCTCTAGCATCAACAAGGCATTTTCGCCCACAGGACTGCCGCATGCTGGATGTTTTTCCCTTTTCACACCATTCTTTGTAAACTCTAGAAATGGTTGACTGTGAAAATCCTCAGTCTGTGAAATACTGCAGACCAGCCCGCCTGGCAACAACAACCATGCCACTCTCAAAATTGCTTAAATCACCTTTCTTTCCCATTCTGATATTCAGTTTGGAGTTCAGGAGATTGTTTTGACCAGGACCACTGCCCTAAATGCATTGACGCAACTGCCATGTGATTGGTTGATTAGATAATTGATTTAATGAGAAATTGAACAGGTATTACTAATAATCCTTTAGGTGAGTGAATTTATCTTCCACACAAGGCTGTTCACCTTCTCAGCCATGTCACTTGATCCCACCCATCTCTCAACTTGATAAATGGGCCTAATTATGTTGATGAAGTTCAAAGGTGACAGCCCCTTGATATCACAGCAGAGAGGATCAATGATTGACACTGCCACCTTCAATATCACTATAGTTCTGTAATTAAAGTTTTGTCTTTACAATTACATGACAAAATGTCAACATGTGAGTTATATAACTTTTTTTACCTAAACAAGTTTAATTCATACAAAAAAATGTAATCTAAAATAACTAAAAATAAAAAATATAAAAAACATACAGACATTTGTTTGAAATAGATAAAAAAATGTTATCTAAAACTAAAGTGAAAACAGAAAATATGAAAGTAACTGATTTACAATATTTATAAAATCTATAATATTGTTGCAATGATACTAAAACAACACTGCTTTCAATGCATCTCAAATTTAATGTGTCAAATCCACAAGATTTTACTCTTGACGACAACAAATAGAGCACCAACATGCTTTTTCCCGATGATGATGATGATGATGTTAATGTAAGCTTACAGGGAGAACATTAGTTTGCTTCCATTAGCCTTGCAGGGTTACCTCAATTATCTTGCAACACTCTGGGCACCTGCTGTGGAGAAACCCAGAGGATGGCGACCGAGGTTTGTGTTGAGGGCGGCATTTCTTCTGGGAGCAGAGGTGGCATACAGGCAGCCTGGTCCACCCCTACAGACCCCTCACTGCTTCTGCCCATGACCCCTGCGGCCCTGTCTGACCGACCAACAGTAGAGCAGGAGCATAATGACGATGAATGATGCTTACATATTCAAAGATGGTGTAAAAGTGAGGGGGATCAAGAGAAAATGAGGGAGAAAGATAGAGTAGCCCATTAAAATGAATGCATTCATTTCTGTTCTGATGTGTTCTTATATCAGTAAAGCACTATTTAAGATGTGTCTCCAGTCAAGGCAGACAGTGCCCATTTGGCCTGTGGATTGTCCATTAAGTTAGTATGCCATTAAAAATGAATGACTTTATCATTTTAGCTTTTCTCTTTTGTCAAGGCTGATATAGACCTGAGTTCCACTTCAGTTCAATGTGAAAGAATACATATTATTTGAATAAGTTAGCCTGTGCTTTGATATAGAAACAGTTAGCTGCCTAATTTTCCCAGATTTGTTAGATTTTGGCAATAAACAGTGATAACATACTTCAAGCAAAAATTTAACTGATGTGAAATTAGGCCAAAACTAAGTTTGTTTCGGAAAAGTTTGTCAGACCGTCTTTCCAGAGAAGTTTGCTCAGGCTGGTGTATGTATTCCTACTTATTTTCTATATATATATCTATGTATATATATATATATATATACATATATGAATGAATGAATTGGCAATATCGGTCAATACAAATTTGAAAAATTTGAAAAGTTCCTAACGCGATCATATGGATGAAAGTTTTAATTTTGTGATCAGTTAAATTATTACAGAAATGTTATTTTAGTGATTGTAGTGTAGCCATGTTTAAAATCATTATCCTTTTAAAAGCTTAATTTACTTATTTATATTTTTCCTCTACTTGTGCTAAACCAATGCATTGTATTTGACTGAATATTAATCCAACACACATATATATATATATATATATATATATATATATATATATATATATATATATATATTTTTTTTTTTTTTTTTTTTTTGAGAG
The DNA here is from genome assembly GCA_030378365.1 of Hybognathus amarus. Taxonomy (NCBI): domain Eukaryota; kingdom Metazoa; phylum Chordata; class Actinopteri; order Cypriniformes; family Leuciscidae; genus Hybognathus; species Hybognathus amarus. The sequence continues at coordinate 151,909 of JAQIUQ010001022.1, read as the reverse complement.
TCTTAAAGCTTTTGTGGACACTGTTGTCTTCTCACTGAGTTGTGAGTAAATAGAGCAAAGCCTGGATAAACTAATGCTTCACCAATATATGATGCCAATTTTGACACTTTGAAAAATCACATCATATATTTAAGTAGAAGATGTGCCTTGCCTAGTTTGACTCCCTTCCCTCAGGCTTGAGTTGGGGAGAAAACTGCATATCCACTGTCAGCTCACATATCCTCTCAAAATTTGTCTTTCTTTCTTTCTGTTTCACTCTCTCAGCGAGTATCCAGCATCAGCTGTCATTCTACTGTCAGCTCTGTGAAAAATGTGTCCAATTCTTGTAGTTAATGAAATAAAATAAAAATGTAAAATGCTGATGAAACAGTTTGACGAAAATGAAATGTCAACAACTAACACAAAGATGGGCTGATATGGCCGTCAGACGAATGCTGAATGCAAAATCTTCAGTCTACACACGTGTAACAGTGCTCATGACAGCCAATGCCAAAAACAACCATATGACATTTGAAGAGGCTACAATGTTAACCAATAAAGCTAAGTGGTTCCTTGAGTTTGATAATTAATCTGCTATGTCATGTTTATGACAGGTTGTGTTGTCTTAGTAATGCCAAGTTGTCATTACCAAGACACTGACAGGTTTTGATGTATTGGTTAATGTTAAGTTGTCACAACAAAGACATCTCAAACAATGTCATATTTGCATTAAAAATGTCATAATTGAGTGAATGACACTGAATGACCATTGTCATAAACATGCATAAAAACGTTTATGGAGGTGTCACGTCAGTCTTCAAGTAAAGTGTTATCTACATAGGATATGTATCAGCTGTATACTGTAAAAAAAAGTACAAAGCACATCTGAATTCTTCTCACATTTTCACACCTGGAGAAAATTGTTGACTATTATCAGAAGGGACATTACATCAGCTATGATACAGTATGGTAGTCTGGAACCAGATTAGAGGAAGACAAATATCAGCCTCTGCAGATGACTGTGTGTAACTAAGCTAAGAAAAAGAGGTTGAGGCTGAAAACTTTTTTCACTGACCAGAGGGCGAAGGCTAAGAAATACCATTATGTCCATAAACTATGTTGCAGATTGGAAGACGTCTCTGTAACACAATGTCAACAGAGAGCAGGAATTCATCAACCCTGGCTGACTCTTACTCCCTTCACGTTTTTTATTTTATTATTTTTGGTGGTCAGTGTTTTTTTTTTCTTTTCTGTTCATTTTTGTTCTTTTATCTTTGAACAGGGTGATAGATCATTTACTGATGATAGAAGGTTTCCATTGATAATAACAGTGGTTGTAAAATAATCTCTAAAATGTGTTGGATACAACAAGGCTAAAGTTGTATATATATTTTTTTCTGAAACCGCTTTTTAGCCTTGTTGTATCCACTTATTTGTATATATATATATATATATATATATATATATATATATATATATATATATATATATATATATATATATATATACATCATACAATTTGTCACCATATGCAAATATTTTTGATATAGCAAGATAAGTACACACTTTGTTGATTGTTTTAGCAAATATTGAGCCAGTTAGCCATTTGTTTAATCACTTGAGGCATTTCACAACCTCTTGAAAAGGCTATATAATATGAACTCTTGTTAGATTTTACTTAGAGATACAGTATTTTACATGGAAAACAATCATGTTTTTTTTTTTTTTTTTTTTTTTTGGGAGGGGGGCATTAAGTTAACATTGGTTATTGAAACATTAAGAAGTCAAGTATTTGGTCTTCAATTTTTCTTCGATTTTGGTTAATTGTGGCAAATATTTTTGTATAAGGACAATAAGCTGTACAATTAAGCAACATTCTACTCTTGTCATATTTCATGTAACTTGTATTATTCTGCATTCTTTTTTTCTACTTACAAAATAGAATATAATAAACTATGTATCAGTGTAGTTTATTAGTATAGCCATGCAAAAGGTTGGGTCTCTCAAAATCAACCATTTGTCTTTGCATGTGACGACTTCATGGTTTTATTCATTTTATATTTTTAAAGATAATTGATTGGTTGTTTGATTGATTGATTTAATGTTGGTGTTAAAAAATCAGAAGGACATTTTACCCTTTTAGGCATTTAGACTTGTTGTCCTGTGCTGTTAAGATGAATAAAACAAAATCAAAGTCAAACACAATAACTTAAATTGTGGTGTATCAGGATATTTGTTTCAATGTAGGTCTGTAGTTAAACCTGCCAAACCATAAAAGCTTTTTTTAATGCATTGCTATGGTCATCATGGATTGTGGTCATAAACTGAGTGCTTTCATTTCTAAATTATTGTCTATTTGTCTTCAAATTGTTTTATTGTAACGGGCTATGATTTCCCACAAGCATTAAATCTGCTATACTCCCATCCAATTGTCAATTCACCTCTTCATTATAGTTAGCATGAAATCGTACCTTCGTAGTCGGCCATTATCACTGTCTTTATGGGGCACTGTAATAATACATTTTCTGGTGAGGTTGAAAACAAATGGGGAATTTATGAAGAGACTGTTTCTGTAAACACCTTGTGCTGTTAAATGCAATTTATTCTGCTGAATTGGTTGAGCCATTTAATTACGTTCAAGGCATGGAACATATTATCTTTCACTGCACTCAACAAGTAAACACACACAACTAATTGGTCTTGAATAAATGTAGGTGTCAAATGCAAAAGCAGGGAAGATAGAACGCATGTCATTGATAGAGAATGCCCTGGAAACCTGTCAACAAGAAACGGGTGAAAACTTTAGTGCCAGGCATCATTTAGAATGCAATTTCAGTCAGCTGAAATGAAATGTCATACGCAGAGGGAATTTTGGGTAATAAGGTTAATGGAATGCAAATGCTTACAGGCATGACTGTGCAAAACAAGCATATTCTGGGCTTTTACAATCTGTCTTTTGGATGAGTCAGAACGAGACTAGGGAAAACATAAGCAATTGTGTAATAAGTAAAAACACTAAACCTCAAGGAGGAAAACGAATCCTGCTTTTTCAGAATGATTTGTGGTTGATTTGAGCATGTTGTAATGTTAGTCAACATCAATGAATCAAATGAAGTTAATTACACTCAGATTACATCTTTTTGGCTCTGTTTTTTTTTTTATTTGATGTGTGATATGTAAATGAGGAGATCCAGTGGACCATCTGTCAGACATAGGGGAGAGCGGGGCACAACCTAACCCATTTTGGTTTTGGTTAAATTAATAAAAAAATAATTAGGTTAGATAAATATTTTTTTACACAAGCAACATACACATCTCTGCAACAAATGAACACTTAAAGTTTTTTATCTAAGACCTACCATTTTCGTACAGTTGCACTGAAAGTGACAGAAGTGCAAATGTTACAACTTACCCCATATACAGGGTTAATTGTAACAGACAGAGGGGTTAGTTGTAACACTTGTGTGTAACACACATAATTCAGTACTATTTTATTTGTATAGTTTGATATTGTTTGTGCATCTGTATAGACAGATATCCATACATCCATCCCTCATCCAATCATCCTTCTATTATGGATCAATATCATGGATAGAGACATAGAAAAGGGCTGCATAGTTTTGAAATAAATAATAATAAATAAAATTATAAATATTGTAATTGCAATTAAATTAGATTTGTGTTTGGCAGCTGCATGTACAATTATTATTATTAATAATAATAAAAGTAATAATAATACAAATGAGCTTAAAATAAAAATTTAAAGGGTTTATTGCATTAAAAACAGGCCATATTTTTAATAAATAAATAAGTTATCATTCATAGTAAACAAAATTTTACAAATTTTAAATTCCAACATTGTTTGTGAAAGTCTAACAAAGTTAAATGTATACTCAAACCTGAAAAGTTGTGTGGCTTCGTTTTCATTTGATTATGATTGTACACTTGGCGGCTTAGTTGTAACACTCTGTTACAACTAACCCAGCTGTGTATTACATATTATAAGCCGTTTCAAAACGGTGCTATGTTTGAGCCAACAAGACAGTGAATAAGGCAATATAAAGTTAGATTTGGAAACGTATACACCCAACTCAGAAACCGAAAAAAAAAAAAAACTATGATGAAAAAAATAAATAACTTTCATGGTGTCAGTCCAGTCTTTGTCCAGTATCTTCACGAAATATAATCAAAACTTTCTGCAAATTCGCAGGAGACTGTCTTCTGGCAGCAAGAGAAAAATAGCGGAAAGACAGTCTGCTTGATCCTGATGAACTATGTAAACGGTCCGTGTTACATTTAACCACGCATTAGGTTGTGCCCCGCGCTCCCCTACTGCAAGACACAACAGGTGCCTCCCTTTGACTAACTTGGTTTACCAGGGTATTGCAAGATTCACACAGATGTAAACCAGTGGCTCAGATGAAAATATAAATGATCAAGCTAGTCAAACCTCACAAGGTCACTGTGCTTAACCCACAGCATTAACCTCATTCTAAACTCCATGTTTAACCATGGATAAAGGAATGTTTTACTCTTGTAATTTAGATGCGGGTTTAGCACTGAACTGTGCTTTTGCGGTGCCATTATACGCAATGTGAAACGTGAAGTAAGATAACCCACAGTTTAGAATGACCCAGCGTTAAGTATTTCCAGAGTGAAAAGCTCTATAGAGTTACATTCTTTAGAGAGCTATGTTTTTGATTTATTTATATGCATATGCATTGTCTGCTTTGCATTTCTACAGTGGTGTCTTTAGAGAACACAAGTCTCACCCGCAAAGGAAGGCCGTGAACTTTGCAGTCAGTCAATACTTGGTCCATGTTCGACATTTAGCTACACACTCAGTAAGTCAAGCATCTTTTATTGTGTAGCACCAACTCTTGTGCTGTATTCAGCTCTTTATCCGAAACTAAGCTTTTAGTGTAAATACTCAAATAATGTCATCATTGCAGCCTCATGTTGTTCAAAACTTGAGGGAATATCTTTTTTTTTATCTCTTCCCCCTCCAATGTCACAGATGCATAGTCTACTGTTACAGACAAAATGGATTATAAAGTTTTTACTATAAAATAGACATCAAATAAGCTTTAGTTAGACAGTTTCTGCTCATATGTTAAATATATAGTATGTTTTGTCAAAATTAAACTGTTGTCCAATGCAAGCTAATGCAATGCACATATCAAAATAATGAATCCTTAATTTTGAAATATGTATGATAAAATGTATATGGCCTACTTTAATAATAATACTTTATATGGAAAACTAATTTTCTGTTCAAGATGTTTCCAACTCTAACTTTGAACTAATTCTGCACAATGGCCCATATAACCTATTTGACCAGGATTTGTTTACAGGTATGACTAAAAATGGGTTTTTGACTTTCATTTATATTTTGATGTAAATATGTATGTATGTTGTCCTTTCATTTTTTTCTTGCCTGGCTCACCTAAATGAAAGGCTGAATCATCTAATTATACATGATGAGGGCTGGCCTGTTCACACCCATTTGCATATTGCCTTGGCAAACAAAAAAATATTTTCACAATATAATTCACAGTTTTATGTGAAAGATTAGGCAGGATGATTTTCAGATCATTGTGAAGAAAAAAAAAATCTAGGCTACCACATCCATTCCATAATGTGGTGTTTCAATAACCACACATTAACAATATTATCTCAAAAATGCAAACGTGCATACATGTTGCTCACATATTATGGTAGCCCTGTGCCGTAATATGTTTATAAGCAACTGAAAAGAAGCACAAATGTCAAGGCATGTCAGAACATCTCAAGGACCCCAAAAACACCTTGGATCCCAAAAGGTTAAAAATAATGACAAAAGCACTGTTAGAAAAAATAACGGTGATGTTTTGGTGTTTGTGGATACACGTTTCCCTTATGACACTCTCTAGAGCTCCAGTTTTTGATTATGACATATCCACATTAATTCCATTGCTTTCTTTGTCAGACCTCTAACAAAGCTATATTGTCAAACTGAATCAACATGAATTAAACACCTCAAAGTAAAAACCAGTTTAGTTTAGGTTGGACTCTATGAACTCTATGGACCTTTAAATATTGTTTGCAGATTGTATTATAATGAAAAGAAGGCTATTCTTCTGGATCTGCTCTGAGGGGGAGTGAATGATGGATTTTTTTAATGATGTATTTATTTGCTTGTTGTTTTTCACTTGCTGAGATCCCACACATCCATGTCTTGTCGGACTAGTGAGCAATTGCACATGTGTTGATTTAATTCTCAAAATAAACTATTGTGTTTAGCTTTTTCTGTCTCTTTCCCAAATCACGCCCCGCCAAGATAAGCCGTTTTCTTTAAATATGCAGCAAAGAAGGGCATTCCTGCTGTCATAATTCTTATGAATGCTTTTACTGGAATGACTTCACCCAAAATTAATTTCATTGTCATTATTTATTCACCACGCTGTCACTCGTAACTGAGTATACTGTTGTTTTTTTTCACAGAACACAGAGAGTTCTGAGATAGAGAGAGAAATATCTATTAAAAATACATCATTTTACATTCAAGGACAGTTCAAGTGACCATACACATTTTGAATTGCATCAGTGTGAGTAAACAATGACTGAAATCTCACTATTGGCAGTTTATGCTTCATTTTAATCCACAACTCATTCAAAAATGTTTTTATTCCAATCTTAACAAACATATTTCATCTTAAAGATTGTAATTGGGCTTTTAAGAAGATATGTGTGTGAAGAAGGTCTGTGGAAAGGGAATTTGAGAATTCATGTTTGCAAAGTAACATTTGGACTGTGATCATCATTAGTGGCCTGATTATGCAAATTATGTTCCAAAGAATGTTGCGCTTTTAGAGCTGAACACATTTTTAATGTTTTAGAATCGAACTTTGGAAACTGCCTTAGAATCATAATCTGTTGGACTATTACCCCATATATTTTCAGACCACCATCAATGCACAACCCCAAAAATACATTGTGTGATATTTATAGCTATTCTTAGCATTTGTGTGACCTCATTGAATGTTTTCATGGAACTTATTTGGCGATTTTGTTTCAGCAATTAGCGTTTAAAGACTAAAACTCTCTGATAACGCATTTAAATTGCATGTCGAATTTAACTGAGGTTTGAAATTGATGGAAAATCAACAAAAACCTTCGTTGTGATTACACTGAACAAATGTTTTGAAGCGTCATTCATTTACAGCTAATTCATTCAAATAATCCTCCTTTTAACCTGATTTTTTTTTTTCTGGAATTCCTTTCACCTCACAATCCCACATAATGAGTATGATAAACATAAACGGATGTCTGACAGGCAGTATATCTGCTCTAATTGGGGGCTTTTGAAGGCACAGCTCAGTTTATCTCAGAACAATACTTACACGCATGCGGTTTTGTAATCCCGGGGCTTTTGCAATATTGCTTTAAGAGGTTAAGAAGATGAATGCCTATTGCTGTTAATCTGCAGGGATGTCATGATGAATGAAGACTGCCATGTTCTGTCCCCACGTCCCTAAACGCACAATGGGCCTGGGTCACACATGCAATCGTGCATGCATCAATCTGCTGATGAATTATGGGATGGAACCTTGTGTCAATGGCCACATACCAAATCATGTCTCCTTTATGTTCTAGTTGACACGTCTTTTAGCGGGAAGTCATCAAGGATAAGCCTGGGTAAAAGTGGTAATACATGTAGGCTGAACATGGCTCTAATTGGACTATGGGGATGGGCGGCCATTGAGCATGCCCTGGATGCAGGAAATGGTTCATGTAATGTGGTTTTCTTACCGGTCATGGATAGTGGAATGATTTAGTAGATCATGTATGGGTTATGGCGTAAGTCATTTCATGACATGGCGCTCTCTAGAAAATACTGTTTAAGGGATCTAGTTAGTATAAGGCTGTGATAGATTGTACTGCAGTGTCATTATATATATATCAAGACCCATAAGGAGCCTTGAGAGCTTTGTCCTGGTCCTTGGTCAAAGTCAGATTACAGCCACAAATCAGGTGATTCATCGTATTGAAAATAAGTGCAATTCCAACCTGGCCTGCAGAAGGCTTAAGCAATGTTATTGACATTCAACCATGTGTGTACTTGAAGAAATAAAATGTTTGATGCTAATGTACTTATGACTATTACGTTTTAAGATCGTTATTATTATATCGTATGACAGTATACATGTTTCAGTGACTCTTTCTTACACCAATACATCAGTATTCATTGCGATTGAATCATTTAGCCAACCGTTTTGCTCAAAAACACTGAAACATTCAGAACATAAAATGCACTGTCTTTATACGGCAAGTCAAGTCAAGTAACCTTTATGATATTTAAATAGCACTTTCTATTTTGATGGTCCCTTTTGAACACCTATATGCAACTATATGTCAACTAACTCTCATCTTATGTTAATTATCAGTTCAGGACATCAGTTCCCAGATCGTCACTATCTAACATTAGTGTCTAGTTTTTATTCGTTTCTCGTCTCGTTTTTGTCTGTGAAAAAATTGTTGTTAACGGAAACTTTTTTACGGCAAGTTTTGCAGACAGGCGATGCGTCATCTTCATTTACACCCTTGTTATTCTTTGTGTACGCAAAATGCTCCCACACTGCTGACTTGAGGCGTTTTTTTTCTATGGAAATATAATGTCGCTGCTTAGTCCCTCTGCCATAGTGACTGATGAGCACTTTAAGCTGGGTGCACCGCTGGTGTAGCTTTGTTTTCATTTTGTGTTAGTTTCCCATTCAGAATACACGGTGTAGCAAAGTCTTTACGATTAATTAACCGTGACGTTTTAAATCGCGGTAATTGTGAAATCCGGTAATCGCTGCATCCTTAGTTTACAGTCTATGCAACATGAAAGAAAGCCAGGAACGGGTTTGAAACGGTGTGCACAAGGAGACCACCTTTAGTTTGGCAGTGTTCTCGCCATTGGGGCCACCAAATAAGTTCCCAGCAGATTCATTTTTCATGCTTGTTTTAGTTGTTGTTTCTCCCCTCACATCTTAAAGGATGTCAAGGTTGGAGAAAATCTCTCAGCTCCTTTTGTCCCCGCTCCTAAAACACACACGTATGTGACGTGGATCATTTCATTTTTTTGAGTTCCTTAAGGGCCATCTGCCACTATGCTGGGTGCGGATGATAAATGAAGCTGTGTTTGTCCCTAGGACAGGGATGACTGTCCTGTGTCACAGTGTGATGTTTGCCATGTCCCACATATGTCTGTACGCTGGCTGAGAAAACTGAAAAGCGCTTCGTCGTCCTTCCCATTAGACTTCCAGCTCACACCGGAGTGCTGACATATTATTGGCTTTTGGACTAACTACAAGGACAATACCAAATTAGACCGCCTAATCCTCAAAAGCTTTTTATCTATCTTGGCCGTAATACCTGAGTGAGGCGCGCTGCTCAATGTCCCCAAAGACTTTGAGGACTTTTGAAGTCTTCTCTTCAGACAACTTCAGGTTTTATGACGATTAGCATGTTGACGTTTTGCCCGCGTAAGTGTTTTGGCCCTCGATGCGGGTTGCTGTATTAAACTAAAATGAATTATGTGAGCCGTTGCCTATTTGGCATTGTTATAGCATATAGTCATGTTGGGTGGCCAACGACCATGAAACAACGTCCATAAAATTTAACAGGCTATGTGAGAAGGCCACAGAGAAAGATTCAAGCTGGCAGATGTGATGACATGATTTGCCTTATCATTTTTCACCCTCTTCCTCAACGATCCTTGGATCTTATTAATGCGTTCTGTCCTCTCATAATTGAATTGAGTGTATCGAGGGAGCGTGGTCTTTTCTGAACGATGGATTTGTTGTTCAAGATGTATTAATTCATATCTTGGCAGGCCTTTTTTCCCTTGACATTTGGTTTTAGATGCCAGAAAACTTTCAAGGTCAAAATCACAAGGATGAGTGGAAGAGTGCCTCAATACATGCAGACTGTGAGAGATTTGTCAGACGGCCTTATCTCTCATTCCAGGTCCACTCATTGATCATCTTTCTATTGAGTATTGCTGTGTTTTAGGGTGTGGTGGCGGGGTACAATTGTATGTCAGCTTGTAGTCAGGTACTTGGGATCTGACAAATATTAATTCACGTTCGACTGTTCAGACCAACAGAGCAGCGACTGTGCAATTACCTTTCCTTATGGTGTCTCATGTAGTCACACAAAGGTAGATCTAATCAAATCAAGCTATTTTAGACTATTTCAGTAACAAAGAAATACTATCAACTTTAGCAGTAACGAATTGCATTAAAAGTGTCACTGAATTTGCTTGTGCAGAACTTTACTGATAAAAGGTTTTTGAGCCGTCACTTGAAAAACAAACAGAGCTGGCCCAAATGCACTCTGGAAAATAGACTTTAAACAATTAAAACCATATGTACTGCATTGCCATTAATGGCTGTATAGATGGTTACAGCCGTTAGATTCTGTTGGTGGAGGCGTACACAACCAATAACGACCAAGATGTAAAGAACGTTTGATCCCAAAATTATTCAAGCACTGTGTAGCTTTATAACATTGCTTTAATGTCTCCATGAGATTTCTGATTTCTGATCCAAATATAGCCCCAAAAAAGGTTTTCATATTGTCCCATCAGCTTCATCATTATTCACCATAATCATTCGATTATTTTTATAATGTGATCCCTCGCCCAATGGGAGCCTGCATTTTTCCTCCTCATTCTTATTTTTACCACCATCATCTGTCATTTCTGTCAGCCTTAAAGAAATATTATTGCATTCTTTTTTTTTTCTTTTTTTTTTAACTAGCATAAATGCTTATGTTCTTAGGAAGCACCAAATTATTACAAGGCGTCATGGTTACATAAAAAAAGGAAAAAAAAGTGCAAAATCTTGTACGATAACGCATGTATTTTTAGCTTAGAGAAGTCAAATAATTTCACTGATGCATCCGAGATTATTAACAATCGTTCCTCACAAAGAGAATGTGATTTGTTAAGGATACCACAACAGGTGTGGTATATAAATATATATAAGGGCTGTGCAAACATTAATCGCAATTAATTGCATCCTGTCACGAGGTGTGATGATGGCAGAAGGAAAACGATGCAAATGCTCCAATGCAAACACTTTACTAATAATACTCTCAAACTGGTACAGATATAAACATGAACAGAAACATTGAAGGAAACAGACTGAGCAAACGGAGAGAACTAAATACTGATACAAATGAACACTAATGAGGTGAAAACATGTGACACAGATGATAATCACGATGAACAGGTGGATGATTGAGGGAGTGAGTTCAGAGTGTGGAGACAAGAGGATGCTGGGAAGTGTAGTGAAGATGACTAAGAATGGTGCAGAGCGAAGACTGCGACACATCCAAAATAAAAGTTTGTGTTTACATAATATATGTGTGTGTACTCACTGTGTATAACTATTTTTTATAAATTCACACACACACATGCATGTATATATTTATAAAAACTGTGTTATTCATATATAAAATATTTATATTTTTATATAACATTAATTATGCAAATATATATATATATATATATATATATATATTCACATACATATACATATACACATATACATATACATACATACATATACATATATACATATTTGTGTGTGCAGTACTGTACAGACTCGAATGATGGTGAGATCAGATACTCGTGTGGATCATAACCGGCTGTTGTCAGACTCCTTGTGCATACAAAAAATCTCACTGGATTATTACAATTAATGGCAAAAGGAATGTTTGGAAATTTACATTTAAAAAAATATATATTTTTTCTAGTGAAAATACTAACATGCCTAAGACTTTTGTCACGGTCATGTAAAGACATGGATGGATGCCAATGTGGTCTCACTGAAGCTTCAGTTTCACACAGTAGTTCTTTACATTTTGAACCTCACTTCAACCCAGTTCACCTATGTGATAATGTCAAGTCTGTAGGTGTACAACAGACGAAGACAAGGAAGAAGGAGGGAAACTGCTGAGAAGCATCTGGGTGAGATGCGTGGGATGGTTTCTGCTATTGTTATTGATGTCCGGCTCTGTTCATCCCTCTTGGGAAAGACGTTTTTTTCTCCATGTGTTTTGTGATTCTCAACTCACTTCTCCTTTTCATGCTCCACTCAATCTCCTGTGCATTTAAACCTAAATCCATCCCATTGTTCAATGGAGTCTAAAAAAGAGGGATTACAGTGGAATTACAAGGTGGTAAACTGTGTGGTAAGAGTCTGGTATCTTAAAATGAATGACAGTGGATGAGACTACAGAAGAAAATAAATGTTTGAGAGCTGATTTTAAAACAACAAGCTAACACTTCAGGTTGTGGTTTTTGAGAAATTCTGAAAGACCTCGAAGCTATTTTCATGTCAAAAAGATTCCCCCAAAGGAGGCACTGCTCCACATTCTGATGGGTTTTGAGTGGAGGCTCACACCCTGGAGAGACTGAATTCTTTTGAGACCCCAGACATCCAGTTTAAATGGCTGATAATCTAATATAAAAGAAAGTGTCAGGAATGCAATTTGGCTCTGAGAAGCTCCGTAGGGCATCTCTATTGTATTGTAGCCAAATCGACTTAATTTCCTCATTGTTTCTTTCCGCTTTCTGTTCTTCCTCTCAATATTGCATTGACAGGAGCAAAGCACATCCTAATATTTTCATTTTTCTGTCATTCATTTGAATAATGATATAGCTCAGCCGCATGTGCCCTTAAAGTTAAAGATATGCATGTCCTAAGTTTATAAAACCAGTCCATGTCAACTGATGTTAAAACGAATATCGGGAGGAAAGTGGAAATAAGACAAAAAGTGATACAATACCAATAAAACATTCCAAGGTCAAGGTCAAGGTCAAGTTTAGTTCCATTGCACCTTAAAACAACATGAATGTTGACCAAAGTGCTTTACAATTCAAAGTACAGCACATACAGATAGCATAACATTAATAAAATAAAAATAATTTGAACCAAAAAACATGTAAATATAAACATTATTCAAGTGTTTTGCTTAAAAAGTTTTAAAAAATTTAATTCCTCATGATATGTTTTATGTTTAATGCTAAGACATTTACTTGTTTATAAGTAAATATTCAGTTAAATGGCTAAAAATGCATGCATAACCATGTGACCCTGTATTTTTGTATAAAAACGTATTTTCTAATAAGTATCATTCATTACTGTAAAGGCTTCCTGTACACTGGGAATACTTGAAGGAATACATGCATATGTATTATTGTTTTTGCATCTGACAATGTAGATAAAAATACACTTGATCTTAGTCTCGCAGGTCTTTATCACATTTGGCAAGTCTTCGCACCCAAGCTTTGCTGTTAGGTTTTCATCCATGGCATTTTGACATCAGATAGTCGTAAACAAGAATCATTAGCATGGCGCTAATTAGCTTGCTGCCATGGCTCTGTAATTAGTACACAAGCAGTGTCTCTCAGATCTCTGGAGTTACATCAAAAGGAAATCTCTCTCAATTAGAAGCTCTGCTCCTGTGTAATTTCTCCTTTGTTTACCTTTGCTGCTGCTTTTCGAGCCTTTTTATCTTCACCCAAAGGTTCAAACGGAGCTGGCGGCTGAGTATTGAGGGGCTAATTGTTACTTCATCATCACCTTTGATGGTAGAGTGTAGTGAAAGCCGTCAACCCATTAGTGTTTCCTTTTCTGTTGTTAAAAATGCACTCGTACAGCAATGTCAAAAGGTTTTGATGCATCTACTGTTATTGACTAGAATAATGTAATTTGCTGTACAAGTGTGCATATTTTGTTTTTGAGCCTTGACCTTAGAAAACGGACAGGACAAAAACACAACAAAGCAATACCACATTCAAAACAAATGTTGATATTTGATATAACCCTTTTAATATCGAATATCTATAGATGTTGGAGAAAAAGCAAAATCTGAAACTTCTTAACAGGATTAGTCTGGTCTGGCTTGTTATATTTCTGTCAATGGTAGGACAAGAAGAAATGGTCTTTTGACAAATGCAGTGGTTTAAAGTGCTTGACAGAACTGGTCACTACTGGATCTATGCCATAACATGTCGGTTCACACTGTACAATAGATGATATAACAGAATGCACTGACAGACTTATTACTTCATTTTGGAGAAGAAGTATGCATTTTTTTTGTACTGTGAAATGCCAGTTCCAGAACTCTTAAGGCACTTAATCAGCACTTAAAGGAATAGTATAACCTATTAAAACTCTACCAGTAGTTCCTCACTTATAATGTCGTTTCAAACCTGCATGTTATCTATTTCCGTGGAACACAAAATTGTTTTTTGAGTTCATAGCGGCCATGACTATAGAAGCTTGTTTCCGCCACTGAAGGAAAAATAAAAAAGGCAATTGCGACTCACAATACTGACTTTTTTATTATCATTGCAAGTTTACATCTCGCAATTCTGACCATTTCTCAGAATTGTGAGATATGAAGTCAGAATTGTGAGATATAGTCAGAATTGCATGATATAAAGTCGCAATTGCGTGTTATAAAGTCAGAATTGCAAGATATAAAGTCACAATTGTGTTATAAAGTCAGAATTGCGAGTTACTAAGTCAGAAATTGCATGATATAAAGTCAGAATTGTGAGATATAAACTATTCTGAGGGAAAAAAAGTTAGTCTTTTTTCCCCTTAGAATTTGCCTAATGACTTGCAATGGCGAGTTTATATCTCACAATTCTAGAAAGATGTCTGAATTTCGACATCATAAACTCGCAATTATGTGTTATAAAGTCAGAATTGCAAGATGTTAAATGTGAGATAAATTGTCGCAAATCAGTTTTTTTTTCTCAGAAACTGACTTTAGAAACGGACTTTTTTCTGACTTTACATCTCGCAATTGCGACTTTATATCGCGCTATTCTGACTTTATATCTCGCAATTCTGACTTTATATCTCGCAATTGCGACTTTATATCACACAATTCTGACTTCATATCTCGCAATTGTGAGATAAAAAGTCGTGATTATTTATTTATTTTTTTATATTTTTTTTATTCAGTGGTGGTAACAAGCTTCCATACATGACTGACAAGTTTCTTAAACACAATAAAACCACTATAAAAATAGCCTATTTTACTTTTGCACTATATTATGAAATACCTGAAGCAGTTCAATAGATTTATATGAAGACCAGACTGATATTTAGGTTGTTTTTCTCTCCTTCTGTTATGATTGTCTCTTCCATTTGCCCCTCTCACAGTGATAGTGACAGTTGCTGTTGTTGTCGTGGGAACTGCCACTGCACATCATCAAATACACAGCATGGATGGATCGTCCATGACGACAGGCTGCAGGAAGGTAAACACCTGCTAGTCGCTCCAAACATAACTGTGAAGCATTTCTCTGGGGTCAACATCCTGTATGAATCAAAGTGACCAAATAATGACCTCTCACTGCCATGACATCTTGCACATCTCTCTGGTGTTTTCCACCTCCGGACCAACAACGGATTTGTGAGTGACTTTTAGACTTGCTGACTGTCGGAGATCTCAAGATACTCACTTTTATTTAGATGAACTGCTGAGAGAACAAAAAAAGTATAGCAAAACTTTGCAAAAGGACCTACCCCAAACAGTTTGAATGGGAAAAGTGTTTGTCTCCTCCTGCTCTTGGAATGACTTGTAGTCAAGACCGCCTAAACCGAGACACTGCCAAGACCAGAGGGATCGAGACCAAGACAAGACCAAGACCAAGACAGACCAAGTCGAGACCAAGACCGAGACCAAAAAAACAGACTAGTGTTGTTGAAGCTAAGCAATAACTTAAGATTTTGTTTTACATTGTCTATCTCTGCCGAAGTCTCCAAATGGATCCATTCTGCAACTTTTAAATACATAAATATTTTTAAAAACAAAATTATAAGCTTAAGTGCAGGATCCGAAAGGGTTGTTTTGTCGCTATGGTTACCACACACACACCGTTGGCGGTGCGCTCAAAGTCATCTGTCAGTTGTGCAGTTACCCAAAATCTCCTGAATGAAGTTAAAATCCATCATGTCACTGATATGTGTTTCACTAAAAATTAATACATCAATAACTGTAAATTATAGGCTATATGTTTTTTTTTTTTTAAATCAAGTGATCAAAGTGCTCGTTGCCGCTGCGATCAGTGTTTTCTCCTTTGGCTCGCGCACACGCACGCGACTAGTATTCTAGTGGACGCGTGCTTCAATCTGTTGTGGATATCGTTGTGGATATTGTACTATTGTATTGCTAAATCCCTCGAACCACTATGTCGGTCTGGGATCACTCCTTTGTAGAGTTTCTCAAATAACATTTATTTACCTAATAAATCTTACCTCATAAAACACACACATAACCCCCTATGAACAACGACAGATGTTGATTTTTTGGCAAGAAAAAAGCCATTTATTTGCTTGTGATATTACCATCGATAAATAAACGTGAATGAATCAATAGAGATATGCATGTGTTTATCTCAACAGCCCACACGTTACAGTCGCGTCTCCGGTTTCCGCAATTTTCAAATATAGCGACAACAACTCCTCTCCGTGGCATCATGGGATAGTAAAGATCGCATCGATGGGATAGTACGATGGCATTATCCATCGTATGCGCACTTCAGAATCTCGTCGGAAGTAGTAGGTCATCCAGGTATTTTTTGTTTTTCGCATACTATATAGTAGGGAAGTATTCAATTTAGATGTAGCCCCTGATGTCTTCTTCTTCTTCTCCTCGCATTGAATGCCCAGTTTTGTAATTCCGCTAGGTGCATGTCATTAGTGCACACTTTACCTTAAATGTTTTTGAAAGAAGTATTTTATGCTTCCTAATGTTGCATTTATTTGATAAATAACACAGTTAAATAGTAATATCATTAAATATGTAAAAATGTAATGCATCCTTGCTTAATAAAATTATAGATTTCATAGAAAAAAATATCTGGAATATTTAATAGAGATGCATTTTTGGTTAACATAGTTGGTGTGCAAACAGTATTTTTATTGTAAATCAGGGGAACGAAATGTTTTCAGTTGGCTTCAGGGAGAGAGAAATACTATGACACAATGACACAGACAAAGTGACAGCATCTAAAACACCTGATCCAAAAATACGATTCAAACTGACAAGCTTGTCTTTTTCGCTCATCTTAAGCACAATGTGTTTTGGAACAGAAAATATGCAACGTGGCCCTGAAAAAGTTTCCGAACAGATGGTTAATCAAGCACAGTCTTTATTTAAAAGTGTTGTATAGTTTATAATAATTATCTTTTAATCCATATGTGTTAGAGACACACAGATTGGTTAATAGCTCAAAACAACACTCAAGCGCATCTTAGACAGCTGTGGAGGGAAGTCGAGGGATATTTAGATGTAGAGATTACTAGAGCCCAGCAGCAAACAATGCCCATATGAAGGTGCAGAAAACTAAGAGAGAGTTAGAAATCTCATCAATTCATGGAAAAAGCCCTTTTTTCACAATGGAATTCATACGAGATGTTTTGGGTAATAGATACCGGTTGGGAACACGTTTTGTAACATATTTCAAATGCTGATTCAGGAAAAGTTGGTAACACTTTACAATAAGGTACAACAAATGCTTTGCTGCATACCTCGGTTGTAACGAGTGGTTATTTCAGTCAAAGTTGATCTTCTATCAGCTGAGATTCAGTCGAACCATTGTCCTCTGACCTCTAGCATCAACAATGTATTTTCGCCCACAGGACTGCCGCATATTGGATGTTTTTATTTTTTCTCACCACTCTTTGTAAACCCTAGAAATGGTTGTGCGTGAAAATCCCAGTAATTGAGCAGATTGTGAAATACTCAAGACCGGCCCGTCTGGCACCAACAACCATGCCATGCTCAAAATTGCTTAAATCACCTTTCTTTCCCATTCTGACATTCAGTTTGGAGTTCAGGAGATTGTCTTGACCAGAACCACACCCCTAAATGCACTGAAGCAACTGCCATATGATTGGTGTATTAGATAATTGAATTATTGAGAATAACATTCCTTTAGGTGAGTTTATATGAAATATTTTACTATATTACATTAACAAAGGTTGATAAATTCTGTCCAAATGTATACAATATATACTCATTGTAATGTTAGTTAAAGCATTGATTACTGAATGAGACCAGCAACACTTTAGATTACTGAACACATTTTCACTATTAACTTACATGTTGCAAATAACTTAGCAAATGTTAGCATATTGGCTGTTTATTAGTACTTATTAAGTAAATGTCTCATTTTGCATGATATCCTGGATCCCTTAACCCTACCACCCAGCATCTAAACATAACCTCTACAATTTATTGTCAATGAGCAATATATGAGTTTATTGTGGGAAAACTCCTATAGTTAATAGTGAATGTGTTCCCTAATCTAAATTTTTACCAACAAATGTTGTGTTGCCAAAAGGTTCACTCACAAAATCAAACTCTAAACATCCATATAAAACACTCCATTACTTTGTATCTTTTGTTATGGACCCATAGATGCCGTTTTTGTGAAAAATAGGCTAACGATTGTGTCATCACTATCGCAACATTCTGTCGCACAACAGAGACTACCGTATAGACAGGAGGAGAAGCTCACAGGCAATTTTTTCCTGTCTATGAGGCAATCGAGGGGACCTGGAGGCATAAAGTCGAGGCGAAGCCTATAGATAGAGAGTCCATAAAAGCAACGGGACAAAATATTTCAACATTTTGGCTTGGCACAGCTACTAGAAGATTTACAACTGTCAGACTGTCGTAACGCTCAGTCTGAGCCTGCGCAGTCGCTCAGACATCAGATCATTGTTAATGTTTTGACGCGTTTTGTGGATCTTCTACCTGCCTGTACCAGTTTCTTTCAGTTTGAATTAGTAAATTTTGGAATTGGAGCTTTCTGCCTTTTACTCCTTATTCAACCCATACTACACTCCTGATAATACCTTTCTGAGATCTCATTTTCAGTTGTATTTGTTGTAAATTTTGTTTGTAGGACACAAGTATCAAACCATATGTTATTAATAATATAAAAATTGATGCAGTTTTTTTTTCTCCTCTGAAGATAGATCATGTATTAATCATCATTCTTTTTTGCAAAATTGAAACTTGTCTATTCAGTCTACAATCTATTTTTGTGTTTCACAGAAGAAAGAAAAATGATATGAAGTTAGGGCTCGAGTAAATGATGACGAAATGGCCATTTGTGGGTGAACAATTTCTTAAACGATTGAAATTGAGAATGGCAAGGTGCATTGTTGATGTGGCTGTCATATTGTGGTTGTGGAAGCGTGTGAGTGCAGGTGCAGAACTCGTGCGCACGTCGTGTAATGGGACCGGAGTGAATGTGTTTCATAATGTTGTGTTGGCATGTGGTCCGAAAATGACAAGAAGGAAAATATTAAAGGTTATTAACTGCCTCCATATTTGACTCTCTGTTGACAGTGAGAGAGAGAGAAGGAGGGGGGGGGGATATCACATTCTCCATCAAATCTTTGTGCTAAATTGGCCACCAACCTGGATAATGTACTTGAAAGTTTTAATTAATTCATACTGTGCAGAAGAGAGATACTCAATGACATTTTCAAATGTATATGCAGACATCAATCAGAGAAGTAACCTGTGTTGTATGTTCCCCTTTCCATCAAAGTTCAGAACAACATACGTTTTCCATCAAATATCTGATCAATATACATTGCTGTGTCATTGAATCATTTTAAATTGAATATACATACAATTTTGCAAATGAAGCGTGTACAGAGTGACACTTAAAGTGCAACAACTCCTAAATTCCAACCTGTTCCTCACACAAACTTATAGCTACAGAATACTTGGAATATAGTGTACAATTTGTTCGGATAAGAGCAGCCTGCAGGGTGAGTAGATAATGAATGATAGATTATTTAATGTCAGCATGTCTGAATGCAAATATGGTGTTCATTTTGCTCCCTTTAAATGCTTTAGAAAATGTCTTAGGCTCTTAGGCTGAATGTAATTTATGTTTTGGGCAGGACATCAAATTACATAAAAAAATGGTCCCACACATGGTATAAGGCAGCACAACTGTTTTAAAAACAGATAATAATAAGAAATGTTTCTTGCACCAAAGTTATTGTTTTCTGAAGGATCATGTGACACTGACGACTGGAATAATGGTTGCTGGAAATTCAGCTTTGCATCACATGAATGAATTTTAAAATGCATTAAAATATATTTTTTTAATTTACCAATATTTCACAATAGTACTGTTTTTTACTGTACGTTTAGTCAAATAAATGCATTAATTCAAAAGTGTAGCAAAATATTACAATGCAAAACCTTATTTCTTTTAGTGACATTAAGTGGACATTATTTTTATTTTGGGTTTTGCAAATAGACAACATGCAGCAGAGTACAATATAACATAATTACATTCAATTCATAATCAAATGATTCTCCTGAATTTGGTTTTATTTGTACTTTGCTAACTATATTTGTTGACTAGCATTAGTGGCAACTTACTTTATTTATTTATTTATTTTTACTCACTGTATATATCGAGATACCTGTGAATATTTAGTGTCACAACCAACTAGTTCTGTAGTTGCCAGTCATAGCAGCAACAAGTTTAGCTATAAGCCTTTGCGTGTTACGTCACGCCCAATGAGGGTGCTTTGCGCCCCCATTTATAGTAAATGGTAAATAGCACTTTCAGACCCAATGGCCACCAAAGCGCTTTACATTTTGCCTGACATTCACCCATTCATTCACTCATTCATACAGTGACGGCGGTGTCAGCCATACAAGGTGCCATCCAACTCGTCGGGAGCACCTGGGGTTAGGTGTCTTGCTCATGAACGGGGATTGAACCACCAACCTTCCGGTTTGTAGACAACCTACATGAACCACTGAGCCACTCCGCCCCATAGCTCATTTGCTGTGAGGCTGTTGCCGTGCAACAGAGCAGGCAGTGAGTAGGTGTGAGCACAAGTCTGCGGGCACAATCTCTACATCTATCACTCGAGCTGCTTTTGCCAGCTTTATGAGGGTAGGCTCTGTGTGAGACACGTGGGGCATCGTGTTTATGCGTAGGGGTGAGCACCTGCTTTGTGGGCACTTCTTCTACACTTAAAACACCATCGGCGCAAGCCGTTTTGCCAGAAATTGCACTCTTATTGAGATGTCTCTGGGTCGCCGTAAAAACGGCGGTTGTGTACAGGTGAGTGGGCTGTGTTGCTGACTCGTTGGCTGCTTAATGAGCGTCCACAGTAGCCCTCTCTGAGGGACGGACAGGACGAATATTTTGACGGTGGTCCGGCCGAGGCAAGACCCAGTCGTCTTTTCCTCTCTCTGTTACCTGCTCGGGCTTCAGTGCAATCCTGGGCCGGGGTCCTCGGGGGGAGGTGGCCTGGGGCTGCCGGACGAGCGCGACCTGAGAGCGCCCTGACGCCGCTGCGAAGGCTGGGGCTGAGCTGGGCGCTGGCTAACACTTCCGTGCAGGCGGCTCACGTAGGAAGCTTGCAGCGAGAGGCAGACAGAGGTTCCATGGCCTGTGAGGTCTTCTGCACTTTGGAGAAGCGACAATCCCGTTCTCTGCTGGGCTGGAGGAGCCAGTCAGGGGAAAGCGTGTGTCAAGAACAAACAGAGCGCTCAGAGTCCCTCATGTCAGCAAACCATAAGTGCCTCTCGGTGACGGTGGGTGAGGGTCATGCCTTGAGAGAGAAAGGGTGGCCAGACAAAGGCTGAGGTGGTCCTGCAGCAGACTTTTCAGCATCATCTCAGCGTCAGGGTGGGCAAATGCGGTGGCAATGTGCGTTTGACCAACTCCTCCACTGGGGGGATTGTGTTGTACCCCTTCTGATGTCACACGGTCAGGCTGCAGCAGTTGCCACAAGGCACGCCAATAAGCACGTGAGATAGCCTGTTCTAGGTCTGCTGACTGCTGCACTGCGTTGACAATATATGAAAAATTAGGGATAATTTTTGGCTTCAATATTCGAGAAAAGATGACTTTACCCGCAGCGTAAGCTAACTTACAGAATATGAGAGAACCTCTCAATGAGAGATACCATTCTCCTACAACATTTGTCATGTTTCACAGCAGCTGAAATCTAATGGATCTAATGTTAAAGGGATGCAAGAGGAGCACTTTTGGTCTTTCAGGGAGATATCAGTGGCAGTGCTATGATTACAACACAATGGCTCACAGGACAAAACAGTAGGGGATGAGTCTCAAAAGAAACATTTTTCATCGGCAATCTAAAAGCCTTTTTTATGTAGCTCTTGGAGAGAGAGAGACAATAAGTAGAAAGGACAGGGTGAAAGAACAAGCAAACAACACCTGCTGTAAGTCCCTAAATCTGTCTTGACTGATGGCTTAAAAGGGGTCCCGTTTCTCTAAAGCGCTAAAATGCCTGCAGTATCAGAAGGGGAAGGCGAGTCCTGTCCCTAACATGCTTATCATTTTGAGAGGTGGGTGTCAAAGCTTTATTATTTTCCACTTCTACCGGATGAAAAGGTACCAGTGAGTTTAATAGCTCTATAGTCTGAGTAGCCCTGAGTTTTGCTCTATTAAGAAACCAGGATGTTTTGAAACTTCGCCATCTAAGAGTTAGTAGAAAGTTGTTGCCTTATCTCTGAACTGTGCAGTTTGTTGTACTGCGTCTATTTGAGAATGCTGCCATTACATTGTCAACGCTTGAGGAAAAAACCCAGCATGATGACAGGAAACATGAAAGGTGACTTATGTAGTTCAGTGACATTATTGTGTTGATCCTTTTGTGGGACCGTCTGTCACAAGACATGTCACTCATGTCAAAGCATTGCCATTGCAGAGATTCAAGATGTTCCTAGTGTTGAAGTCATATCAGAAAGATATTACAGGAATAGTTTGGCAAAAATGACAATTATTTCATTTACATATACCCTCATGTTGTTTCAAACCTGTGTGCTTTTGTTTATTTTTCCACAGCGCCACAAAAGGACACTGAAGAATCTTAACACAGCATATACTGTATTCCCATGGGCAAAAAATGGACCAAGACCAAATGGCTAAACACTAATCTTTTAACTGTATTAACCAGATCCTCCTGTCAATTTTAAAGATGAATGGCATCTTAGGAACCTCACTACAACGGTTAAAGTCTTACCTCTCAGGTAGGTCTTTTAGGGTGTAGTGGAGGGGTGAGGTGTCCAAGACCCAACATCTAGCTACTGGGTGCCTCAGGGCTCAGTGCTTGGACCACTTTTCTTCTCCATCTACATGACATCACTAGGACCTGTGATTCAGAAACATGGCTTTCCCTATCAATGCTATGCTTATGACAATTCTACCTCTAATTCCAGCCTGATGATTCGGACGTTTGCTGCTCACATCTCAGCCTGCCTGACAGACATTTCTGGCTGGATGAATGACCACCACCTGCAACTAAACCTTGCAAAGACAGAGTCTGCTTGTGAGTCACTAGCCAACACACTGGTCTTCTCCATTCACCAAGGTTCGTCATCCATAACTCAATCAAGGTCGGCCAGGAACCTTGGGGTTGTGATTGATGATCAATTGAACTTTACAGACCACATTGCTAGAACTGTCCGGTCCTGCTGATTTGCCTTATAGATCATTCAGGAAGATCGGGGCCTTTCCTATCAGGAGCATGCTACACAACTCCTTGTCCAAGCACTTCCCAGACTGGACTATTGTAAGGCTCTCCTAGCAGGTCTTCCAGCTTGCTGTATCGAACCTCTGTTACTGATCCAAAAAATGCTGCAGGTAGAGTGGTCTTTAAAGAGCCGAAGAGAGCACACGTCACTCATAAAATTGCACTGGCTCGCCAACTGCCGCTCACATCAAATACAAGTCACTGACTTTTGCCTACAGAACAACCACTGGTTCTGCTCCCTCTTACCTAAACTCACTTCTTCAGACTTGAGTACCATCAAGAAACTTGCACTCTGCAAGAGAACGCTATCTTGTGGTGCCATCTCAAAGGGACACAAAATCTCTTTCTCTTTTCGGCCAGTTCTGTGCTGGTGGAATGACCTGCCCAACTCATCTAGAGCTGGTGAGTCCATGGCCATTTTCAAGAAACGGCTGAAGATGCATATTTTTTGACATTGCACTTGCATAGTGTTGTCATATTGTTAGTGTAACTGCTTCTATTGTTCTAATTTGTAAGTTGCTTTGGATAAAAGCATCTGCTAAATATATAAATGCAAAAGTAATATTAATACACATTTTGCCTTTTTGGAGGGATCTCTCCATAAGGTTTTGTGAATGTGTCTATGAATGAATGATTGATTTGAACACTTTTGCATCTTCAGTGATTTCTAAGTGAATAATCCCACTGACTCAAATATAGCTGCAAGGTTATTTAATGACATTAGTTTAAAATATGGTGGTTTTTCAGCAGACACAAGGAGATACACTTGTGCCTTGATATGCCCAGAGGAACTCTGGGATTATGGTTTTAATTGCACCTGGTGGAGGAACAGATTTCCTCAAGAGCAAAAATCATGAATTATTTATATTGGGAGTTTATGATGATGAATGGATGGGACCGTGAGTATGACCTTGTCAAAATACCTTATGCGCGTCTCCGTAGCAGACATGAACGAACAGATTGGGGTGCCAGTTGCATGAAACAGAATGAAGGTCATGACATCCCACCTCCCCTCCACCGGACATTTCATCTCATAGTTTCCATCATGAAGTTTCTAAAATATTCCCATGTCATTAAAAGAATAGTTTGTCATTAATAGCATCTAATTAAAATTATGTCTCACTCATGTTGTTCCGAACCCATGTAAAAAAAAAAAAAACGTGATTGTCAAAACATTTTAGTTACTAAACAAAATTTGATTAGGTTTAGTAACAACATGTTACAATGTTTGACATTCAATGTTTAATTTTTGTGATTCGATTCAATATTGACTGATTTGCATATTTGGTTACACAAGATTATCGTAAATTTTCTCAAGAAAAAAACTTACCTAATGCTGTAAACATACAGAGAGCCCTATCAGCTGGTAGTAGTATTTAAAGTTAAACATAACTCTAATGTCTTTATTAATGATATAAGTAAAAAAATATAATAAATATGTAATTTAGTACACATATTTTAGCAAAACACTCTCTATAGCTATAGCAAAAATACTATATAGGCTATTATGGACATAGGGTGAGTAAAAAAATGTTTGAGATTAGCAATACACTCACAATCATGTTTTTATGGCTTATTCAGAGCAAACGCATGTGGGTTTCTAGGCACCCTTTGTGTGTGGAATCATTAGAGCGCTATTATTAAGGAACACATGCGTTGTTAGCTTGTTGTAAAAATGTGTCTTCATTATAGGCAAGGCAAGCAACAAGTTCCCTGACTACACTAACTGTTCCTTGTTTAGAATTGCAAACTTTTTCAATTAGACGTGGTGCTATGAAAAGAATATTTAAATAGCAACTCACTAATCAAGGACTCTCGTATCTGGCCAGTCTTTTTGTATGAGTGCGCAGTGCTTATAAAAGTACACTGTTGCTAGGACATCCATATATTAGATCTATTCTAGCTTCCAGTTGAACTGGATTCATTTACAAATTTTGGTTTGGTCTAAAGTCCTTGTAAAGTGTCATCAGACGAATATAGCTTTTATGATGCTTTCAGGATGTTTTCTTAAATATATGAAATAAATATATTAAATGAAGTCATTATTTGATGAACATCCATTCCATTGGCATGCCGGAGTTCATAACCAATATTATCAAAGATTCAAACTGTACAATCAAAGCATCAGATTGATGGTTTGGAATATATATATATAGTTATACAGTTTCCTGTTCTCTAGCTGAAAGGAGTGGCACCCGGTGTGGTCTTCTGCTGCTATAGCCCATCTGCCTCAAAGTTCGACGTACTGTGCGTTCAAAGATGTTCTTCTGCCCACCTTGGTTGTAACAGGTGGTTATTTGAGTCACTGTTGCCCTTCTATCAGCTCGAACCAGTCTGGCCATTCTCCTCTGACCTCTGGCATCAACAAGGCATTTCCGCCCACAGAACTGCCGCTCACTGGATGTTTTTTCTTTTTCGGACTCATTCTCTGTAAACCCTAGAGATGGTTGTGCGTGAAAATCCCAGTAGATTAGCAGCCATGTCTACATGCCTAAATGCACTGAGTTGCCGCCATGTGATTGGCTGCTTAGAAATTAAGTGTTAACGAGCAGTTGGACAGGTGTACCTAATAAAGTGGCCGGTGAGTGTATATATATATATATATATATATATATATAATTTTTATTTTTATTTTATATATTTTTATTATCCACAAGACAAACAAAAATCTAATAATAACAGTAGGCCGAAATAATGACTAATAATTCATTTTAGGTGAAATACTGTATCTGTTAAGATGTTGCATTGTGAACACACGCACGTGTTTAATCGCAATTAATTTTTGCACAGCCCTAATATAAACCTGTTGTTTTCTCGGTTCTGTGGCATTTACTCTTTAACAGGAAAGCTGAGCGATGAACATGACTCTGTTCATTGGGGCTGATTTCCCGCTGCCAAGGACATCTACACTGTTTGTGTGTATGAAGCGCCTGCAGCATTCCTGTTACCTGCCACATTATCTGTCCATTACAACCTGGAAAAGAAAGGTTAAGGGGCTTTCAGACCAACACAAGCAGACTAAGTAACAGTTTTATTCCTGCAGGCTGTCACACTGCTCAACAACTCCTACTCAAGCTGTCTGAGCTAATCATTCTGCAGAACCCCCTCACATGCATGTACGCTGCCTATGATTCTATTTATACACTGCCACTTCACTGCACTTTTCAGTTTTGTGCCAGGGACAAAGTTAATCTTTATCAATACTGTATTTGCATCCATTGCTTTCTTGTATAAGGGTTGAATCCGTGTTGATTGGACCACTTTTCCAAGTCATCTCAATTGCAAAAAGTGTCCCAATCCCCTGAATTTGCCCTATTTATCTATTTTTACTTGGACATTTTATGGTCCATAACAGTGCTTTTGTGTCATATTGTGGTTCCAGAAGAACAGAAGTGAACAGGTGCTCTCTCAATCAAATGTCTAGGCACATTCCTTAAGCTTACCATTGCTGCTGCTCAGGAAAATAGATCAAAGTTCATGGAAGACACATTGACCTTTTGTGATAACATTCCCAGATGGCAGCTGTGCTTGTAAGTTAAAAGAACAAGTTAATTTAATACACATTGACCTTTTGTGGCAACGTGCTCCACTAGTGTCACACAATTTGATATAAGCTTTTTAGCTAAATGTAATGAAATTTTGAAGGGTTGCTGAACATATCAAACCATTGTTTTTGCCAAGAAATAATTATGTCCAAAATGTTGTGGTCTGTAACATTTTTGAAAGCATTTTTTAAATTAGCCTCTAATAAGGTTGCATTTATTTGTATAAAAACAGTACATTTTTATGTTTATCATGTAGTTTATTCGTGTGATGCAAAGCTGAATTTTCAGCATAATTTCTCCAGTCTTCAGTGTCACATGATCCTTCATTTCTTATTAATATCAATGCTGACCATTTAAAAGAATAGCATTTATTTTGTAATGAATTTAATGACAACTTTGATCAATTTAATGCATACTTGCATTAAGTAAAAATATTTATTTTTTTATTTTTTATTTTTTTCAGTGATGCATAGAAGAACCATTTTTGGTACAAAGAACGTTTGCATTGCAAAGTTTCCATACATGTTAAAGTTTCTTCACGGAACCATACTACAAAAAAGAACCTTTATTTTTAAGAGTGAACTTGTTTGAATTGAGAAAAGTATGTATTTCTGAGATGTAGACTCTGTGACAACTAGCCCCGTGTTCCGCTGTATCTCTAATATCACATTTGTCTTACACTATCACAATGTGATGAATGACACTGATGCTATTTGATATAACTTGACCAGGGGAGTTTTCTAAGACTTTTGTTGCAGAATCAATTCCCGTTTGCTGATTGAAGTGATATTTCTAAATTACTCACTTCTACATTTCTTCTCTGTTCGGGTGGTACTTAAGGGCATTTTAATTAAATTAGGCCTAAATTGTCTTGCCGTCATCTTCACTTAGACCATCAAGAATGGGCCTAGGTTTGTGCTCTTTGTGAACCCAATTAAATCTAATATCTTTTCATAGCTGCAGAGCCGAATTATGAGCGATCATAATTTATCTGTTCATCTCGGCCAGATAATATCTTTTTCAGACACTATTTATTTTAAGGACTGCAATGAAAATATGCAAGTCTGTAATTATATTGATTTATCTTTTACAAGTTGAGATGCATATTGCTGTTATTATTAAGAAAAGCTCATAATATGTACATGCTTTCAAAATTGCTTTAACTGAGCGCATCTTCTTCATAACCACAAAGTAATTTACTCTTCATGGTCAAATACTATTAAAGTGATCACACCACAACTGCATCTGAGAGATTTTTTTTTTTCCCCTCTTTACTTAGCTAATGAGGATGAAACATAATTCTTGACCGAACAGAAAAGCAATAAAAATGTTAGCTTTAAGTGTTCAATTTTCTGAGTGGGTGAGATGCGTCTATCTCACAAAACACAGCCATTCAGGGAAGTGTGAACAAGTAAACTCTTCAGGCATTATTATTTGTCTATTATTTGGCCTTCATGAGTAAATGTATAATTTTGCAGAAATGCTGTGTGTTTTTAAACCCCAAATCATTTAAATTAGTTTATGGCTCTCCTTACTTCTATTAACATCTGCCAGGGGTGGTCAAAAGTGATCAGCTGACTTAACTTAAAACAAACAAAAAAAGTGAGGAAACATGTTGCCTTAAAATTATTGAGTAAATGACCTTCATGTAATTCAATAATATATGTTTAGATATATGCATCTCATGTATTGTGACCAATTAGATTTAATCAGGGAACGTCTTTGATTTCATGTTTACACACATTGCTTATTATATCAACGTTCCCACCGCGTGCTAACACAGCTAGAGGTTCCCTTGAAAGGGAACGCTTAAAATACAGTGACTAATTTCCCTAAATGATTTTAAAGGTTATGTTAAAACTATAGAACATGAGTCTATCCACACATGCAATTGTTTTAATTAATGCCACTTTTATTTAATTGAAATGTACTGGAAATGTACTTTGCCTCTTTTGTGTTTGTTTTGTGATTGTGTGATCTAATTTGTTCCGCTATCTTGGCCAGGTCTCTCTTGAAAAAGAGATTCCATATCTCAATGAGACTAACCTGGTTAAATAAAATAAATTGGTTTTAATAAAATTGTTCAAAATTCATTTATAGCTATATATATATATATACTGTATATATATATATATATATATATATATATATATATATATATATATATATATATATAGTCTGAAGATGTGTGCTGCTTACAAAAGTGTGGATAAATCAAATGGCCTTCAGTTCATAAACTGACATATGATATAAGAATGTACAGTATTATAGTAGTATAATCTGTGAAGTGACTCAAAATGGAGAGGTTCTTTACTTATAGGATGACACATTCATCTAAAGCACTGTTATATTATGAACGCTGCTCTCAACTATATAGTTGTCTGAGTTCTGAAGAGCTATAACTATCAATAGCTCTTGAAGTGAAATGAGATCTGTCACTTTATTACAGTGTTTGGTTCCACTTTATTCTGATGGTCCACTTTAGACATTTTACTTAAATAGAGCTTGAATGATTGTATGGAATTCAAGCGTAGTTAGTCAATTGTATGACGATCCTGGGACGTAATACAATTGACACTTTACTTCTACGTCTATTAGGTGACGGGGTAGGTTTAGGGGTAGGTCTAGATCTGGTGTAGGGTCAGGATCCGATAATGTCATCTAACTGACGTTAAAGGGTACCCTCGAACGGCGGATGTTGACGTATGGTCAAAGACGTCCAAGACGTCAGTTGTTTGACGTCTTGGGATGAGACTGCGCTGTCTACATGTGCCACTGACAACAATGCATTTAAACAACCTTTCCTGTTATTGGGAAACTTGTGTCCTGCTTTTAGTATGTTTGTGTGGGTTAATTTTAATCACTTGGGTAATGTTGGTCTAAGGTTGTCGCCATTGATAGATTTAGTATTTTCAGCCATCAGATTAATTTACATCGTGACTGTGTATCCAGCCCAAGACGTCATACACTGACACTTTTGCCAATGCGCATACATCCAACACACATGGCACCCTTTCAGCGTCAATATGAAACACAGTTATAAATGGGCCAAAGGCGCCTCCTAGTGGTCTAAACCTAACACTACCCCAGACCTAAACCTACCCATAACCGAAGCATGTTATAGTGACGCTAAAGGGTGCCATGTGCGTTGGATGTATACACAATGGCAAAAGTGTCAGTATAGTGACGCCTTGGGGAAGAGAATCCGTTGGTGTATCAGATCCACACTGTCTGTGTCTGCAAAAGTGTGTGCCAAATGGCCCATTCAGATGTGTGGCCCACATGTAAATGACAAAGAATCAGCATTGCTCAGAGTGGATTAGCAAGATCGATCTCCAGTGGGAGGTCCTAATAGATTTCTATTGCGTGTAGCCCATAGGCTATGTCTTCATGTATAGAGTTCTGTCTCACAGGTTAAGATTGTTAAAGGGCAACATGCTAAAATCGCCGTTGGAAGGACGACTACACTACAAACCTTTAATAAATTCTTTCTCCCCACAAGAACTGGTCAAGCTTACTTATTTTACGTATTGGAGAAATCGAATAAATTGGCGAGCCACCAAACCACTGCTCGGCCAAATACACCAAAATCTCACAATATGTTTTGGAGAGTTACAAACTTGACATGAGCAGGGTGCATTCAACCTCATCTCCATGGTAACTTGTGGTATTATGGGAAAAGAGTCAGAAACTGAAGGCGATGCTGCTGTTTTTTAATGAAGGCTTGTATAAGAGCCAGATTTGGCCCCAAATCCATCAGCGGCATTCTGGCATCACACTGGGAGCATTTATACATCTCTGTATGTCTAATTAGATACTTTCCCTCATTCTGTGAGAAGACAGTCCGGTGCTAAGGAGAGATAAACAGGGAGCAGGTTGTAAGCAACACAAATCAAGCACACCTACAAACAATTCCTCAGGCAGAATGAGACACACTTGAGCTCTTCTACTGATGAATGATGCAAGACCAAAAATAGGATCGATATTTCACATTTTAGCAGATGCTATATGGATGAGCTTTCAGCTTACTAATAAACTAATCCCTAATAATGAAGCCTGCAAAGATTAATGGTAAAAGCACGCAAATTGGGGCATTTTATTTTTACAATCAGCATTGTTACAGAACCTTGATGTAATTGTTCACACCTCTTGACACAAAACTCATAATCAATGATCAACATTTTTCAAAACTCTAACCCTTTTTTTCAATTGCTTGGATACACAATACACAAACAACTTAGATCAATTGATCACCTGTTCAATATGACACAACTTAACATCACAGTACTACTATTTGAAAATGCAATTCACACATTACATTTCAAATGAGAGTCTATTCATTTCCTTACAATGATCTAACTACCAATTGATACAACTGCTCAAAATGATAACTGTTGCATTAAACTTAATGCATGGTTGTATGGAAACACACACACACAACCTTCCATGTTTACAGTAAATCATGAACACTTCAAAATAAGAGATTCATTGTCACCAATTAGCGTGGAGCATGAACCAATTAGAACATATCCATAGATGTAGCCTACTGTAATATTTTGTATTTTTGCTTTGATTCCATTAAACCTAGGCTACGTTGTGATACTGTTGAGTGCATCAATATTACAAACTTTGTTCAATGATTCCACTAAGTCTGTATTCTACTGCAGTACTTTTACAGAGATGTATATTTACTTTACATGTAGTACCATAATGAAACCTGCATCACCTTTTGTTCTACAATGTTTAATGATTGTATGAACAATTAATCAGTGAAACTATCGGTTGCTTGTGTGCGGTAATCTTTTTTTGAACCAGTGGTTGTGCAAGTGCAAGATTTCTTTAAAGATGTAAATGCACAATGCAATGCTTTGAACATTACAGCCTGTGTTGATAACCGTTTTGAGTTTTATGTCTAGAGTTTTGAAAAATGGCATCAAGGTCCTGAAAATAGTAGCAAAGTGATTGTAAAAAACTGGATGTTATACGAAGTCTTCAGTTTTAAGAGCCCTGATACCAAAATGTGCATTCTAATATCTAAAAATGTGTCTAATACACTGATTAATACATTAAGCTTTAAATTAATATAATCTAAAATAATATAGCCCATATATTGACTTCATTTGTAGCATAAAACAAACACAAAATTAAGTGGAGTACAATAAACATGTATATAATAATAATAAAAATATAAATTAATAAAAATGATTGATAATTTTTGCAATTATTATATTTTATAATTGAAAAACATATATTCCTATTTGATACAACCTCCCCAAAAAAACAAATCTGATCATTTTTTCCCTCATACAGTAACTATGATAAGGATTGAAAGATACAGCTATTTGCTAAAATATAAATATAGCTATTCGATAAAATAGCTCTATTTCCTCCTGGGTTAACTTTATGTAAAATGATTATTTATACGTGGAGCATGTTATGCATATTGTAATGCTTGGCCGCAGTTTAGATGGCTGTTTACATTTATTTGCTTTCTACTACTTTCTTTTTACATCTTTGAATTTCGAAATCCCCAGAATGTGTCAGTGGGGAATTTCATCTCCTCTCCATATCTCGCCCTCAGGAGACTTCCTGCTAAATGAGTAAACTTCAGTCTCTTAACAAGCAAACGATGATTCTCCAGTTGCTCAAGAAGGCATTGGAAATCAGCATAAGGTCGGCAGATTCAAAGTTGTGTAGTGGCACCGGATACCAAGCCCAATAGTGTGATTTTGGGCAGAACCTGAGGTGAACTGTGCTGTAATCTGTTTGGGATAATGACAAGCTGTGGGTTTCTGCAGCATTCTGTGAGTTGATGCCATGCACCACAGGGCTTCCATCGAAGTGACATAGAAAACCTTTGCCAGTCAGCCAATAGACATCCTGGAGCGGGAGACAGTTTTCTGGGCAGGGACTCCCTCGTTGCGCTCAGTTCTCAAGGGAATCTCTGGAGGGATGTACTTGAGAGGCAGTAGGCATCTGTAAGTGTGTCATTTGCATGTCTTCTGTTGGCAATCAGTCCTGATTTTGTTGGTTTGGGAGAGTGCAGTTGGGGGTGGACTTTGATCCGCTGAGTGTATGTTTGTGTGTGTACGTGTGTGGGTATTTCCCTATGTTGTGAGGACCAAATGTCCTCGCATTTTTGACAACACAGTCTCATAAGAGTGCGTATACCCCGATTGTTGCAGCCCATTCTCACACCCAAGGCATCACCTAACTGACGCCTTGGGAAGCATTTGACCATGCTTCAATATCTGACGCTTCAGGCGCCCTTTAGCAGTAAATATTGAAGCATGGTCAAAGGTGATGCCTTGGGTGAGAATGCGTTGTTTATACGCCAATTTTTATTTTATTTATTTATTTATTTATTTATTTATTTTTGTGTGCAAATGCTACGCACTGAAAACCCCTTGGGTAGGTTTAGGGGAAAGGGCAGGACCAGCGCGTGCACTTCTGCCGCTCTCAGCGAAAACAATTGTGCCGCCCTCTATTTGCAACATATACCTGCAACAACACACAAAGACCAATATGCCATATACATATAACGCAAAACTAGCAACAACACATAAAGACCAATATGCCATATATAACGCAAAACCAGCAACAACACATAAAGACCAATATGCCATATGCATATAACGCAAAACTAGCAACAACACATAAAGACCAATATGCCATATATAACGCAAAACTATCAACAACACATAAAGACCAATATGCCATATATAACGCAAAACCAGCAACAACACATAAAGACCAATATGCCATATATACGCAAAACTATCAACAACACATAAAGACCAATATGCCATATATAACGCGAAACCAGCAACAACACATAAAGACCAATATGCCATATACATATAACGCAAAACTAGCAACAACACAACACATAAAGACCAATATGCCATATATAACGCAAAACCAGCAACAACACATAAAGACCAATATGCCATATGCATATAACGCAAAACTAGCAACAACACACAAATACCAATATGCCATATATAAGGCAAAACCAGCAACAACACATAAAGACCAATATGCCATGCATATAACGCAAAACTAGCAACAACACACACAGACCAATAAGCAAGGCCTACATAACGAAATTGTCGCATGTGCCCAAAATGTCAACAATAGTAAAGTTTATGCAGGAGGCAATTTATGCAAATGACTGCTGGCATTTTTCTTTCAGCAGTCATGACAGGACTTTTCCAAATAATCACATTTCACCTCCTCAAATTACTGTTGTTTGCAAATTTCTTTACACCACTTTCTGTGCGTAAAAACACACAAATGAAATGTCCGCAAGCACATTATATCATCAGCAGGTTCAGCATCTTAAATAACGACTAAAGAGCAAATAAAGCTTAGCTTACCTTTCAGAAGCTCGCACAGCACCGGGCCTTCATCGCAGCGAAGCTCTTCACTCCTCTACGCGCTATGTTGATTCTCTCAGCCAGTTCTCGCTCTATGAAGATTGTTGCCAGTCTTGTTTCGATTGTTCTGCGAAGGTAGTATTTTTATATTAATTTCAACTTTAGAAACTGCGTTCTCCTGAAGCGATATCGTTTCGACAACGACATCCTGTACCTGATTGGTGATTAACGGATGATCTGTTCGTGACACAATGAATGAACGGATCACCCAAAATGAAGACTCGGAAGGTAAAGTAATTATTTATGTTTACTGCATTATGATTTCTTAATTCAGAATATAATCAACATTGCGTAGGTGGATGTGAACTGGGAATTTGTCTGTTAAAAGAATAACATTTAAAGCCAAACCACTTACGAAATGACTCGAATGACTCAAGAGAGTCAGTAAAATGATCCGAACCTCCCTCACCCAGTCATGACTCGTGAGAGCAGGTGCTCGCACTCAACGCGGGGCGGCGGCAGCTCAGTAAATCATATAAATAACCTATTTTGTGAATTGTTCATTCCCGGTTGGCTCACATTTTGCCGCCCTTACAAAAGTGCCACTCTTGGCAACTGCCTAGATCACGCGCCGGCCCTGGGAAGGGGGTGGGAAGTTCATATTATTATACGCCATAAAGTGTGTATCATATGCACGCGAAAAACGCGTACAGTACCATATACACACAGAAAAACTATTGTTGCCGTCTAAATGCCACGAGAAATGACAATCGTGCTTTAGATACGAACTTTTATGAGATTGATCTGTTTTGACCTTGTGGGGACTTTTTGGTCCCCAAGGGAAAACAGTTAAATCATATTAAGGGATATTTTTAGAAAATGTATAGTTACAGAATGGTTTTTGTGATTTGTTTGTTTGATTTAGGTATAGGGGGTAAGGGGTATATATATATATATATATATATATATATATATATATATATATATATATATATATATATATATATATATATATATATATATATATATATATTACAGTATAAAAAATTATGTCAATATGGAATGTCCTCATAATGATAGGAATGCCTATGTCAGGCTATGTGTATGTGTGTGTGTGTTCATTTTTTCAATCAAAAGTTGTGTTTGTTAACATACAATGCATTGTGTACTAAAATAAACAAACAAACAACTTTATTTTTAGAGTTTATAACTAACATAGATTTGTTGTAAGAAATGCATTGTTCACTGTTAGTTGATGTATGTTAACTAATGTTAACAAATGTGATCTTGTAAAGCATTACAATTTTTAATGTTAAATATGTATTTTAATATCTAGTTTCTGTCACCATTAACTGATGTGAAGTTTATTATCTATCATTTTATTCATTTTATTTATTGTTTGTTTACTCTTGTTTGTGTGCTATATTCAATTTATGTAATACGTATACAATTGATTTAACAAAATATACTGTACACTCTAAAAAATGCTGGATTGTTTTAACCCAATTTTTGGTCAAATATAGACAAACCCAGCCATTGGGTTAGATTTTTAAATGACATTTTTAACCCAATGTTTGAGTTTGTCCCTATTTGACCTAAAATTTTGTTTTTTAGCATTTTTAGAGTGTAGAAAATGTACACAGTAAGGTTGTGTCAGGTAATTACTTAAATTAACATCCATCTAAAAGCAAAAAAAAAAAAAAAGTAAAATAAACAGTAGATGAATTAAACCTTTTCCACTTTTTCATGACAAAATTCATGTGAACATTTAGTTCAAATTACTTTAAGTTTTTAAATAAAAAAAAGTTAAAAGGTTGCATCAAAGTTATCTATATTTAAATAGACATTTATTAATTAAGCAGATGGATAAAGTTACTTTTATCCAAAGTAACTTACTAATTGACATTGATTTTCTGAGTTGTGAGAGAACTCTGTGTTGATCTTGTACTCTACAGTAAAGATCAACACATCAAATAAATGCTTCCAAATATAGCTGACAAAATGTCATAAATACTTTATTACACTGAACAGGATTGCATACATTTAGAATAACAAATCAACCACTTAAACATCTAACTAGACTAATGCAAAGATATTTATATGTCTCACGTTTTCTCTCTGTCCTTCTCTTGTTGTCTCCAGAGTTCATCCTATGAGAGGAACCTCAATAAAGAAATGGTCAGAGTATATAATGACTGCACCGCATGGTGTTCCTGAGATGAGGACGGCTTTAAGCAGTAGGAGATTTGAGTTGGTTTGTCCCACTGTGTTCTGATTGCTAATACACAGCAGTATTGTACCAATTACCAACCCTGTGAAGCCACCAGACTCTACTAAAGCCCATCTGAACTGTCTGTGTTTGTCAGGGACTGAGTGCACTGTCAAGCACATGATTACAGTGAGACTTTTGACGTATCTCCTTCAGGGAATGTTGCTCAGTTCAGTCTAAATCACACTTAAGTAACGTCACTCCAGCTCTGGAGTACTGAGTCGAGTCATACGCACGGGACCACAGGCCTCCCATAGTCTCTTGCACACACATATAATTCATTTGATGTTGCTTCTCTGAACACACACTCAGCAGGGAGGGTGTTTGGGTTTTGGCATTTCTAACGCAGTATTATAAGTCATTCATCATGACTTTGGTCGACATCTTGTGCATAAAGCAAATCTCTAACAAGCTACATGATTGTAAACCACATATGAAACCTTGGATTGAGTTTATTTTGAACATATTTTGGATGCAAAATATCCTCAAGGCATTTTATTATATACTATTTTGAAAAGGATTGTCCCAAACCATCCACTTTAACTTTAATGGTTTTGTTCATGGAAAATAAATTATATAAAGCAAACTTCCAAAAGTTCAACCAAAGATAAAATTGAAATCATTACTCGTTCTTATTTTGTACCCCACCTGCATGCTTTTATTTATTTCGTGAAACTCAAAAGGAGAATCTTGGAAGCATGGCTTATCAATAATCCCATCATTTTAATTCCTGGTGCACCATCCCGTTAAATGCAGTAGGCAGCCAGTAGAGGTAAATGTAGGTTTTATATTTCCCACGTTGGAGTTTTAAACAATGTTTATATCACTTTTAATAGAAAATGTAGATCAGACAGCTCTTGGATTTGCCTACTGTATAAAATGTGGTCTGAGAGAAAGATTAAGTCAACATGCAAACATTTCATATATGGATATATTAAATTATTTTTTAAAAGAGCTCTTAAAATGGTGTTGTTAAGTTCTGCTTTACTGAGCAGCCTGACATTTTGGGTTAAGAGCGATAGTTCATTATGCAGGTCCAATAGGCAGTCCTTCTTGGAAGTGAGGGAGACTTTATTGAATTCCACTGGGCTCTGTTGAAAATAGCTAAAAGTTCCAGCTCCAGTGAAGAAAATGAGATAAGTGAATTGTAAATCTCCGGGTTAGAAATACTGGACTCTCGGGGTAATAAATTTCTGTCAGACTCAGACGTGTAATGAGCTTTAAATAGTGGCCGAGTTCAGGGATGCTCCTGAAGAAGAAAAAAAAACAAGATATGAGCGGAGAGCTTGTGTCATCGATACTTCTGAAGGCATAAGCAACTTTGGGAGTTTCAGAATTCTACTTTCATAAGCCTTTAACTCCTAGCAGGGCTAAATGTTAATACCAATGAGAAGCGACATAAAACATGACAGACCAGAGTGGAAGATTTTACACACATTTTGATAATTGTGTCTTATTTTTGCCATATTAAGTGGAAAAGTTGTGCTCTCCAGAGGTACAGGAAAGCTTGTGTTTCAAGTTCTCCAAAATAACTTTCTTATGACTAGTGCAACTTAAAAGTATTTATTCAAAGTTCTTGATCTACACTATCTTTTTTAAAGGAGGCATATATGCTGACGTAGTAATGACATGAAGGATTATTAGGACACTTGTTGAATTTCTTATTAATGCAACTTTCTAATCAAATCAATCAATCAATCAATCAATCAATCAATCAATCAATCAGATGGCAGTTGCTTCAATGCATTTAGAGGTGTGGTCCTGCTCAAGATAATCTCATGAACTCCAAACTGAATGTCAAAATGGGAAAAAAAGGTGATTTAAGCAATTTTGAGTGTGGCATGGTTGTTGGTGCCAGATGGGCCGGTCTGAATATTTCACAATCTCCTCAGTTACTGGGAATTTCACGCCTGTGGGCAAAAATGCCTTGTTGATGCTAGAGGTCAGAAGAGAATGGGCCGACTGATTCAAGCTGATAGAAGAGCAACTTTGACTGAAATAACCACTCGTTACAACCGAGGTATGCAGCAAAGCATTTGTGAAGCCACAACACACACAACCTTGAGGCGGATGGGCTACAACAGCAGAAGACCCCACCGGGTACCACTGATCTCCACTACAAATTGAAAAAAGAGGCTACAATTTGCATTAGCTAACCAAAATTGGCCAATTGAAGACTGGAAAAATGTTGCCTGGTCTGATGAGTCTCGATTTCTGTTGACACATTCAGATGGTAGAGTCAGAATTTGGCGTAAACAGAATGAGAACATGGATCAATCATGCCTTGTTACCACTGTGCAGGCTGGTGGTGGTGGTGTAATGGTGTGGAGGATGTTTTCTTGGCACACTTTAGGCCCCTTAGAACCAATTGGGCATTGTTTAAATGCCACGGCCTACCTGAGAATTGTTTCTGACCATGTCCATCCCTTTATGGCCACCATTTGCCCATCCTCTGATGGCTACTTCCAGCAGGATAATGCTGGAATTTCAAATTGGTTTCTTGAACATGACAATGAGTTCACTGGACTAAAATGGCCCCCACAGTCACCAGATCTCAACCCAATAGAGCATCTTTGTGATGTGGTGGAACGGGAGCTTCGATGCCCTGGATGTTCATCCCACAAATCTCCATCAACTGCTACATGCTATCATATCAATGTGGGCCAACATTTCTAAAGAATGCTTTCAGCACCTTGTTGAATCAATGTCACATAGAATTAAGGCAGTTCTGAAAGCGAAGGGGGTCAAACACAGTATTAGTATGGTGTTACTAATAATCCTAGGTGAGTGTATGATATGAAATGTCTCTTCCAATGTAAGACTATTGTGCTGTTTTTAGGCACTTTTTTGTCAGCTATATAATTTACACTGAATACACAAACTACATTGGAAGATTAATAAGATATTAGCATACTATGTTTTGCTATGAAAGGATGGCTCCAATCATATGCAAAGTCAAAAATTCTCACAGGACACTTTGAAACCACATAAAATAGTTTTAAGCCTAAACTCTGACCTTGATTAAAAAAATGAAGGCAACCAGTTTTCTCTGTTTTATTCAGCAGTGGCTTGCTTTTGTCCTAATGCGTGTACTCTTGGTGACTCTAGTCCCTGGTGTCGTCTGTCATCTCTATAGTAAATGTCGGGCAGTCAGGCATGTTGTGTGTTAGACACCTCCTCAGCGGCACTCAAATGCCATATGCAGAGAGATGTTCTTACTGTCTCTTTGTCCTTGAGATGGTCCAACTCGAGAACACACATTCAAATGCTCTTAAACATAGTGAGATATTCTCCTGGTGATTTCGTGGTTATTTAAATTGTTTGAGTGTTTTGTTCTTTTCTTTTTTTTCTTGCAATTTAAGTTTACATCACAATTTTTCTTAGAAATGTGTGACACAAACTTGCAATTACTGGAATAATGTCAGAATTGTGAGATGTAAACCCTCAATTGTAAAACAAATATCTGAATTGTGAGTATACGTACACATACATACCCAAACATATATCATATATAAACCCATATATTCATACATGCATCCACATGCATATGTAATACTGTACATCTCCACATGTTTGCATACAGACATACAAATTTCCATATAACTGCATCCTGTATCCATATAGATGCATCAGACACCACAGAAATTACATCCAAGAAAAATACAGAATTAGTTATAATTTATCATTATTTTATCACATGGCGGAAACAAGCTTCCATACATTACGAAGTAATGACAGAAAAAAGTTGCTGTATCTTTTAGTATTACTATTAATTTCAGTGGCATTTGCTATTGTCAACCCGTGACACGTCCAGAAGAGGCATCATAAATAATTTATATATTTTCTTTTATAATTATGGGTGAGCTACTGAGCAAGTTCACTGTGTAAGAAAAGCCATTCAAATGGAGCTGGTTGTGATGCAAACATCAGAATGTATTACTTTATAAATAGTAAATGTGTTTGAGGTCATGACGTATTGTGCAACCACACAAAAATAAGTCTTTATAAATAATCTGCCTAATAAAAGTTGTTGGTTTTACAACCACTTCCATTTGAAACCACGTTTCAAATGGAAATTGCAGTGATTTGTTGCAGTGAGTTTTTCAAAAATGTAGAATAACTTTTTTATTGTATTTTTTCTCAATTGAGCCTAGGTTGCAACCAGGAGCTTTCAAAAAAATGATTTAGTAATTGGCATCAAAAATCAAAAGAAAATGTGAGAGGTCTTCAAAAAAACACTATTGCTTTTATTTCCTCCTGATTTTTCAACCAGTTCCAGCTGTGGATCTGAGAGGCATAGCGTGGGCTTAAACAAATGACAACAGGTGATTGGCAGAAGTAAAATGTTGGAATAAGTCTTTTTTTTTGCAGTTTTGCAGACATGAGCCAACACACTTAGGTTGTAACATGTTAATGTGTCCATTTTACACTTTTAAGATTATATATTATTTGTCTTATGTTTTGGGGTAGGAAATATGTGTGTTTGGAATTGTGAGCTGTTAGCGGTGTTTCATGCTGACTTTGACCCTAATTAACCAATTAATCTTTTATTTCTCAACGTTGGTATCCTCTCTACACTCTTAGAAGAAAAGGTTCTATATAGAACCTTAAAAGGTTCTATCAGCGCTACGTATTTTGAACCCCTAAAAGGTTCTATACAGAACACTTTTTAAGGGTTCAATAATAAGAACCTTTTAGGGTTCTTTGAAACCAGGAAAAAATATGGAACCTTTTGGGTTCATTCATTTTCATTTGTTTTGTCCTTTCTGGATTAAATATTTCATATGATTGACAAACACCAAATCCGCAAAATATATTTATGAATGCATGTGAATGATCACAAAATTCAAGATACGGGGGTTAGAAAATGTATATATTTATATCATTTTATGTAGTTAATCAATATCACACGAAGAGTGCCATTTCAGTTTTTCTCCTCCAAAAATCACCATGATTAAAATGTGACATTAAGTTACTACAACAGTTTAATAAACAATAATTTAATTACAACTACAAAATGTTGCAGAATAATGAAATAAATTAATGAATAATAGCCTATAAAGAACCTTTGTGCCAAAAGAGTTCTTTCTTGTCATTATAGAAACTTTTTAGCAGAAAAGGTTCTTTGGAGTCGAATTAAGAACCCTATGCTTCATATATAGAACCCTTTTTTCTAAGACTGTACTTTTTTATCAAATTCTTATTCTATACTTGTCTTTATTTAAAAGAGATTCACAAAGCAACATTTTGTCTCATCAGCTGTTTAAAGCCGTCCTCTTCAACTCTCTCTTTCTGTCATGGCCGCCCTCAGCTGACTCAGTTGACAGGAGCTCGCCGTGGGTCCCTCGAGGGTTTTCTGAAGATGATTGCCTTGAAGCTGAAAATGCTATGATAAAAGCTTCTCTTTTCATTCAAGCAAGGCTGTACTTTGCCTTTTAACCATTACAACTGACCCTTCCCTCCTTTTCCAGCAATTTCCAGTGATTCTTGATTCTGATTATCTGTGACACTTCATCAAGGCTTTTATCAACAAATGCTTGCTTGCTATTTCAGATGTAGGCTACCTATGTAAAAATCACTTTCAGGAAGGTTCAAGGGAAACTGTATTAAAGAGAAATCTATTTTTATGATCCCCCTTTAGATATTCTGTCGACAGTAATGTTGTAACTACAGTCATTAGAAGGCTGTCTGCTTAATATCATGCTAACACTATTTTGATGCTCCTCCAACAGATTTTCTATCAACTCATTCTACTAAACCCAATCCCTTATTCTAATAACCAACCTTGTCTACTTATACTTTACTAATACTCTACTAATGCTATAATGGGAGTATAGGCAACAGAATCTCTAAAAGGGACAATCGAATTAAAATGTGACAGAGGAATAAATGTAACTGAGCAGGTAGAGAAAAAAAGTGTGATAGATGATATGAAGAAATTAAGCAGACCGAATTTACATGCAGCCAATAACCATGTTCAAAACCGGGATATTAGCAATAATCCGGTCTCGTGAACGACCATGTAAACACTAGCAAAAACCCGAAAATGCTCATATCCCGGATTTTAAAAACTGATCACATTATTATCAATACAGATTTTTAGTGGTAAGATCAGACCACAGTCATTTATCTTGTCAGTGTGCTTGTTTTAACAAGAGAAATAGTCAACTTTCACTAAGAACACAACATAGTTAACTTACATATACCTGCCTCCATATGAAGACGGTTCGTCATCTTTTTCAAATCGCTCGCTCTGGCTCGAATATGTAAGTCTTGGTGGACAAGTCTTCCGTTGTTGACATTTTGTTAACGTGTGAATAAAAATGTTATTTGAAGCTATAGTAATCGTATCTCTTATCAAACTACAATAATGGCCGAACGCAGAGAGTTGAATCTGAGTTGAGCTGACCGTGAACTCAGTGAACTGGAAAGCGGGCAGGGTAAGACGGTATGCCTTTTTATTTAAAGGGGCCGCATTGAAACAACTTGCTCACAGAAGGACATCAGAAAAGGGGTAGAAAAGGGGCCTCTGGAGCTATAATAATGAGAAATTCAGACCCAAGCATTGCAGTTATGCTTTATATAGACCACAAATGTATGATTTATAAGTAAAAATGAATGATTTAAAAGCATGATATGTACCCTTTAACAGT
Source organism: Hybognathus amarus (assembly GCA_030378365.1). Classification (NCBI taxonomy): domain Eukaryota; kingdom Metazoa; phylum Chordata; class Actinopteri; order Cypriniformes; family Leuciscidae; genus Hybognathus; species Hybognathus amarus. The sequence goes on along the minus strand of JAQIUQ010001022.1, from coordinate 108,472 downwards.
GTTTGTTTATTCATGAAAAAGACAATCAAGTTTGGTAGAGCTGATCAATGGTATAAGGGTCATTTAATTTGAATATCCCCAACTGAGCAAGCCAAAGGTAACTGACGCTAAAGGTTGCCATGTGCGTCAGATTTAGACGCATGGTCAAAAGTGTCAGTTAGATGATGCCCTAGGATGAGAATGCATTGAAACTTCATGTAACTCAGGGCTCATTCTCTTACTGGCCAGTGCCTCTCTGTGGATGATACAGTGATTCCTACGGCACACAATTGGACAATGGTACCATTTTCAGTCCATCTGCTGCTTTCTTTTCAATCATTGTTTCTGCAAGTATTACAGCAGCAGGCAAAATTAGCTTCTCAGCAACAGTAAATGGCTTTTTAGATTTAGCTTTTTTATCCCTTTAAAAGGAAAGAAAGGGAAAGAAAGAATCTAAAAATAGTGTCCATTAAAAAAAATGAGAGGAATGAAGTGTCAACAAAAGCAGGTGAAGATGATGGAACAAGATTGTATGTTGTGTTCAAAGGCTCTTGTGCAGACAGGGCTGTCAGATCTGACCTCGTAAATTGTGATTGTGTTGTCCTGCCATATAAGAGTTTACACTAGGTGTAGTAATGAGTTGAACAGAGAAGACATGACGATTTGACAGGTTCGGTGGGCCGTGTATTTCCCTCTGTCCTGTCATTCAACGCGAACTGACAGTTCAATGTTTGAAGAGGTTTGATGAGATTACCCGTCCTTATTAGCCAGTCAAAATTGCTCTAATAGGGCCTCAACCCTTGGAGCTTTAAAATAAACTACGCTGGTATTGATTTTTAGTTGGCATGACTGGTAAAAGCCTCAGGATGAAGAGACCTGGAGGCCGTTGTTCTTGTTGAATGTGTCTTTTCAGATTGTTTTATTCATTTATTCATACTACATTTAATGAAGACTGCAAGTGATGCCACGCTGTCACTGGAAAAAAAGTCTTCTTTATGACATGAGGACTTTGTTTGGGATATTTGACTCAGCTAAGGCCAGAAAAAAAGCTATCAATTATGTAAGAAATCTCACTTTCTCTATTTCTCTCTTTGGATTTAGCTGTGGCTCTCTTTATACTTTGAGCAAATGACATAGCATCTCTCTTCTCTTGGCTTAATAAGAAGAAGCAGCTACCTGCCATCCTAATTGGGTTTCTCACTTCTGACTAATTACAGAAGACTCAGTTCAGTCCCTGGGCCGCCTGCCAGCGATGGCAGAAGGACACGAGAGTGTCAAAGTATATTGAGGCAACAAAAACTGCTAAACTGCCAAGAATTTTTTGCATCTAAATGGATCCTCGTCTCCTCTCTGTGATCTTGCAGTGTTTATCTTCTTTTCACCATTTTCATGGCAAGTACTTAGTTTCAGTACTTAACTATTGGCGTATTTGTCTGCTGCTAGCACTCATTGCCTGAGGAGATTTGCTGGTTTATGTTTAATTTTGAAGATGGAGAACTTTTTCGGGGGTCTGATGCTGTAATTTTTACAATTTTCTAACACATACACACATACATAGGGTTTCCATATATTCCACATATTTTATGGGGACTTTCCATATAGACATAACAATTGTTATATTGTACAAACTGTATTTTATGCATCCCCTATACCACTAAACCTACTCAGCATGGAAAACTTTCCACATTTTTTAATTTTTAATGATTTAGAAGCTGTTTTCCTCATGGGGACCACAAATGTCCCCACAAGGTCAAATATTTCTGGAATTGCTATCCTTGCATTTTGTCCCCACAGCATAGGGCACACACACACACACACACACACAATTTTTTAAGCATAACCCCTCATATTAAAAGCTCTTAAGGTTCACAATTATACAGCCCAGTAAGTTTCTTCCAAACTTTAGATGGCCACAGACAAAACCCTGGAACCCTGTGACCTCCACCATTTGTATAAAAATAAAAAAGTCAATCATAATTAATGATGTAGAGAGAAATTTGAGTTATGGGTACTTGTGACAATTTCAGTTCATGATGCTATAAATGACAAATCAAGTGAACTTCTCATTACTTGAGTCTGCAAGCCAATTTGGAAAGAAAAAAATCAATACACTATAGCCAAATAAATGGCTGGTGAGATCCTTGTTGACAATACTTCAGTTTAATATAATATAATATATTATATTAAACTGAAGTATATTCAACAAGGTATCTCATATATATATATATATATATATATATATATATATATATATATATATATATATATACATATATATATATTAGGTGCCATACAGTATAACGTGAAAACAGAAAAAGCCCTTGCAATCAATTTCTGTTTACTCCATGACATCTAAGTCAGTCTAATTTTTTTCTATTATAAATAGAATGTTGTTGGGTTTTTTGTTTTTTTTTGGCTCAGAGCATATTCTTATTTCCCTGCTGTGACATTCACACTGAACTGGAGTAATCTGCTGTTTTGCAAAGTGCATGTATCAGGACATATATCCAGCCCATCCCAGCAACCCCTTGAGGACCACAATGTTTTGGCCTCTAAGCATGGGTTTACCCCTCTTACCGTACACACACTGTCCTTTCACACACACTGACGTTGAGCTAATCTCTGGAAAGGCACAGCACATGCAGAGCTTCAGGGAATGAATGCCCCACCTGGTCAGGAAAGTGTGTGATGTATTTATCTTGCTGGCATGAGCAAAAAAAAAAACACTTACACGGAAATAAGTCCTTATATGTGGATTTCATCATGCGGTTTTAAAGTGAAATTCATGCTTTTATGTCCCCGGAGAGCTGTAACAGACAGCAGGGATAGGGCAAAGACGGACATTTGATAGTGAATTATTATGTATTGCATGTTAAAAATAAATCCTATGATGTAAAATGGAGCATTTATATATCTTCATTGTGCATGTCTTAACATTTTGGATATATTCATTATAATGTAGTAGTTTATATAGGCCTAAAGTTTTTCCCGAGATATTACTTCCCAATATTTTTTTTATTTTTTTATTTTTTATTTTTTTTAATTTAATTTAATTTGGGGTTTTATTATTTTATTCTCTTTTGGGTTAATTATATTTTATTGCTATTTTGGGTAATATATTTTGGGTAAACTAATTTTTTGTTTTTATTTTAGGGTATTTTATTTTATTTTGGGGTATATTAAATTATTTTATTTTAGTGTATATTAAATATACACTAAAACATTAAATATACATTAAATATACACTGAAATATTTTATTTTATGGTTTATTATTTTATTCTCTTTTGGGTTAATTATTGTATTGCCATTTTGGGTAATATATTTTTGGGTATATTAAATTATTTTATTTTAGGGTATATTATTTTATTTTATTTTGGGGTATATTAAATTATTTTATTTTAGGGTACATTATTTTATTTTATCATTTCATTTCAAACAATCATAAGTAGCAATGGACTGACTAGATCAATTCTGGATGTTTTGTGATATCAATTTGTTTGTCTCTCTTAAAATATTGCATCTTCCTTCCTTGATAAAATGACAGAAATCAGTTTGATACTTTTATGAATCTTAAAAGAGAGTCAAAAACATGTGGACAATGTCAGTCCATTTCAGTGATTTATATCTGTTTGTAAAAATACTTCCTTAAATTACAAAGTTTTTTATTTATTTTTATGTATACAATTTTTATGAATGAACAAATGAACGCACAATGCTAGTGACTGGAAACATAGGAGGATATTCTCAATCTTGCACTCCAGTTAGATTGAATATCATCCATTTGGCCCCAAATGGTGACTTCATTTTTGCACCCTAATCCACAGCAGAAGTCCTCTTTCACGTGTACAGCAGAAGTGGAGGGTTCTTGATTGAACACACAGATGATAAATAATGATCTAATAAGGACAAATGAATGAAACATTGCGTCATGGTATCAAATTAAGCTGTTCGGCTGATCAGTGAAATAACAGAGCTTACAGGCTGTAGACGTCTGCTAATAACAATCTCGCTTTTTTAATCAGACACGTAAACATCCAATTATCCAGAAAAAAGCATCTGCTGTAACAAATGTTTTTTTGTTGCCAATACTGAGCATTCTTTAGAAATCTAAATTGTGCCATGGCATGTCCTGTGGGCCACTCATTTCTCTGACTTGAGAGTAACGAAGGATGACAATTAATTGTGTGGATTAATATTGTTCTTTAAAGTTTGCAATCTGGCTTGAAATGAGCAAACAATGCAGCAGCATTTGGAGTGCACGGTTACATTGTACATTGAATAGATGATGAGAAAACAAGTTCCTTGCAATTGCAAACTTTGACGGTGTTATTGCAGAGATGCGTTTGATATTTTAATATATGCATGTTTAACAATAAGACAGCTTGAAGCTCGTCTTTTCATCCCTCCGCACTTCTGACCTGTAATCTGTTGAGAAAATTAATTCATCCACGCATAATATGTCAAAATAGTCTGCTGTCTGAGTAAAACTTTGCTTTTTTTCAGCATAACATCAGCTCATTATGGGGTTTCTTTGTCAGGTTAGCTTCAAAACAAAGTAGCGTAGGTGGTATTATGAACTGCTTTGAGGTGTCAAGAAACTTTATTTTAGGGAATTCTTCACTTGAACTGATTAAGTTATCATTCATGCTGATAATTAACACACCCACTTCTGAAAACAAAACTGAAGCACTTTCTCTACCTTCTCGAAGGGTTGCAGGCCAAAGAAGCATTTTGCAACTCCTGTTGATAATGCAAAGCTATCATATACTATCAGAAATCTTGGAATACTTAGATAATATTAGATATCTTAGATAATGTTTTTGAAAGCATCACTATATATGTCAGCCAGTTATGTTTTTTTCATGTTCTGCAGTGGTTGGGATTATACAATATATCCAAATATATTATAATTGAAGCCACATGTTTGAGCCAGTCAAACGGGATAATATCTAAGATTTGCAAAGGCTTTTAACTGAATGTCACCAGAGTGATGTTTTGGAGGTACACAGAAATAAAGAAAAAAGCGTAGTTTCCCACATGAGACCGCCTTGGTTTGTTAAATGTGGCTTTTTCTCGGAAAATGTCCTCGACAGAAGACATGCGATCATTAGAGACTGTGAATAACTGATGTGTATTTCTGCCTCTGGTCATCTGCCATCACTCAAGCAGCATTTAATTCTCTTCTGCTCTCATTCTCCCTCCCTCCTTCTCTCGGATCTCTTTGTTTGTTTAGTGGTGCAAAGAAAGTTCGGCAAGTATGTGAAAAATGTAGAAACCTGAAAAGTGTTATGGCTATAAGACATTCTACATAGAGCTGGTTATATTTTTAAACACACTTTTGCTCAAAGGTTTGGGGTCAGTAAGATTTGTTGTTGTTGTTTTTTTAGAAATTAATAATTGGATGCATTGATCCAATAATTATTACTGTCATGAGGTGCTGGCAGAAGGCAGATGAGTCAAATGCTCTGATGCAAAAACTTTACTAATAATTCTCTCAAACAGGTACAGATAGGCAGGCAGAATACTCAAACTCTCCAAATAATACTCCTCATGACATCACTTTGACATGAACAGAAACATTGAACGAAACAGACTGAACAAACAGAGAGAACTAAATACAGATGCAAATGAACACTAACCAAGATGAAGACAGGTGACAACAGATGATAATGACGCTGAACAGGTGGATGATTGAGGGAGTGAGATCAGGTGTGGAAACAAGAGGATCCTGGGAAAGTGTAGTGAAGACTAAGACAGACAGGTGCAGACGAAGACTGTGACAATCGCAAAATATATTCTATGTCAAATTCATTTTTGTTTTTGAAAAAAAATCTACAATTATACAAATGGTGGAGGTAACATGACTTCTGTCTATTATTTCACAATATTAATGATTTTGCTATATTTTTTATATCAAATAAATGCAGCATTGGTGAGCACAAATAACTTTTATTCAAAAACATTGAAACATTAACACTGATTTGCTCTTATCATCCAATCCTGTTGTATCTCTCTGATTAGTGTTACTTGATCTTGATCTGCTGTATTTGACACAATTGACCACAACATTCTTTTAAATAGACTATAAAATAAATAGATAATAATAAATAAAAACTATGTTGGCATTTGTGGAACTGCATTAGCATGGTTTAAATCATACTTATCTGACCATTGTCAGTTTGTAGCAGTAAGTGAAGAGATGTCTTATCGATCACAAGTTCAATTATGGCGTACCACAAGGCTCAGTACTAGGACCACTGCTATTCACTCTGTACATGCTGCCATTAGGAGATATCATCAGGAAACATGGAATTAGCTTTCACTGTTATGCTGACAATACTCAGCTGTATATTTCTTCAAAACCTAATGAAACTTTCCAATTCACAAAATTAATGGAATGCGTAGCTGATATAAAATATTGGATGACTAGTAATTCTTACTACTAAATTCTGAAAAAAAAAAACCCCAGAGATTCTAATTATTGAACTAAAAAAATCCACACATAACAGAATACTGTCTAACACTCGATGGCTGCTCCGTTAAGTCTTCGCCGTTGGTTAGGTACCTGGGTGTGCTCTTTGATACCAATCTCTCATTTGAAAGTCACGTGTCTAGTATCTGTAAAACCGCATTTTTCCATCTTAAAAATATATCTAAATTATGCCATATGCTCTCATTGACAAATGCGGAACAATTAGTTCATTAGTTCATACATCAAGGCTAGATTATTGTAATGCTATTATGGGTGGTTGCCCTGCACGCTTAATAAACAAACTTCAGCTAGTTCAAAACGCAGCAGCTCGAGTTCTTACCAGAACCAGGAAGTATGACCATATAAGCACAGTTCTGTCAACCCTGCATTGGCTGCCTATTAAACATTGTATAAACTTTAAAATATTGTTGATTACTTACAAAGCACTAAATGGTTTAGCTCCACAGTACTTGAGTGAGCTCTTAATGCATTATAGTCATTCACGTCTAATGCGATCTCAAAACTCCGGCCAGTTGATAATACCTAGAATATCAAAATCGACTGCTGGTGGGAGATCCTGGCGTCTATGCTAGTATTAGTTTCTCTGTTTATCCCGACTGGACCCTCTATCGTGGACCTCCGCTGGACCCATCCCAACTCATCCTCAAGTGCCGGCTCTCATTCACACGACAGCCATCGGCACTGATCCTCAACAACTCGTCTCCATTCTAGCGTGATTATTTTGACTTTCAAACAGATGGAAATGGACAAATACTCTTAATGTTCTGATCCAAATTGACTTGTAATGCTGCCCGAATCACACACTGTTCCTCCGTTGGCCAGAGGAGAACTGGCCCCCGACTGAGCCTGGTTTCTCCCAAGGTTTTTTTTTCTCCATTCTGTCACGTGATGGAGTTTTGGTTCCTTGCCACTGTTGTCTTGGCTTTTGACTTGCTTAGTTGGGGACATTTAATATTCAACAATATTATCTGTGTTGTATTAAATTCATGTTATCATTGTGAAGCTGCTTTGATACAATCCGTATTGTAAAAGCGCTATATAAATTAAGGTGACTTGACTTATCGACCCCAAACTTTTGAACGGTAGTAGACTTTACAGGAGTTTTTTGTAAATGACAAAGTGCTTCTTAAACATGGTGCAGATTATCTCTTCGGCGATATGATCTACATTTAGATGTGCCCTTAAATTGAACTGTATGCGAATTGCGAAGCATTCACAGCTCCATATATTTCAAATTTAATATTCCATCAAGTGCCATTTTGGGCATACCATCATCCTCTCATTAAGAGTCTCATTATCCACAAAATATTTTGTTGTTCGGTGTTGTTTTTCCCTGCACGCTGAATTTTCCTTCTCATTATCCTTGTGCAAATATAGTTTACAGAAATGAAAACAATCAACATAAAGTTATGTGACTAGGGAAGGTTGAAGGCAAAGATTGTGTGAGAGGATGTCTGATGAAAATAATAAGTGTGTAGACATACTGGAATGGATTTCTTCTGCCATGGAAAGATCTGCTGGCAAAGTTAACTAAATGGATGGGCGTCTTGTCGGCTCCAAATCGGGCATTAGCAATCTGGATAATTATCTTGTGGTGTAAATAGCAGGGCTGGATGTGTGGCAAGGGTCTGCTTGTCCACATACTGGTGGCTCGTGTCAAGTCGTTTAGTTTCGCAGACTTTTTTAACCATTGCAATCATTAGTGATGCATTGGAATTTCAATATTATTTACTCTATGGGCTACATATAAGTTCATTTGGAGGTCAAAACTGATACATGCTGCTTAGATATATGGCATTTCTGACTAAGATAGCATGATTTTATTCATAATAAAAAGATCAACGTAATTTATATATTACATATACTAATTTTATAAAATTGGGTTACACTTTATTTTAAGGCCGCCTTGTATCAGTGATTAAACATTCAAGTACTGAGAAATACTTTTAAACTGCATGAACGTACTGTAGTGTTAGGGTTTGTTTTAGGGTTAGTTGCATGTAACTATGCATAATTATTGTTATTATTACAGTAACTACATGTGAAACAAGGACACTGTAAAATAAAGTGCTACCTTATATTGTATTATTAGAAGTTCATCTGAAGACATCAGAAAGACATCAATGATTGTTCAGACTTGTAAATTTAGGACAAATATACCCTAGCTTAAAGGATTACTTGTTCAAAATTCTCATTCGTGTAATTATCTAATCAACCAGTCACATGCAGTTGCTTCAATGCATTTAGGGGTGAGGTCCTGGTAAAGACAATCTCCTGAACTCCAAACTGAATGTCAGAATGGGTAAGAAAGGTTGTGCAATGTTAAGTTCACGTTTCAGAATGTGTTTATTCTACCCTGGCATTGAGAACACAATATTAACGCTAGATTTCAATAGGTTTTACCATTATTTCACATGCATTTTAGCATGAAATTAGATCTCCCTGAAGCAGAAGGCAAATAATTTTTTTATTGAATTTCACTTGATCTCTTATGCTTCAAGTCCTTGTAGTAATAACGATCTTAGATATAATGTGAGTTTAATTGATATTGCAGGGTGCATTGTACTGGTGTAATATAAAATCCAGGCATTAAGAATGGTATTGACAGCAGGCTTCTATATATATATATATATATATATATATACACACACACACAAACATATATACATATACATACATATTCCCATCCAGAAATATGACTATGAGTCATGGGTGTATATATTGGTAGACGGCAAGCACATTTTCATACTGAAGTTAGGAGACTACTGCCAAATCTCTGCCAATATTTTCTATTACAGCTTATATGATAATCAGTAATATAAAAATGAGCCACTTTTTAACTTTTTTTCCAAACCATCTGCCACAATATTATATCTTAAGTCTCATTTTGGGCTTTTCTCAGTTAGTATGAATTGGTAGTAATTTGTTTGATTAATCAGCATCATGTAATTAAATTATTCATCAATAAACAACTCTAATGTACAGCAGTCACATTGAATATTAGTATTATTTTGCTATTTTGTCATGTTTTAATTTATAAAATAAATAGAGGTTACATTAGTAACACTTTATTTTACAGTGTCCTTGTTCCATAAGTACTTACCATAGAAATAACAGTAACGCATAATTACATGCAACTAACCCTCAACCAAACCCCTAAACCTATTATATGTACATGTTTTTAATTAATATTACTCAGTACCTTAATATATGATTGCACTGTAACAATGACACTTTAGAATATAGTGTAACTGACACAACTACATTCCACTTCCTCAAATATTTATTATCTACATGTACTTTATAGGGTTATGGTTAGGTTTTGGTTTGCAGTTAGTTACTTGTAACTGTACATAATCTTAATTTATTTCTAGAAAACCCCACAAACTATTAAAAAAAAAAAAAAAACTACAAACTAAATCCAGAGCATAATATGGCCTTGTTAAATAAATACTTATTTTCCCTACAAGACATGACTGGGCATTGTTTGACATACAATAATTGTATTTATCCTGATGTCTTTTCATTCTGCTGTGATGTTGTTTTTTTTAACTTAGATGAAAGCAAAAGCACATTTGTCCTGCGGTGAGACCTAAAGCCCACATGCAGCTTTGAAGTCATTATTGGGACTTACATATATTGACAATCAAGGACCATGTTATGTAATTGTTTGTTTTTTTTCCAGGAACTCTCTTCAAAATGAAACACAAAGGTTTTTGCATTTAGCTTGCAGCGAAGACACTGGTTTGTATCTTATAAATACCAAGTCGACACATAATCTGCCAATATCTGTTAGAGTCCCTAGTTCTGGCTTTAGTTGTTGAATGTCATTTTGTTTACTTGTATTACAGACATGGGAGGCTCTTAAAGTTACTATATGAATCTTACTATTAATATAGAAGTCAGAGCTCTGTGGTGAATGTTTAAGCATTAGAAGTACCAATACTGCACTTTTAAGGTTCATTACAGTTTGATAAAACCTGCACTAGTTTACTCTAGGCTTTGAGTGATGTCCTTCCAATGGTTGGGGACTGCTGAGCGGCCATGAGATCAGTGTGTAAAAAATGGCTTTGATGGTGATGCATGCTGGACATATGTTGCAGGCAACCATTTGTATCTATGACAAAGTTTAATTACTTTTGGCACTAGTCTCGTTAAATGAGACCAAGCCAGCTGCTCCCCGCTGCCGATATAAACCATGCATCCCCACCAACTGCTGTCTTTACTCTCAGGAGATTGTCTCGCTCTGGATTTCAAGATATTTACTTGCTGGACATTTTTAGATATTTTCCTTGACGTGTTTTTAGTTGAATAGGTCTAACTGTGAGCATAGACCATGAGTATCTGTGGTTGCAGTTTGAAATTGAGATATATGTTGGGGTTGATAGTGCTTATTTAGATATGCACAGTAAACAAATATTGCCTGGAATGGAATACTAACTGGCTATATATATATGTATAGCCTGATTTTAGCCTTTGATTTGAACGCTCTGTTTGACGGGGTGTGTCTGCTGTGTGTAACCGGCCTCTGCTGTGATTGGCTGACATGCTTGCATATGGAATAGCTATGTATTACATGCGAAACTCTCTCAAATACTTTCATTCTAGCTATTATGGGTTTTTACTATTACCAGCTATTGAGATTAACAAATCGTGAGAAGTTTTTATAGTATTTAGATCAATTCCCATCAAATAAAATGTTGCCGTGATGAGCATTGAGCAAGGACAGTATGTTGATGCATGAGAATGAAAATCTTATTGCAATGCAGTTTCTGCACTCTCTCTAATGCTTTCACCAATGCAAACACGATGATGTACATACAGTAAGAGCTTCGTTGTGCAGTGTGCATCATTGATTTCATAACGAGTCTTCCAGATAAACTCGCACTCTGTGGAAAGCGCGAGTTATTGTTCTTTGATCGCTTTCTGTATAACTTGTTCAGAATTTAAATAAGATTATTTTCATCCTACTAATAGAAACGATGTGAAGTTGATATTTTAGTCACTGGCTTGACTTACTAATGCATAAACAGTACTTGAACGATTTTGAGAGAAATATTAACTTACTCTCTGAACTTAAACAATTAGGCTAAACATCAGAAATAGTTGCTTGGTAGCTCGATCAATTTATTTTCAGACGTTCATCGAGATAAGGAAACAGTCGTCGGTGAAATGTTTGGATTATACAAAACTTTGGGAAGTTGTGTCAGTGCATTTCCAGAGAAAATAAAATTAACCCATTGTTTCTTCAGAGGCTCAGATGGAGGAACTAAAAAATACTTTTGTGTTCAATTGCACACCCGAACACCGAGAAACTGTCATGCTTCGCTCGTTTGCAAGCCATGATAACTCTTGAGGAAAAACTCAAATCTCAAGCTATTTCTCTAGGAAAAACTCAGAATCGCGCTCACAGCATTTAATCTTACCTTGCTTCATTTTCTCATGGGCAAGCCAAATTGCTCCGGGCAGGAAAGCAAGAAAGAGGAGGTAACCTTTCCTCGATCATGAGTAATCGAGGAAATTCAAGATCAGCAGCGTGCATAGCTCGCAGAGAAAGATAGCCAAACTCGGTCTATCAGATTGAAAATTCTAGACACAAGGGACCAAATACAGGCTAGGGGAACTCATTTTAATGTTGAAAAAAACCTCAGAAAGTGAAAATTTCATGTCAGGGGACCTTTAATAGTTATGCAGTTAAACAGAAGTGAACTATTGAACTATTGTATTGTAGTATAACTGCCATGATACTATAATCTTGGAAATAAATGTGGTTATTTTGCAATTTTAATTTGATTTTATGTTACATATGTAATTGTTGCTAAATAGCAATATATACAGCTCCCAGACCTCAGAATAGAATGAAAGTGTAGAAATTGTCAAAAAAGAAAAAAAAAAAAAAAAAGAAGAAAAAGGGGAGCAGGCACTGCACTACACACCGTGCAGGTTTTATTTTATTATTTTTTTGACGTGACACTAACATTGACAGGTGTTATAACTGACTGTTGTGCTTGTTGGCAACTTTGACACTTCTCAAAAATCCCAAAACCATGGATTTCAAACCTGAGCTGCAGCTGGCAGTAAATCGTTAAGAATATCTACTTTTACTAACACTAGAGAGTATCACTCATTTATTTATTTATTTTTATTAATATTTTGTTTATTAGTAGTGTCATAAATACTACTCAATAGTTCTGTTTCTCAAATAAAATGAATAAAAAAAGATGTTTTATTAGATTTATTATGGTTCTCTATGATACAAAGTGCACTGTTGTTTCATATAATATGCAATTACAAATTAAATGAGAAAATGTGAAATGAAAAGTCTATTCAGATTGACTTCAACTATTTGTTGCTTTGGTGCTTCGCAACTCATGTTGTTGTCTCCTGCCACATGGATTTTGAGGGTGTGAAACACTGCCAGCAAGTTAATTAATTATCAAATTTAATTTTTATTCTCAGTATCTTCCTTTCTTTGCTTGAACAGAGTTGGCTTGGGTGAAAAATTTTTCTGTTGCTTTGCCAATGAAGTTCCTTCCATGTTTTCCGCGCTCTCCTCCACTGGGAGAAAATGAATTCTAAATAGCCATCGTGGAACATAAAAGTCTAAAGCCTCAGAGTCAATCAGGTGTCAGACTACAGATTAAGACGTTGCGTCAAACTCTCAATGGTGTGTCATTCATCACACTGTCCTCCTCCTCTTGCGGAACCAAGGGAGCGTGAGGAAATGAACATAATCAAAGGTTTTGTTGCCTACGCAGAAAACACAGAACAGAGAATAATGGAAATCACTTACAGCTTGATGGGAAGACAGCTGTGTTTTAAAGTATGTGTTTTCATTCCATTGTGTTCTCTACTGAATATGGTTTGAGCTGTTTATGTGCAACAATAGACACCTTTCAATCCAAATAAAGATGGTGTGTGCAGTTTCTTGATATGATAATATATATTAATTGTTTAAAAAGTCAAATGGATGGATAGACAGATTGACACTCATTTCAGCATGCCATTTCATTTCCTAAAGGGTGTAACTTAAATATGAATAAATTAAATTAAAAATCACTGCGGTGCATTTATACTGTGATAGCATGTGTTTCTTTTTCTTTATGTGTGATATCTCAGAATGTTATCAAGCTAGTAGAGTTAGAAAATGCTGAAGCTTGATGTGATTAACGCATTACCCCCAGCCCTTCTGTATATCTAGTGTGCTGAAGTGTGTGTGTGTTTTTTTTTTATTCCCATAGATGGTGTTCCTTGCCCCAGAAACGAGTGCAGGCACTATTCATCTGTGACCTACCTTTCCATTTCAGAACATCTAAAGACAAACCTGTGCTTACTGCCGCCAGAGAGTAGCTCAATGGCTCAACACAAAACTGGAGGTGGGGGATGGGGAATGATGAGGGAAGATGGGTGAGAAAGTTTTCAGGATCCAGGGGCGGTGAAATAAACCGAGAAAACTCAAAGATGAACATCAAATGAAGCACTTGAGGTGGATGAAGGGGAAGGGTTATGACAAGAAACTTCAGACAATGCTTAAATTCTCAGTGAGAGCCGGTAAAGGAGATTTTAGAGGTGAGCTGTGTTTGATATCCCTGTGATGAGTGTGACGGCTGTCTACCTGAAAATATACCTGTCCCTCGTATGAACTTTAGGATCAGATGACTATTTCATGGAGGACTTCCCTGATGATACTTCTTTCCTATTGTAAAAGACATCAAACAAGCCAGTGCTTGTTATAAAGAAATAAATAAATAAATTTGGTTGTAAAAATAAAACCTATTTAGAACATTATTGTGTAGAACATTAAACATTATTTTGTAGTAGAAGTAGACATTTAGCAGAAAGCTAGCCCTCAGCATTATCTATCTATCGTTCCATCGTTCGTTCTATCGCTCTATTGTTCTTATCTATCTGTTCGTTTTATCTATCGTCGTTTTATCTATCGTTCGTTATATCATTTGTTTAATTTATCGTTCGTTTTATCATTCTTTCTATCGTTTTATCGTTCATTCTATCGTTTGTTCTATCGTTCGCTTATCGTTCGTTCTATCGTTCATTTTATCTATCGTTCGTTATATCATTCGTTTAATTTATCGTTCGTTCTATCTTTCTATCTATCGTTTTATCGTTCATTCTATCCGTTTGTTCTATCGTTCGTTCTATTGTTCGTTTCATCTCATCGTTCGTTATCATTCGTTTTATTTAACGTTTGTTCTATCGTTCTATCTATTGTTTTATCGTTCATTCTATCGTTCGCTCTCATCGTTCGTTCTATCGTTCATTTTATCTATCGTTCGTTATATCATTCGTCTTAATTTATCGTTCGTTTTATCTTTCTATCTATCGTTTTATCGTTCATTCTATTGTTTGTTCTATCGTTCGCTATCTACGTTCATTATATAGGTTGTTTTATCTATTGTTTGTTATATCATTCCGTTTCATTTATCGTTCGATCTATCGTTATATCGTTCTATCTATCGCTCTATCGTTCGTTTTATATATCGTTCAGTTTTATCTATCTATCTATATATCTATCTATCTAGCTATCATTCTATCGTTCGTTCTATCATTCGTTTTATCTATTGTTTATTCTATCTATCAATTATTCTCATCTATCTATCTATCTATCTATCTATCTATCTATCTATCTATCTATCTATCTATCTATTATCTATCTATCTATCTATCTATCTATCTATCATTACAATGGCAACATATTATCAAAGGCAACAGAAGTCAATTGACACATGTCTATTTTGCTCTGTGTTTTTGGGTTCAGTCCCAGTTTAGTTCTGTTGACTGGTCATAATTAATTTTTCAAAAGTCACATTTACACTAATGCACTTACAATGAAGGTAAGGGTAGCATTTCAGAACTTTAAAAGCAGAATGTGAAGCAAAACTTTAAATGAAAGTACTTGAATAATTAAAGTGGGAAAAGTTT
The DNA here is from genome assembly GCA_030378365.1 of Hybognathus amarus. Lineage (NCBI taxonomy): Eukaryota > Metazoa > Chordata > Actinopteri > Cypriniformes > Leuciscidae > Hybognathus > Hybognathus amarus. Next base: position 93,059 of record JAQIUQ010001022.1, on the reverse strand, counting down.
TCTAGGTGGATGAACTCGATGTAACGAGCTGTTGTAATTCTTGTGTGAATACAGTCCATTTTGAACGATTGGATATATCTTTAAACATAATACATTTCATGCACTTCAAGTTCGAACTGAAAAAATAGTTTGACTAACACTTTATTATTAGACTACAATTGGCCTTGGTGTTGTGTGTATACTCTGAAAAGCAGAGAAGATATTTGATTATGCAGTTTGTCATGTTTTCCTCGGACAGAAACAAATCGTTTTTCTGCTCTACTTTTCTTTAATCTACTGCATCAACTATCACTTTCCACCTATTGAATCAATATTACACCATCTGCATGTCTAATGTCACATCGTGAGAAGGGCACATGCGATTAATAAACTGCCACTTTTCCCTAAAGGACAGGTCTGCAGAAGCAAGTCTGGAGTTATGGCATTGCATGTCAGTTCATATTTATCACACCCATAAGTTACAGAGTCTTTGCATCATTTCTCCACCCATCGTGTTCATGTTGAGTACCATGGTGCTATTCATCATATGACCATTAATTGATGTTCATGAGATCTCCATCAGTGTCTGGGACTATCCGTCAATATCTGGTGCTGTCGGTCGAGCAGGAGAAAAATGTGAGATGCACTGCTTGTTAAAATATGAAATATGTATATGTCTCCATCTTTCCTTGGATTCATTGTCTTGAGACTGACACTTGCTTTAGTAATTAATTATTCTCTTATGTTTGTGCGCTATACAAGTTTTCAATCACAAACAATGATTTTTTTGTGTCAAGACTTTGAAAGGTTGTTCTCTCAAACAGTATTTGTTAGTATAACAATTATTTGTATACATTTATGTGTCATTTTCTATTAAATTGTATACTACTATTCGAAAGTTTGGTTGCAGAGAAATAAACAAACACATTTCTAATGGAATGATTCAATTGCTGCACAAAATATACCATAAATGATCATGCAAACATACTTTTATCTTGCTCTCTTTTCCTCCTCCTCTGTCATTTCTTCGTTCTATTTTTGGCACCAGAGGGATACATCCTTTTTTGTGACATAGCTTAACATAACCGCGAATCCGTGATTGTGCACACGAATTGTCTATGCACGCGCAAGGTGTCTAGATTATGCGCATGACCTAAACGCTGGCAGACACAGCAGCATTTGTATTGATCATGAAATCAAAATGTTCTTGTCTTTAATTTTTCACTCATATTAATTAATTCATCTAAAAAATATATTTTTAAATTTTTCGACTTGATTGGGGTGCCCCCTGGTGGCCAAGGGGCGCCAAGCAGCCGTTTAGTTCGCTTATGCCTCGGGCTGGCCCTGTTTGCAACACTTTCTCATAGATTACACATTAATATGTTCTGTTCAAACTCACCTCGCTTTGCCATCTCTCGAACACTGACATTCAGATCCATGATGATCCATAACTCCAACTCCTGAATGTTAAACAGACGTTGATTGTAAATAATTTGGCAGCAGTTTCCTGGGTCAGTCGTGTGAAGTAAAACCGCTCCCTCTTCATATCGAGTCCTTCTGTCCTTCCAGATGCCAGGGCAGAGAAGAACAAAAGTGCTATATGGACAGAGAAAGAAAAACATTAAGAACAGATGGCGCTTCTCAAACACATTCCCCCTATTGTACTGCAGAGTTTGCACAAAATATGACTACTCTAAAGTAAGGTAAGTTTTTTTTTTTTTTTTTGCATTAGTGCAAAATAGTCAGCCCATCATCCCAAGGCGTCATATACTGACGCTTTTGCCAATGTGTAGACATCCAACGCACATATGAGACACAGATATATATGGGGCAGAAGGCGCCTCCTAGTGATACTAACCCTAACACTACCCCAGACCTAAACCTACCCATAACCGAAGCGTGTTATATTGATGTGAAGGGTGCCATGTGCTTTGGATGTATATGCATTGGCAAAAGCGTCAGTATATGACGCCTTGGGATGAGAATGCGTTGAAATAGTTGATGTAAAAAAAAAAAATAATAATAATAAAAAAATAAATAATGAATAGTAAAAGGAGTGGATAGATAGATGGTAGATAGATGCGTGTTTTTGTTATTTAGTGTTTTTTAAGAAAAGGTATTTTCTTCTAAGGGGGCTTCAGCCTCATTGGCTCCCCTAATATGCTCCGTCTGTCTCCCAGCGTTTCCAGGAATACACCACTTGGTACCAAATAGAACAAACTTGAGTGATAATGCAGACATAAAGAATTGACCTTGAGAGATGGATTGCCCTCTGAAAAGTGAGCCTGTAGCAAGAGCGTAATAGCCACAAATCAATATGTTTAAAAGGCAGCACATCCCTCTATGTTGAGACGGATCAGCTGGATAAATTCAAGAGATAGTTATTCAAATATGGAGATCAGTGTTGGGGCTTATTTGGTGACGGATGTTCTCGTCTAGCTCCTCGCAGACTTGAAATGGCATTCTGGACAATTAAAGTCCTTTAGTCTCTCCTGTTGACGCTGATTGGAATATAATTAGATGAAGGACATATAATAGCCCAATGTGTGCAGTCCATTTAGACAATGGAACATTCACATTACACTTTACAGTAATATAATGTGCTCTGTGAGTACAAATGTCTTCGCAGAAATGCTTTAAAGCTTTATTGTGATTTAAGGAGGAGAGAACGAGAGGATAAATGAGATCATATGTGCCTTTTAGGTCTGGTATTCTGGATAGCGTTTTCTTTAACAAAAAAATTTCCTCTCAAAAAAGAATAGACGCTGATATTCATAATGGAATTGATATTAGTGTATGAAACCTCTTCCTGTTTTAAAATCCAGTTTAGGCTGGTTGACCAAAGACAATGTTCCTAAAATCAGCTTGATTGTCCCAAGATGGTATGACTTTGGTAACTGTTTTTGTTTGTTTGTTCAAGATGGTCTATAGACTTACACTGTCTAAAAATCAGCTTAGACCAGCTAAATGGCCTGCTAAAGAACAACTTAGGCCAGCTTCTGTCCAATGTAGACCAGCTAATGACCTTGGACCAGAAACCATGTTGAAACAACACACCCAAAAATGTATTACAATCTCAGCCTAAATTTTAGAGTAATTTGAAATTGAAATCAGATTAACTAAGGAGTTAGAATCAAAATTGAACCAGAATTTAATAAATTAACTTCACAGAAATGTAAATAAAAGACCCAGATGCATAATGCCAAAGCTTATAGAATAACACAAGATGCATATTGTTTTGAATTTGGCAACACACAATATAGCGGAATAAGTCGCACCATCTAAATAAGAGCCAATCACCGATTGGTAAAGTATTCGCATCACTGCAGCTGATGAACCTCCAGTTCCTAGAGAAACACTCAGATGCGCACTTTCCACTGCGCATTAGCTTGATACGGCCTGAGAAATGTCATTCTGTCATGATTCAAGAATTTAGCAAACACAATTTATGAGTCAGTTGTTGTCAAATTTCATTGGCGAATTTATCGTATTGTAATTTATTCGTAAGATTGGCGGAACAGTTTTGGAAAATTTGATGTAAGAGATAGGAGCTGCACTTACATGCCCAAGAGGCATTTTAGAGATGGCCGCAGAGTGAAATTACTAAGGACTTTGGGGATAAGGTCTTTGATTCATAGATATGTATATAAAGGAAAGATGTGTTAAAGCGGAGTTTCCATCGTTATCACCGGCGGCCATCTTGTCACAGGTAAGCTGATGTAAGATGAGTGGTCAACACAAACACAAATACTCTTATCTCGTTGAAATCTTGACGGATTTACAAACGGTTTGGTTTCTTACAAACGTTATTAACAAGGCTATAATTATCTGGATGATTATTTTTTATACACTTATTATTCATAAGTATGCTGTGTCATAGCTACATCTCTGATGTTTATAACAAACCAAACCCTTAGAGAATCGGTAGAAGATTGAGCAAGTTATGGTTACTTAAATAGTATATGCACCATTAACACAATGTTACGAGTGAGCGAGCTGCCTGTGACAAGATGGCCGCCAGGTGCAGACGTCGACCTTCAATGGGCAGCAGCGCGGACAACACATCTAGCCTTCATATACATATCTATGCTTTGATTATACCTTCGCCTACGCCATTGGATCGCATCGTTGGGCCAATGGGTGGTCCTTACAATTGAAAATTTAAAGGAACAGAATTTATTTGATATGGAAATCTTTTGTAAGATTATAAATGTATTTACTGCCAATTGATGAATTTAATGCCTCCTTGCTGAATAAGTCAAATCAGATGCTGTCTGATAGATATAGTGAAAACACAATGATTGAAATCAACAAGCTTCTTTATTGCCCAGTAGGCTAATCTCAAACCTCCACTGCCCTTTCATGAATACTGACGCTGGGCCGAACTGCTAATTAAAACAGGATTAGGTCCATGTGTTTTGATTAATTACCTCACTGAATGTAATGCAGCTAACACTGATGATCCTCTGCTCATGTGTTCGTGTTGGAGACTTGAACCATTCATCAAGAGCAAAGGGTCAAGCACACAACAGAACTCTGATGGTAAATTCATGTTTCCTAATTACTTCTCATACGACAGCCTCAAGTGGCCCAACTAACACACATACGCACAAACACACACCACTCCATCTCGTTTGACTGCATGTCTCCTGATATGCACATTATGATGGTTTCTTCTTTTAATCTTTTAAAACTTTGTGTTCTTTAATAATAGCTTAATCTTTATTTATGTAAACAGTATTATAGTATGGTTGTAAGGCATAATATTAGTGTTAAGTCAGTTATGCCACCCAATAGATCAAATTTTTTTTGAGTCCTTAGTAAAAGTGTAATATTCAAACAGTATGCTAAACTTTTTGTATTTAAACATATGATATCTCATGAGCTTAAAGGGGTAGTTCACCCAAAAATGTAAATTCTGTCATGGATACTCACCCTCATGCCATTCCAAACCCATAAGACCGTCATTCGTCTTTAAAATACAAATGAAGATATTTTAATGAAATGTGAGAGATTCCAGTCCCTAAAGTGAAAGTCTAACCTGTAAACAGAGAAATCAAAAAGTAAACTGTTATAGTTCATATACAATTACTATGATTTCCATTACACGAGTAGATGTTAAAACTTCATGCTGATTTGTACTATGCTTTGGCCAAGATAAGCAAAACTAAGATATACATTCATATACATTTACTATAGTGTTGTAAATCATCCACCTGTTTCCATTTCTGAGTAAGACCTTTCACACAGAATCACAGAATTGATATTTGTGAATAGGTTTGTGAGGGAGAGCAATTCACAGCAGTCAATAGTCATTCAGTTGGAGAAACAATAATATCCCCAGTCCTTTTATAGTCATTGCACAGACAAAACTGTAATTGTTTGTAATTTGTGTAAAACCACCCTGGGCATGCAGTGGCAAGCAAATTAAATATTTGAGCACAGACATTTAAATTGAGTTGTAGCTAATGTGTTTGAATGGACTGCATCAGGTTTTCAGCAGCATGATTTATCTGAACTAAAGGATTATTTATCCTTTAGACTAATAAATATTAATATGCAGAAGGCTATAAATCATATGCATGAAACGATAACATTCAAAATAGTATTTTTGTTTCGATTTGACCAACTTCCATTCTTAAACAATGCACAAATGATGTTAGGTTCGGTAACAACACATTCTCATTTATTATTTTTCCTACTTGGTCGAAATATTGTACTAAAATGCTCGGTAACATTTTCAGTGGTATGACCACCGTAAAGTGGTACTTACTTTACGGTATTCGGATACAGAGTAATTACTTAATTAATTACTTAGTAGTAAACATTGTAATAACATGCAACAAAATGTAATTAACATGTAACTAAGTTATGGAACAGCCTGTTCTTACAGATTGTAATTACCACACATGTAATAGGCAGCTACTGTTACACATGTGTAACAGGCCGAGTGAATGATTCTTGTGAGTCAGTTCTTTATAGTGAATCCATTCAACGCAACATTTGTCGTTTTTATTATTGACTGAATGACTCTTACTAGTGAGAATAAACACATTAAATATGTTACTGTGGTTTAATATGTAATTAAAGCCAGCTTTTAATCTGGTGTCTCACTTTATTTAAGCCAGGGACCAATTTGGCCATGCAATGGATTATAGATCTTTAATATGCAATATGAATTGAACAGGAGATCTGAATGTGGCACCTTGATTCAAGGATGAACAGCCTCATTGGGCTGTATGCATCCTTTGTTGAAGTCAAACAACAACCTACAGCGTGTTGTTCTCTAGCACAATTCCATTGGAAGGGTTGTCTATAGTTTGCTTGGCCTCCATACATCATTTGAAACAGTAGAAGTAGCAGTCATGGGTCATTCACGTATACATTTATACCTCAAGGGCTTTATAAACTGGATATAAATGGTGTCCTAGAAGAAAATGACAATAATGCAAGATAAAAAAAATATGAATGTGCATTTGGCTTACAACAATCTTTTTATTTATTTAATTTCTTTGAAGGGGTCATGAACTGGCTTTTTACATGTTTTTGTTTTGTTGTCTGAGGTCAACTTATGACGTTCGCTTGGTTTTTACATTCAAAAACATAAAAATGAATAAGTTATGGGCTATTTTCTTCCCTAGTTTTCAGCCTACTTGAAAAATGCTCGGATTTTATGGGCATTTCGCATTGAAGACTAGGAAGTAAACGCCCACTGCTGTGAGTGGATAACAGTTTTGCATAATATAATGAGCTTCAACTCTGTTCGTTGGTTTCGAGTCGATGCACGTGGGGAAATTTGTTTTGAAAACCACTGTTGTAAAATGGCAACCGAATGATTCGCCCATACATGTTTGACCCAGAGTCCGATATCCGAATCGCAGGACAATGAACCAACAGCAACTCGAATACAACGGATACTTGTAGAAACCGGCCGTGTTGAAGTAGGCGTTGATGAGCGGGTGGGGTTTTAGCATCATTGACAATAAAAGCTTTTATTGGACTAACAAGTTCGTTTTCAGTTCTGAAACTTACCAGGATATTCTTATAATATGATGACCTCTTAGATGTCAAAAGCTCAAGGTAAATTTGATTTCTCAGTTCATCACCCTTTAAATGTCATTAAGATATTTATTAGACCTGGTTCATAAAGATATTTCAATCATGACAACAAAAAGTTTTAGCATGCTATTGAAAAAGTCAACTATAATTTATTTGACTAGATCTGCTACACTGGTGATGTTGTTGATTATTGCTGCTGCTGCAGAGCTTGATACTGCTAATAGATACCCAAACACACTGCTGTGAGTATGTAAGATAGGCTGCTACTGCAAAAATAGAAATACATAAATTCTATAGCAAATCTAGGCAGGTGGAGCTGGGGGAGGTGGAGGGTTTGAAATGAGCCTTGATAGCCCACTGAAGGACCAAGTTTTTAGCAAACACTGAAGCAGACTGTTTAAATGTCGAGCAAGCACTCTCATTGGCTGCAAGATCAACAGAGGCCAATCAGCTTGTGCCATGCAGTATAAAGGACCTATCAGCCTGCGACCTCTAGAATTTCACGACTGAACTTGATATTTGTTACTCATTGGCATAATTAGACATTAAAAATATCGAAGGGCATCCATGTAGGTGTCTAGAACCATCCCTTTAAGATCTCACAATTTGGACTGTAAAACTTGCAGTTGCGAGTCAAGATCTTACAATTTCGACTTTATAACTTGCAATTCCATTTATAACTCAGAATTCTGACTTTAAAACTCGCAATTCTGACTTTTTATCTTTCAATTGCAAATATCTCACAATTCTGACTTGATAACTTGCAGTTGCGAGTTAAGATCTCACAATTCTGACTTTAAAACTTGCAGTTGTGAGTTAAAGACTGAAGAAATTAGTCAGAATTAAACTTAAGGAAAGTTATTTAAATGTACTAAATAATAGACTGCATTTCTAATAAAAAAAAAATGTCCATGGATCGTTGTGGTTTACTATTGGTCGATCTTATGTAAGCGATGGGTTCATGGTTCACGGTCATGGCTTATCAAAAAAAATCATGATTTATCATTGTTGACAGCTCTACAGCGAATGACTGTGAAACAGCGTTCTACTGGGATCCGTTCTTCCGCGTTTGAACATATTTGAAAGAGGGCAGTTATAACGCTGCTGGGCTGGGAGTAAGATAAAGAGATAGGTAGGAAATGCAGATGGACAGGCTGTCCCTGAGACCAAAGCTTGTTGAAGAACTAAGTGATTTGTTAGCTGCTTCAGAGATAGATGAGAGGACGGAAGCGAAACTCAACAATCTGTTCCGGCATGCGCTCTCCCTCTGTGACTGCAGCTGAGACAGTCTGTGAGGATCAAACCGCACACCCTGAAAGAGAGAAAAATCAGCCGTTCATCCACTCACACAAAAGAGGAGAAGATGAATATACGCAACTGGTGGGAAAGTAGGTTAGATCCCTCTTCAGGAAAATGTTTCCCTGCGGGGTAAAAATTTAGGGTGATTTTTATGGTTGTAGCTCATTCATGTTCTAGTTAAGAAGACAAACTTTGAATTATTCAGATGTTAGACATTCTTGGGTTGCATTTGTTTTTGCATATATAGTATATCTCTGTCTACTCTGCAAAATGACCTCGGCTCATTTGAATAGGGCAAACTGTATGAAATAAACACATGTGGAATGGATAGTTGATATTATTTGTGATGTGACAAATCTACTTTGAAGAGTTTTAATCATACAATTTGCACACATATAAAATGAATTCAAATTAAAAGAGAAACTACTTAAGAATATTTGTACTTTAAAAAATAATATTAATAAATTCAGTGCCGCAGGACTATTTAAAATGAACTGTGAATAAATAAAAGGTCATTATCAACCTAAAAAAATGGAAACTAGTTTTTTCTCTTATACATTAATGCGCATCCATACAAAGCGAACATTTATCAGCAAGGGAGGAAGAAATATAAACTCGGACTCTTTCTTGGTCACACACTTTTCTTAATCTTGTGCAGCAGAAAAAAGTGCTAGTCAAAATACCACATCTAAAACTGCATGAGAAAAAAAATATATATATTATATATACTGTATATATATATATATATATATATATATATATATATATAGTCCCACTTTATATTAAGTGGCTTTAAGTACTATGTACTTTCATTGATACAAATAATTTGATACAATGGACCTATTGTGTACAGTACATACATGTTTTTACATTGTACTTATATTTTTATATTTTTAAAATACCAGCATGCAATTACAGCTGTAACTAATTTTTGTAATTGCACCTGTAATTACACAGTTGACCCATCCCTTACACTTTAACCTAGCCTTAAACCTACACATATACCACCACACCTGTCCCTAACCTTACCCAGATCACACCTCAATAACAGCAAAAAAGTGTTTTACAATAAGTACTGAGTACATTGTACTTATTTTCAATATAAGTACATAGTACTGTAAGTACATAGTACTTTAAAGTGGGACCATACATACATACATACATACATACATACATACATACATACATACATACATATATATATATATATATATATATATATATATATATATATATATAGGCTATATGAGGTGTAAGTTTTCTGCTGACATGTTGCTGTACTGTTATTTGGTTTTTAATCCTTTAATTAACATCATAACCAACATAACAAAAAATAAATAAATACTCTGAGTCATATACCCAAATTATTACATTTTGACGACACTACTGGGAAATAACCTGATTTATTAATAAAGTCTTGTAAATGCCGTTTAGTCAGTTTGAGTGTAAACACGGACGGCAGGTTATTTCAATAAAGTGATTTTTGAGATTTATGTACTGGTGTGCATGTTAACAAACTCCTTGATTATTCACCTGTACATTGTGAGTAATTAAAGATTCTTCGAGTCTCCTGTGCCATACATAAAGCCACACCATTTTGTTACACAAGCAAGCCATTAGCAAAATTAGTCCATTACTCCACAAGTCCATTAAAAGCTTTAAAGTGCAGTCAATAATGTAGGCTATCCCTTAAAACTCATCTTTGATAAATCATGTTTTTTCATGCCTTTAAATAGCTAATATGTAACTATACACCTTCGCTTCATTTAGTATACGTGGACTCATGAATATGCAAATGACTCCCCGCCTCCACTCAATCACTCCAAGCTTGGACAACCTGATTCACTCGATCAACTGTAACAAACACTACACTTGCCTGGCAAGTGGAATACTAGTTTCAGCCATACATATGTTTCAACCAGAAACTGATTCAGAAGAAGGGGAAAAGCAAATTATACAAGCTCCCCTTCAAGTCGATGTATTAGAATGGTAATGTGTTTTATGTATCGTTCTCTACAATCCCCCTTTGGCTTGACATGTTATACAGGAGCTAATAATGTTTTGCTATTGTTATACAAACCATGTCCCCGTACACTATCAGACATCTGCCTATAGGAAGCATCCTTAAATGCTTTAAACATCCTAGAAAGTGAGTGGAGAAAAGCCCCACCTGTATATTGATGGGATTGGCTGCATGTTTGTGGCGGTAGGAAACGGGCCGTCTTTGGTTCACTGCAGTTTTAAGGTTAAATAGTAGCAATGGCATTGACTGATGATTTTGCACATGGGTTATCTTAAAACATAATTAAAACACTACATAGAGATATAAACAACATAAAAATGTATTTTGACGCAATTTTCTTTAAAATTCAATTTGAAGCCTTATTATATTTATATACAAACCTGAAGGTCAGTATTTTTGTGTGTGCAAACATTAAAGTGGTTGAGTAGTTTATTGCACATGGCAGGATTTTGTAATGCCTCTTATGTTCACTGAGACTACAAAAATATATATTTAAATGCAGTCAAAAACTGTGATATTGTGAAATATCATTGCAATTAAAATAACTGTTTTCTATTTTAAAATATTTTAAATGCAATTTATTTCTGTGATGGCAAACTGAGTTTTTTTATGTGAATGTCCAACAGTCTCATGAAGATGCAATCTGTATACCACAAGTGCCATTTCTCGTGGCATTTATACACCAAAAATGTTTTTTGCGTGTATATGGTACGCACTAAAAAACCCTGGGTTAGGTTTAGGGGAGGGGAGTTTGTGCATATTATACGCCAAAAAGTGCGTATCATATGTACGCAAAATCAGCGTGCCATATACACGCAAAAACTGTTTTTGGCGTATAAATGCCATCTAGAAATGACATTCGTGCCATAGATACTAACTTTCATGAGATAGGGCTTAGAATGTCTTTACCGTCACTTTTGATCTTTGGGACGCATGCTGTATCACTGTACAAATAATATTTTCTGAAATAATCTTGAAATTTGTTAAACTCACCCAATGTCATATGAGTCCTTATTTTTTTATTACGTTGCAGGGTAATTGATAGCCAGCGGATAACCTGGTGTAGTCTGGTCATAGCAGACAGAGCTAATTAATCTTTCAATCCCAGTTGCATTGCCCAGGGAGTTGGTGTTTCTCTCCACAATTACAGATGTCCTTCCCTGCCTTTTCAATCAATGCCTCCACCTGAATCTGGTACCTTGCACACGGATAGGATACTACTTTTATTTATATAACACAGGGTGAAATGGGATTGATTCTCTGACCTTCATATTTTGAACTTCTGAAGCTTGCTTGGAACATCCCAGACTTATTGCACATACTCTAGTAAGCACAAATTCACAGCCTGAGTTCATCTGTGGAGAAGACAGATTGTGTGTGATGCTCAGTTTCGCCTGGTGAAACAATAGATAATTTGCTTGAGTATAACAAATGTTCTGTTTGGTATCTCACTGGCCAAAAGAGCCAAGTTATCCTGCTCTCTAAATACAGCTTGGCTCCCTGCTTCAGTTCATGTCTCCAGTATGATTATTTTGCTTATATGTTGACCATATTAAAATCCTAAGTCACAAGCAACATGACTGTGCGGGATGATGAAACTCAACACATTCTCATCCTAGGGTGTCATTTAACTTAAGCTTTTAAAAATGTGTCTAAATTCGACACACATGGCAAACGTCAATATAACATGCTTCGGTTATGGGTAGGTTTAGGTATGGGGTGGAGTTCAGGAGGCACCTTCTGGCCTATATATAGGCTATATCTGCGTCTCATATTGACGCATGGTCAAAAGCGTCAATTACTATGGCTTCATTCACATTTTGGCTCTTCATTTTGGTATTGACAACCACATTTACTAACAGATGCAAGTCCTCAAATGCTGTGGTATGAAAGTGCAATGGGAGTCAAGACCTTTCTTCATGCACACCAGTAACCATAGCGACAGTGACATATCAAAAATCAATGGTGACCATGGAAAGTCTTATCACTTTTAACACAACAAGATTCCAAACAAGCAGCGAATTTATCCATCAATTTATCCATCATTTGAATTTTAAGTAATACACAACACTGATGGGAGCAGCTCCTGGAGAACAGTGACTGGATCTACAAATGTCATATCTCCGTCACAGAGCTGAGCAGCTCTTTAGCAGTGTATGACAGTGAAAGACAACTAGTTGTCCTGTCTAGTTCACAGTGTGTTTTTTTTTCCTCGAAAATGTGGTTGAGTCCCAGGGGCGTTGCCAGGAATTTTGGGCCCCATGACAAAAAAATCACATTGGGCCCCCTCATATGTGTGTGTGTGTGTGTGTGTGTATGTGTGTGTGTGTGTGTGTGTATATATATATATATATATATATATATATATATATATATATATATATTAAATATGCCATACACCAATAACACTAACACTACAGAACATTGACACAAATACATTAGATACAATGTGTGTGTGAGCTTCTCAAACAAATTGCCCTTCATGATAGAAAATAATAAAGTCTGTATAGATGTCATTTACGGCCAAAATTCAGTCTAAATGAACAGATCAAACTGGATTATTTTAATACTGTCTGTAACTTACATGCATGTTGAGGTAAGTTACTTCTTGTTTCTAACTGTATCTACTGTACAGACAAGAGATTGTCATATTTTTTTGGTACAGTAAAAAAGAGCAAGAGAGACAGAGAACCCCACAAATACTCCCTGGAATGATGCTAAGTCAACACAATGTTGCTCACCTTCTTCACTGGGACAGGAACAGGGAGGGGTGCAGTTAGTATGGGGAGACTGGGGTGCTGCTGACTCATCTGTTGTTGCTAAATCTGCTAAAAGGGGATGGATTATTTAATATGAATATATTGCTAAACGTTTCCCTGCACTTATTAAATGTTGATGAAATGTAGGCTAACACTAGCCTGCAGCTAAGTTAGCTAACTTATTTCACTATGGACAACAGGTTTACCACAGACTAAAGGCTACTCACCTTTCTTTGTGAAAAACTGGGCTACAGAACGACAGCCTTTATTTAGTCTTTCCTCTCTCTCTTTCCTTTCTTTCCTTTTCTGGAAACCAGATTTTATTTTACTATTCGACATTATGGTCTCTGTGTTTCTCAGCGCACCGGCGCTTTCACCGAGCATCGATTGACTGTGTCTGCTAAAACACCGTCAAAGATGCGCGCGCTTAGGCAGGACCAAACCATTTCATGCGGATACATGGGGGTGGTCGGTCAATATGGATATTTACTTTTTGGTCAATGGGGATATTTAACTTTAATTGCCAAAATAAGTCAAATCAAAGATTTCGTTCAATTTATTATTAATTGAAATATACTCAATGATGATAAATATATATATTTTTTTTCAAAAAGTTTTTACCTATTTGATGGGCCCCCTGTCAGTCAGGGCCCTTGGAATTGTCCTAAATCCCCCCCCCCCCCCCTATACGGTGCCCCTGGTGAGTCCTAATTTACGGGTTTAAGTTCAGTTATAGAATGAGGTTTTCACTCCTGTACATAACTGAACTGTGTGTGAACTGTATCTGACTACCAAATTCTGCTGCCGTGTGAACGTGGCCTATAGGTGACTGGTAGTGAAAAACTTTGCTGTACTCCTGAGGATCTGATAATTGGGCCCTCCATCCTGCCTCATTTTTTTTTTAAAGTTCACCAGGACAACACAACACTGTCCACAGAAATAAATAAAGCATACAAAGAGGCAAGCCAGCATGTTATTCAGCCACACTGCTTTGTCTCACCTTAAAGGAATAGTTTGTGTCTCACACGAAAAAAAGATTTGTTCATTTTGATAAACAGGATCGAAACAGGATACGAAACATGCATCACAGAACAGATTAAGGTGACCATTTGAGCTTATAAAACTTAAACTTTGTTATTATTATTTTAAATGAGCGATCGTTTCACTTGATAAGACCCTTATTCATCATCTGTTGTCGTTTAAAGCCCTGAACAGTTTGCACTGAAACTGTCTTTTGGACCTTGAACCGTTTGGTTCCCATTGAAGTCCATTATATGGAGAAAAATCCGGCAGAAGAAAGAAAGACATGATCATCTGGGATGACATGGGGGTGAGTAAATTATCAGTAAAAGTTTTTTTTTTTTTTTTTTTTTGGAAAGTGAACTACTCTGACCGATGACTGACACATATATCATTATTGTTGTTTATTTAAGTATTTTTGTATTTATTTATTTTATTTTTATTTATTTTATTTTTTGCCAGAAGAATAGGTCTCACATTAGGACTCTCAGAGTCTCAGGAGTGAATGTTATCTGATAATCTTATTGACGTGTTTCAGCTCCTGGAGCCGCAGGGGAAACACAGGCAAATACGCACACAGATTCTTCAACTGATTAAGAAGGAGCTGATATATAGGTAATGACTTGAGTAGTCACGCACTTTGTGTAGAATTGATGTAATGATCAACTACTTAGTCCCTCTGAAGTGTTATACGGGCTTGTGCTTATATTATATTATATGTGGTGCTGTATATATTATTAAACAAATTAATTGTGATTAATCGCAAGTAAATAACTCTCAAATTTTATGTTAGATGTGATTAATCACCATTAATCAATTTGACAGCACTATTATATCAAGCTGTTCTACACGTAAATGCGTCTCTATAACACGCATAGTGTTTTGTTCATATAATTTAGCAAAAATTAGTTATTACGTGCATATGAGACACAGTTTTTCGCGTGCAATTGATACGCAGTTCATTTGCGTATAATACACACGCACCCCACACCATTAATTCTACCTAAACGTATAATACACACACACCCAACCCCACACCTAAACCTAACCTAACCAACCAATGCGTATCATATGCACGTAAAAACTCACTTTAGCGTATATATTACACGACAATACACATGCGTGCTATAAAGACACATTTAGTGTGTTTGGGTTGATTTGAAACATTTCATTTTACAACATGATTTTTAAAAAATCTAATTAATATAAACAATCATACATTAGATACATATTAAATAGACATTGTGTTCTGTACACGTGTAGCTTGAGGAAGGATAGATCTGTTATTGAGTAGATGCCGAATGGAAATATATTGATCGAGCACCTGCAAGATGTCACAGTTGTGCAACATCAAGATGTCCCTTCTCTCTGTCTGTGTCTGTATTGGTCTCTCACACAGTAGGAGAATATGGATAATTGAATGCCCCATACCAGCACACCAGGCCATTTGGCGTAGCTGATATGTCATGTGCTTATAAAGGTGTGGAATGCGATGACAGTTCCCATAGAAACCTCTTAGAAGATGGGTGAGGGTGGGGGGTTGGACAGCTTAGGGTCAAAGTGGACAGAATTGCTTAGAGAGCAGGCATGAAAAAAAATCATTGGCACACTTAGCCTCAGTGTGATTTATTTATTTATTTATTTATTTATTTATTTATTTATTTATTTATTTATTTATTTATTTATTTATTTATTTATTTATTTCATTTTTATGCAAGACATTCAAAATAGTCTAACAGTCATTATCTCATGGTATTTAGATGTCACCTTACAATTTTATTGCTTAATTATATTTATTCACACCTGCGTTTTATATTGCACAACAGACTGTAACCTCATTCAGCAGTAATTACTAAAAGGTATAAATTAAGTCTAATATAACATTTAATATATCTCATTTAAAATAAGAACACATTGGAAGTGTAACATGTTTTCCATTATAAGTGATAATTGTTAGAAATTAACAGCTTAATATTATTCAAAGTAAAACATTGTGCCAACATCACTAAAATGTGAGTTGCTAGTATTTGTTTGTATCTAAATAAGAAGCACTTGTTTGCCTAACCGTATGTGAAGCTTAAGCACTTGATCACTTTGCTAAATATGTTTAATAGGTGGCAACTGATTTTGTAGACATAATAACGTTATAGCCTAATCCTCAATTTCTTTGTCACATGGCCTTAAATATTGAAGATTAAATATGACAGCTCTGCTAAAACATTAAATAAATGTCTAACAGTTGTATTTGAAAGAGCATATTCAGTGTTCACATCCTGCTAGCGTCAATGGGAAGAACTGAGGCACAGATTTGCACCCACTTTAATGCCTATGCATGCTGATTCCTCCAAACAGTCTTTCATTATAACGTAATTGCCTTGTCTATCCATCAATGTGTTGCCCCTTCTGAAAAGAAAGAAAAAAGAAAGAAACATTATCTTAAGTGTGAATAATGCCAGCCTTGATGTGGGGAATGTGTTGTGAATTTATTGCATGGTATTATTAGTGTTGCTTTGAAGGACAGAAGAGGACAAACTTGTTTCCCATCAGCTTTGGCCTGTTTGAATGTAGATGACAATGTTTAGTGGGTGCGGGATGCATCAACTCTGTCTTTGTTTGTGTGTTTAAGTCTCACATGTGGAAGCTGACTAGATATGTATTGATTTAATCTATTATAATTGTTAATTACTTCTGAAAAATATGGCTTCAAAGAAAGCCCTCTGTATCTTATGTCTCTGTTATGCGCATTGACATGCAAATGTTTTGACGCATAAATGCCAAATTATGAAAAATAAATAAATAAAATAAAAATAAATACATTTCTATGCCTTCTGTTACATCCCTAAAATGGCTAAGGGCATGAGGGAACACAACATTAAATTGATTTATTTAATTAAAAATAAATGATGCTAGTTAATTCCTGGATCGTTTAACCCTAACGTGTTTAAGGTGCTGGTGCATAAGAACACAAGAACAAAGGGAGTTTAAATTGAGAGAAAGGACTACATTTATACAAAATGCTCAAAAGAGAGTGACTAGAAAAAGAAAATACGTACACAGAAGATATATGTGTGTGTGTATATATATATATATATATATGTGTGTGTGTTGTGTGTATATATATATATATATATATATATTTTAACCCACAACACAATAAGACAATCCCTTGATAGAGGATAACAATCAGTTGTAAATAATCCTCAACTGGTGAGTCATGACCCAAAAATGTGTTACAGAGCTGTTCTGACTGGGAAACACTATCTCACGACCAATTCGTAAAAATTCATTTGAGTGATTAAAAGTTGGCTAATTCGTACAAATTCGTCAGATTTTTCTCAACCCACTTTGATGGGCAGGTTTAGGGGCGGGGTCAACTCAAATTCAACTTGTAAAATTCAAGATCAGGTTGGAGATGGTAATTGAAATTGGAAAAAATTCATTAATTTGTTACATGTGACTAACCATATAATTGTGCGAAGTTGATTTATTTGTCATTTGTTGTAAATGGTAAAGTCTTTAAATCCAATAAGTAAGTGTTGCATCTATTCCATCCATGCATCAATAAATTTCAGTATTTGATTAAAAAAATTACATTTAAAAATATAAACCTTTTATATTATTACATTTATCTGACGCTTTTATTCAAAGCAACTTACAATTGCTATATATATCAGAAGTCGCATGCCTCAGGAGCAACTAGGGGTTAAATGTCTCGACTCAGGGGACACATTGGTGTCTCACAGTGGATTCGAACCCTGGGTCTCTCACACCAAAGGCATGTGTCTTATTCAGCTGCGCCATCATTAACATTTTTAGCACTTGTTTGGTTGTGTCCAATGTTAAATCTGGGTCTTGACGTGAAAGAGCACTTCAGTAATAAAAGTGAAATAAATAAAATAGAAGATGATCTCACTCTAAATTTTGACCTCCACCTGCGGGAGGTGAACAGGAAAAACTGTTAAGTCCTGCTCAGAATAGCAGCATTTACCTTGAGCTTTAAACCTCTGCTTTATTCCATATTTATTTTAACAGGTTAGAGAATTCACACTGCCATACATGCAAGTAGAGATAAATGTATCTTTGTTTGAAAATGATGCCTCACATTTTTAATTTAGCAATTCTAGCAAGTATCCAGTACATCCATTCAATGTAGATTAACAAGAATGTATGGCTGATATAATTGATGCACTGCTCATGTGTGCGGTGCAATATGGAAAACAGACCCTAAGAAATCTGATTAACATAGAATAAACAAAACAAAGCTAAAGAAGGATGTGGTATTGTGGGTAAAGCCAACTCTTCCCTCAGAATGACACTGACTAATGAATCAGCCTGTAATTAAAAAGCTGCCATCTCTGCCAGTCCTGATTACTTAACTTCAGTATGGCATGGTTAAAACGCAAGCATTCTTTGTTTTGTTGTCATCTCTATTTTTGTGATCATTATACTAAATGCCAACCCCCATAAACTTGTATTTAAGAAACTCTGCGTGTGTCTGATCTGGAATTAAAGCAAATGTTCTATATGAGAACCATAAAGTGTTCTGTCAGGTGCTTCACCTATAGATAGATACATGTTATATAGATTATGATATTGCCTTAAACAACTGCAAACCCCATTGTTAAACTTGGCAGTTGAGAAAGGGCCCAGCACAGTTGAGTTTTTAGGGAGAGGTTGAATGAAGGGTCAATGGCATCAGTGAAGGGACATATACCATACTGCTAATAGATGTGCTCACTGAACTTGTGCTGCCCTCACATTTAGAGGTACCCCAGGGCATTCACTTATAGATCATACTGAAAACACATAAGCGGACACACATGGACTACCCAATCAACCATGCCATTGCATATTACAGATCTGAGAGCTCTTTGGGAGTATTGGACAGTTACTAACAGTTATTGGTTGATGGAAATTGCCCTAGGATGATTTAAACTCTCAACATCTCAACATTACAGATTTTGTTAAAGGGACAGTTAGCACAATATTGGAGATTCTATTCATAATTTCCTCTCTAATGTCATTCTAAACCAGTTAAGACTTACTTTGTAGAACTTGAATGTAGAAAAGACAATATTTTAACCATCAAAAAGGACATGACAGCATCATAAAGTATCAAATTGTCCATATAAAGTCATCACGAAGGTGAGCAAACAAAGACAGGATGTTAATTTTTGGGTGCACTGTTCATTTGTGTGTGTGAGTATGTATATATATGTGTGTGTGTGTGTGTAGATTTATATATACTACTGTTTTACAGTTATTGTGAGCTTTGTTGAGGGTTTTATAGACATCCCATTCAATGTAACAAAGAATTAATTCATCATCTTCTGTCTTGAGGGTAAAAGAAGCAGTGTGCCCTTCCAGTGGTGTGTGTAAAACACCTAACAAATTGTTCCAATTTCCTCTTAAGCATTACCTGGAACTTCAAAACATCTGTTCTGTACACTGTACCAGAGCACTTAGTGTTACCAGCTGTTGTGTGTGTTTTGGGGAAGAGATTTGAGGCCATTACCCCTCCAGCTATTTTACATAAAAGCTCAAATGGAAACTCCCAGTGGCACAGACAGAGAAGCTGACAATCCTCTAACCAATACAGCGTGTGTCAATAACACACTGAGGTTGAGCAATGGGTTAATTCCATATCAAACTCACTTCTCAGTTGTGTATCGGTGGTGTTTCTGCAAATGAGGTAACTAACAGCTTATGCTGCACGGTAAACAGGTTAAAGGGATAGTTCTGCCACCAATTATCCTCATGTCATCAAGTTTTGCTCATCTTTTAAACTTAAATGGAGATATTTTTGATGATTTTTTACTCTATCTTACAGCTATGCACGGCTTTGGCTGCATTTACACTGCAGGTCTTGATGCCCAAATCCGATTTTTTGACTATATCCGATTTTCTTTTTACACTATACACTGCTGAAACTACCAATGCAGACGTTCTGACCCGGAGAAATTAAGTAAAACAGCACGAAATTCAATGGATCCAGTGTTTTTCTTTACAATATTTGAAAAGTCATTAAAACATTGGTCTCATCGCGAGAGAAAAAAAACTGTAGCCACGTACACTTATATCAGTGAAATGTCTTCAAATACGGATTTATTTCTGTAACACCCTTCATTTTTTGCCTGCACTCTTCGCCCCAAACACTCAAAAGACATGAAACCTCGCATTGCTCCACTGTGTGTATCCTTTCTTCCATCGCGCCTATAATCACACACTTTTTAATGGCGTGCGACTCGCATTTACTCGGGGAATATCCGATTTGTCTGCTTACATGGCACACGCAAACGCACGTATCCGATTTATATGCGATTTATTACCACATATGAACGAGGCCTGAATCCGATATGAGAAAATCAGAATCCAGAAGCTTTTCATTTGACATGCGAGAACCAACGATCATTCTGTTCATCTGGTGTGCACACATTACATTTGATCTTCTGGGTGAACCAATGAAGTTTGTTCTTGAAGGTTCGGTAGACCAAAAATAAATCTGTTCATGATTTAAAGCAATGAAATCTATACAGGAAATGTTCAATAAACCACTTTTGCATTATGTCTGCCTGATTTGCTTATTTGACCTTCTGCCCCCAAATTCTCCTTGTAGTGATATTGTTGAAAAATTTAATTATTTAAATTAATTTCTTGCTCATTTATTTCTGTTTAAAAGTTAGCAGTGACATATCAAATGTTTCTGAAAGAAGTATTGTATGTTTATCAAGGATACATTTATTTAATCAAAATACAGTAAAACAGTAAAATAACAATAAAACATAGCTTTCTATTTGAACAAAAAAATATTCATGTAATGGCAAAGCTAAGTTTTCAGCATTGTTACTCCAGTCTCCAGTGTCACATGATCCTTCAGAAATGAATCTAATATGCTACATTGATTTACTGCTTGTGATATGTATTATTATCATCATTAATTTTGAAACAGTTGAGCTACTTAATACAGTTGTGGAAACCATGAAACATTTACAATGTAGATGTCTTTACTGTACTTCACTTTTGAATAATATAATGTGTCCTTGATAGTTAAAGGTTTCATTCCACAGGTGTTGTGAAAAAAAAATAATAATAATAATATTGCATTTCTGTTTGTTAGTCATTAAACTGTACTTCAAACTGTAATTAATCCCATGCCACATCCAATGAATATTGCATTGTTGATGGTCTTGGGTAAAAGCTACAGTAAGAAACCAATGGAGTGCAGTGTGTCTGGACCTATAAAAACCTGCTAACCTTGTTACTTGCCATGCAGGTCATCAGCTTTAGACATGCTGAGATGATGTTTATTTTCAAATGGTGTGACCAATGCATCCACGAGCTCTCATTTTCAGGCCATTTGATCAACTTTTTCTCATGGCTTTTCTATTTCACACATATTACTGAACTGTTTTTAGCTGCAAATCATGAGGAAAATCAATATTCTGCACAGACTGACCAGACGTGCTTGGATTTATAGGTTGGGGGTTTCACATTGAAAGGGAGATTTTCTCAAGGTTTTAGAAAGTGTGGGCAACAAGTTACAGCTTTAGAAAATGCTCATTTCAAAACAGCCCACAAAGACCCCCCCCTCTCTCTCTCTCTCTCTCTCAATCCACTGGGCTTAAAACCCACCCTATATCCAAAACTTCTTGGTCAACCCATATAAAGCTGGCTGACATCAGGAAATTCCTATCAAATGACAATGTCGGTTTCAATTTCCCTCAAGGTTTGCATCTTTAGAGCATCCAAACTGGTATTTGAGAGAATTGGAGTCCTAGTTGAGTTTGAATCAGAAGATTTATGAACCCAAGGACTGAAATTATATTCCTACTTTATTAGTCTATATGGACCCAATTATGTTTAGATCAACTTCGGTGACATAAAGCAAAAGTGAGGAATATGTTTTATTTCATTTTATATTTATGTTTTATGAATTATTTCTACTTAGCTGATTCCATTGGGCATGCAGAGACAGAAAAGCAAGCATTTCTTTTAAAGGGGGGTTGACTGACATTTCACTTTTTTGATTTTAAATAGTGTGTAATGTTGCTGTTTGGTGCATGAACAGTATCTGCAAAGTTGCAGCGCTGAAAGTTCAGTGTAAGCAGAGATATCGTCTTTTAAACATCAGGAAGTATAATTGCCTACAAAAACGACTCGATTGGGACTACAGCTAGGATTATGGTACGTCACTAACCCACACATTTGCATCAACCACTCCCTCCGGAAAATGCAAAACAGTGCATGTGCATAAGACGTCCCAAGACGTCAGTTATATGACGAATTGGGATGAAACTGTGTTAATTTCAGCAGCTCCAGCCTGCAGCTCGTCGAGTGTGTTGTGTTCACGCAGCTGTCAGGTCTTCTGTGTTCGGACTTCCACGGACGCTGTACTTCGTCAACAATGGATACAATTTATGTTTGATTATGTTCCTGAAAGTGACAATCGGAATTTAGCTCTCTGTGCTGTGCATTTTATGGAAGACAGCTTCCAGAATCTCCACGAGTTCAACACCGGATTCAACAAGAAACTGTTACTAAAACATGAAGCAGATCCAACTTTAAAACCAGAGTCAGCAGTTGTTGGGCCACAACCTGTAAGTAGGCTAAGACTGAATCATTTTAAATGTATTTGCATGTATAATTTCAGACGTAATGTTTTAGTTTTAGTTTTATCAAATGCCAGCCTATTTCTGCTATTTCGATATCTATGACAACCACGTACAAACATGAATTTTGTATAAGTACTAATGTTGTAAATGTATTTTTCATGTATATATGCTTTATGACTTTATTTTCGATTTGATCAAGAACGTAAACTTGCCGACGCTGTTTGAGTATAACATTAGTAGCCAGTCAGTTGCTATTGTTGCCAGTCAGATGCTATTGTGTAAAACAGACGTGTATAAAGTTATAAAATGTAGCAAATTATCATTCAGAAACGTTTAGTAAGAGCCGTGTGTGGTGAGGTTCTGTTTGACTCTCTTCATCGCGGCTTTCTCGGTCTCGATTCTGCCTCAAACTGCATACTGCAGTTCGACACATATTCACATCTGGACCGGAGCTCATGACGTGCCCGTAAAGGTAATGGCGTTAACCTTCCGGACAACGTGACAGTTTAGCCAATCACAACACACCGGCCCAAACTAACCAATCTGAGCCCACCGAACGTTTCTGAGGGAGTGTTTTCATATAATCAGGAAGTGAACCGCTCGTTCAGGGGACAGAGGAGAGCGCGGCTGACAATAAAGGTGAAGTTTATGAAAAATACGACTTTTAAAAAAGAAAAAACACGGATACATGTTATTTTGCACCCCATAAACACAATCATGCAAATAAAAAAAAGCAGTCAACCGCTCTGTCAACAGCTCTGCAATTCGCCGACAGCATCATGTTGAGAGATGAGGTAATTGTAGTTATATTGCCTGAATGTTTTTTTTTATTTTTTATTTTTTATATGTGAGCCTAGAGTGTATAGATCTGGTAATCTGCTTGTTTGAATGAATCCCTTTTATTTGCATGGAACATTGACATGTCTAACGTAAGAGCCAGGAGTGTGCGTAGAAGTCACATCCTTTTGATTTTCTCGGCAAAAACGTCCCGAGGCTTTAACATTAAAAAAATAATAATAATAATGAAATCAGTCAGTACAGGCTTTTATAGACAACCTAAGAAGATAGGGAAGGTCTCGTTTTAAAAATGTTGTTAAAAGCTGTTCACACATTGGCAATGCAAAAACCATTAATTCTTATAGAACCTTTAACTGTTGAGCCTATTGATGATAATAATAATACACTTTTTAGGCCCTATATTTTGCAACCAATTATTGAGAAGTGCCATTTGATTAACTTGCCTTTGTCCAAAAGAAACCGCTTGTCATGAAGGTTATTTTTATTTGGAAAAATGCCATGACTGAATCTTCACAGGCACCTTCTTATGACCTGTGAGAACTGCTGCTTCAAACGCAAACATCTGTAGGCCATGTAAAAAACTGTCTTTGCTGATATTAAGGTTATATAGGTCCCTTCAACATAATTCTCTGTCTGAGAGGCCTGCTAAAAATAGCACAGAGTCAATATTAAGGCCCCGCTGCGGTGCAGAGTTTTATCATTAAATATGCATGGTACTTTAATGTAAAACATGACACTCGGCCACGGGAGAACTTGAGAAACATGTCATACCTTCAATACAACTTGATATGGAATGCTTGCATTTGAGATTTGGCACCAGGATTTGCAGGTAGAAAGATGGAGGCGGAAAACGACCCATTTATTTGGACTGACAGGATTTGTTTAGCAACCGATATATCAATGCAAAGCTCAATAATATGTGCTCTTTTGAAAGGGCTTGTTATAAATAATTCAGAGCAGGTTCTGTCATGGAGACTCAGGTGCAGGTTATGGATATGATTTGTGTTGTCTGTATTGACAGAGGCTAGTCTATGTGGCTCCTGTTTTCCTGCCCAGGATAAAAAACAGGCCTATATATATATATGTGTGCGCACACATCATACGCACTATGGTGTAGGATAAATCATTAGTTTATGTGTGAAGGTGTTTGTATAATGCTCAGTATTTTCAGTCCGTGTTAGTGGTATACGTTTTGGCTTTTTTACAGTGAAATTCCTTTTTGTTCAGCTGTCCTTCCTCTTTTTTTTCTGGTATTTTATTATTTAAATGCACAGTGGGGTTTTCTCAGCCCTTGAAAAATCATATAATCTAACCTGTAATGCACCACTTTAATAAACATAACTTATACTTGGAGTATATTTCTGCTTTTTTATTTAATTGCATTTACATTTTTACAGTTTAAAGAAAGCACCATAGTAGCAACTGTTTTCAGTTAGAGATAGTCTAATGCAGGGGTTCTCAACTCCAGTCCTCGCGACCCACTGCTCTGCATATTGTGTATGTCTCCCTTATTTAACACACCTGATTCAGATCCTCAGCTCGTTAGGGTTACATAGAGTCTATCCTAATGAGCTGAGGATCTGAATCAGGTGTGTTAAATGAGGGAGACATACACAATATGCAGGGCAGGAGAACCCCTGGTCTAATGCACTGAACTCTGTCACAAAGACAGGAACTTCAGAGACTGCTGAGCTGCTAATTTTGCATTCTTGGTTCTGTCTTTAAATGAATGCATCCTCCTTACATATGTGCAGTGAGGTGAAATACAGCTTATTGTTTTAGTTTTTTATTTATTTATTTATTTATTATTTATTTATTTATTTATTGAGAACATGACTCAGGGAACATGATCATTTATCGAATCTACGTTTCACCCTTAGAACACCTCTTCAAGGATAAGGTTCCCCAAAGATCAAGTCGTTTGGTTTGTTTTCAACAAACTTGACACTACTATTGGCAAAAGACAAAGCTGTGGATTATATATTAATGCACAGCTTTAACCTGTGCATTAGTACCTAGTACCTACTGAACTTATACGGCTTTAGCAGGTCTGACATTACAAAGGTGTCTTTTAACAGGCTTAAGCTAAAACATGCATATAAAGACAAAAAGCTAAAAAATCTAAATGTCACCTATGCCTATGTCACACACAAAAAAAAAGTTGTTGGAAAAGATTAAGAGCCTCTTTTCTGACATTTACTGTATTTCATGAATAAAACATTCCAGAATGTCCTGCTTTGAAATGTAAATAGTTTTCTAATACATCTTCTAGTAGTATTTCCCTAACATGTTTTATGTAGAAGGTATTGACTTATAACTTGTCAAATACTGCCATCTGCTGTTCATGAGTTAGTAGTGCATGTTTTTTGTTGATTCATACCTTGGAAGTACTGGTGCGTTTGTAAAACCTATTCTTCACCAGGGATCAACACATTCACAGTTCTTTTTTATCAAAGAAATGTACCTTTTTCAGATTTATTTATTTATTTTTATTTTTTGAGAGAGAGAGAGAGATATTTATCTTATCTTATTTTATCTTATCTCTTTTGGGTGATTCTTTAGCTATGGTACTTTTCTTGTCCCTGGATGAAATAATAAAATCTAAAAAACATTTCTTCTTTTTTGTTTTGTCAGACTTACTTCACCCTCAGGGGAACATATAAAAAATGTATCATGGTTCAATCATTCTTTTTATTATATAATATGAGGCCTTTTATGCATGATTTTTACTGTTTTCCCCTCTCCCTAAGCCAGACTTTATACCTTCAAACTCGCTTAATTCCAAATTAAATATTTAAATAATGTAGATTTTAAGTACAAATTATAAAATAATGTCTATTTCAATTATACATATTAAATATTGCAATATTTATTCACATTTTCTTATATTTTCATAAGTAGAACCCTTGTCCCTTGGGTTCACTGTCATTTCCGCTACACTGTACAAAACAGAATCCTGGGATCATTGTTTTAGGTCTGAATACTTAGTTACCATAGCAATAGAAACTCCACAGTGAACACATGGCTGGGTGAAAGAGTGACCTCTTTAGGGGGTAATGACAAAAAGAAAAATCAAGGTAAATATGACTAAAACTGAGAATATGTTTATTGGCTGTCATATCCAAACGGCTCATATTTCACATGGACGTAAAATAACTGGATAAAATTAATTTAATAATGTGTAATTTGTGTATATTTAATGCTAACTGTAAAACTAATATTAACAGGCTAATATAGCATGATATTTTAGAGGGAAAGGGGGAAATGTCATTTCCGCCACAGTCATTTCCACCACGGTGTTCTGCCTGATCTGATCCCTAAATTCATGTTAAATGCTACATTAAAGTTACAATATAGTTTGATTAGTTGTAAAGACTCTAATCTAATACTTCTAATTCAAATCTAATACATCTAATTACTGATAAGCCTGTCATTTACTACTACTGTACATGGTTATTACTTTTTTTAATTATTTGCAGTTTCTTTCCCTGCTCTATTTAACCCTATCAGATCAAGTTGAGAAGCACTGATAAAAATATAAGAACAATGGAAATAGAAAAAAAGATCATAAATTGATTGTGAACTCAAATATAGCCTGAATGACTGTTAACTCTTTGGTTGTTTGACTCACTGTTGGGTCCATTAATGCGAATATGATTACAGATTATTTTTAGACTCTTTCTTGCACATAGATTAGTCATAGCTTTGGGGTAGAAATGTCAATTTCTCTCTTTCTCTGGCTCTATTTCTCATCTTTTTTGCATTTTTAAACACAAAATACTCTGTAGCCTCTATCACAGATCCTTATGCTTCATTGAAACCTGCATGAACACAATTGATTGGCACGTAAGAAAGCAACAAGAGCCCCGTCCAAAAACCCACCCTGGGGCAAAGCTCACACTAATCGTCCTGTTGTCTCGCGTCCAACTCTCCAAATGCAATGTGTCAAATTGGTGTGGAGGAAAACAATGCAGAACTGTGTGTGTGTAAATGAGGGATTCTGGAGAGACCAATAACACCACTGTGATGTGAATGTGTGTGTGTATTTTAGTGTTTGGCTGCTTTTGGTGAAAGCACCATCTCTGTTGTATCTGCTCTATGGTGTTGGCTGGAAGAGATAAGGTGGTTCATACAACAGTTTATCAGACATTCTCCCATGCAGTCTCTTAAATGGATACCCAGAGGGGGCAGTAAAAGGCCATGTTGCATTGTGTAAGCTCGCTGCTGTGTTCCTGCTGCTTTATTGGACATGAAACAAGGCCATTTGGATGCACAAAGCAGAGATGATCTTGGGCAAAGTGGATGCCTATTACACTGGAGTCTGAAACTTGCTTTCTGTGTAATAATGAAAAAGAAAATTCTTGACAGTGGCACTTTGGAATTGAAAAGGGCACATTCACTGAATAAGAAATAAAAATGTAGAATACATATTTTATACTTAAATTGACCACAAAATAAGGCAGATTTAAGTTAAAAAAACTCTTTTTAACTTAAAATAAATCAAAAATTAACTCTTTCCCTGCCATTGACAAATTTTGTCAGCTTTCCATGCTATTATAATGCATACATAATCTCCTGATCAAAACACAGGCAAAGAGACAGCAGAAACAAGCCATAGCTACATATGTAAGCAGATGCATGTAATATAATGTGATCGTCAGCATTAAAACAGCATAAAAATCAACACTGCCTAAGGTTACAGAATGAAATGTCCACCCAGGATGAACTATAGGACTGTGAAGCATGGATGGACTTGATCTACTCCATGTTTTGATCATTGTTCTGAATCAGGATATAGTCTTCGACAAAAAATGTGATTTTCTCAGCGTTTTGCTCAAAATGGGACTTTTTTTTAACTTGCATACGTTCAGATGTTGATAAAAATGCAATGCAGTCAGCTTGATTTTCTTTTTTTCTGTTTAAAACTCTTTTCAAAAACGCTGTCTGGGTAATTTATGAGTGAAAATGGTTTCTACACAAGTTTAAAATTATGTTAAGAGTGTCACGGTTGTGGTGCAGGCAGATGAAGAGGCAGAATCTAGATAGAAAAACAGGCAGGCAAACGCAAACACAACGTAACATAAGATAATGACCAACCAGGACAGGCTGAACAGAAGCAAACTAAATACAAGCATGAGTTAAACATAACAGGTGAAGACAGGTGACACAGATGATGAAAACGATGAACAGGTGGATGATTGAGGGAGTGAGTTCAGGTGTGGAGACGAGATGCTGGGATCTGTTCAGGAGGATGCTTGAAATTGTAGTGAAGATAACGAAGACAGTATGGTGCAGACGATGATTGTGACATAGCCTAGAGAACATTTCTATTGAGTTTTTTGCTGGCTGTACGCAAAAACAAAAAATAACAACTGCGGTGCCAATAGTGTAATACATTTTTTTAGAAAATGACTTAAATGAGCGGATTCTAGTGAATAAAAACAAACTGCACAAGGCCATTTTACGCGCAAATGACTCTTATGACTGAAAATATAGTTATAAATGTACTTACATTTTGAACTGTTTTGGGATTATTTTGTTATACTTTTCTTTAGTGACTAATTTTGAACTTCTAGTCTGCACAACCGCCAATCGCGCCAGTATTCCAGTAACAAACTGATTTATTTATTAAACTGAGAGCTTACTGCTGGACACTGAGTGATTTATATGTTTTTGTTGTAGTTTAATGTCTTTTCCGTGATCAGAAAAATAAAATTGTCAGGAACATTTAAAAGTTGAGTAACTCACCATTACAATTCAGTGACAAATCGTCCATCAAGGCATCAATTATATATATATTCCATTGTACTGGAAACTCAAAGTAATGCCTAATGTAAATCTTCAGCTAATCAAAGACATACCCCACAAAATATTAATTGTTTACAAGGATATTTCTGCACACTATATTCACAAAGTGAATTTTTTTTTATGTGTCTGTGTGTATGTGCCAATGTAGAACATTTAATAAAGAGAATGTAAAAAATAATACATAAATAAATAAATAAATAAACATATCCCACAATAAGTTTAGAAGTCCAGTTCATGATCAAATGACTCTTAATGAAACTTTTGAAAAGACTCTCATAACTACCTCTTGGAATCAATCTGAAGAATTCTGACTGAACTCTGTAATCTGATTCACTTCATGAGCTGCTAGTTGTAGCCAATGCTTTTTGTTCATTGGAACTATGAATATTAGAGACTTCAAATTTATGTGGGATTAAACAGTGTCAAACTGATTTTCTCTCTCTCGCTCTGTTATGTTCAAATTTCTGTTTATCTGCCATGAAATGTCTAAATCTATAGGAACCTGAGTGCAAATATTTGTATTTATATATCAGCAACATTGTATTAATTTGGAGGAAAACACATTTACCTTTACAATGAAAGAAAGTCTGGTTAAAAGTTGTGACTTGTCAAGTAATCTCAGGTGACTTTTAGGGCATTGGGGTCATGTGGGACGAAATATCCTGAAGAAAGTATGGATGCACAAATATAGAATATAAATCCTCTTGTGTTGTTGTGACCCTGATGCCCCCCTAGAGATTTTCTTCAAGCTAGGAAGCTTTGAGACTCTTGGGAGAAGGTGCTCTTCCATTTCCTTTGAAATGACAGGGGGTTCAAACACACCCTGTAGTTTCAACAGTCTTGCAGGGAATTCAGCGATATGGCTCTTTTCCACAAGGATTAGTCTTTTAAAGAGCATTCTGTCACAGCGTTCTGATTGCCCTTCATGTTCCTGTCTAATCCAGGAGGGCTCAATTTATATGATTACAATATACATGTCTGTCTGAACTTCAGTTTCTTGCTGCATTGTTCTCTGAAAACTGGGTTTACTGGAACTTATACAAAATACTATAGCACAAACTAGTATCAGTTACTTTAAACGTATCACATGACAATTGTTGGGAAAAGTTCTTCCAAATCAAATGCAACCAGTGTTGTGTGCATTTCGTGCACCATCCAAATTATTCTGAAGAACTTTATTTCATACATACTGTAAATTAAATAAAGTGTTGGACTCCCTATCCAAGACACATTCTACACTGTAAAAAATGTAATATGCTTTATCTAATCAAAAAATTGTGGCAACAGATTACAAGCAATTTTATTAATACAATTTAACAAATTAGAAGAGTATTAATTAATCAAATTAATTCCTTAAAAGTTAACCATTTAAAATGAGTAAAACTTAAAATAAATAAATAAAAATAAAAACATAAATTGAAGTCACCATTATGGTGATCGGTGTTAGTTTTAAAATGACGGTTTTCTCCTTCAGTGATTCTGCTTGTTCAGGTGTCTTCAATGTTGGCAATATAAAATAAAGAGTTTTTAATTAATCTTTGATGTCTGTCTGTCCGTCTGTCTGTCTAAATTTTTTGGCGTAAACTTTACTCATTTTAAAAGGTTAACTTTTAAGGAATAATTTGATTAAATATTACTCAATATTCTAATTTGTTACATTTAATTAATACTATTGCTTGTAATCTGTTGCCACAATGCTATTGATTAGATAAAGCATATTCTTTTTTACAGTTTTATTTATTTATTTTTTATTTTTGTATGTATAAGTTTATGAAATAAACTCTTCTGTTGTAATAGCAAATATCAATACTGTCCTGCAAAGGCTAAACACAATAACCACCAACACTGAAACTGAGAAAATGTCTGTTTGTTTGTTTATTTATTTATATTTTTCATACTTTTGAGCATAGTTTGACCCGTACCTGTCATAGTCTAAGATACGTTGGATAGTCACTTTGCCTTTGTGTGGGAGAATAGCAGTAACAGTGTGTGTGTGTGTTATCTACTATTGAAGTTGTGATTACACGCTCATTGCATTCAAAGTGTTTGTTGTCGGACAGAACTGGAATCACATTTCGTGTCCAATTTTTAACTAAACTCATATGATAAATCCAATATAGCATGTGAAAGGAAGCATTAATCAGGATTTAAAGAATGACCTAAAATTAAAGGACAAGTTCAGTATTTTATGCTTTAAGCCCTGTTTTAAGATAGTTTCTGATGAAATAGAATGGTTAACATTGAAATTTGGGACAATCCCTCCTAAAACTGAGCGGTGAGTTTCTATGGGAATATATTATATAAAATACATGTATACTCTGTTTAAAGCCAACTGGTAGTGTTTTTAATTGTAAATTATTTGTGTGTGTTTCTCTGTATGGGGTGGGTCTTTATTCCCTCCATGTTGTGAATATTACATTCGCAAAACACATATGGCGGCATATCCTGAAAGGTGTTGTAAGTTCATGGTTGTAGGTTCAAACATCAGGAGCCAATCCAATGTGTCCTTGAGCGAGACACTTAGCCCCAGGATACTCCAGGGGATTTGTCCCTGTAATAAGTCTACTACAAGTTGCTTTGGATGAAAGTGTCAGCTGAATGACAATTGAATAATTAAGAGTAATCCATTTTAACCTTCCCAAAGAGAGGCATAAAAATTACAGATTCATTCATTTAAATTCCCAAATTCTTCCGAGAAGGCAAAGCATACAACCTTGGCTTTTACGGCAGAAGAACCAACTTTTGGCACCTTGCAGAAACCATAATTTCTCCTCAACCTCGATCCGTCAAGATAAAAGACTGTCATAACCCATGGCCATGGCCCTCTGAACCTTTCAAGTTGAAAGATTGCAGAGCAATATTCATGAATGGTTGGGCACAAATCTTATTGAGGCACTTCATGAAATGAGACCCACTTTCTAGGTCAAGGAGAAACACATATTCATTCTCATCAAGGCTGCGGTTCTAGAAAGTCATCAGCACGTCTAAATGGCTGCTTTTAGGATTTAATTGAAAATTTTATTTTATTTTTTTTTGTGTGTAACCATTTACATTTCTGAGTGTCCAAGTCGCTTCATGTCAAGTAGAAATATATTTATTGTGTTTTTATTTTTTGTGCATTTACATATCTGTTTAATTGGTGAAATGCGTTGGCAAAAATATTTGAGTGATGTTATTAATTATTTATTGGTCTGTGCAAAACAAATTAATTTTACTGACTACACTCTTCCACAATTCCACGGAATAACAATTTTTGGTTCCCCAAAGAACCTTTTAGTAAAATGGATTTTTCATATATATATATATATATATATATATATATATATATATATATATATATATATATATATATATATATATATATATATATATATATTTATTATTTTTATTTTTTTTTTTTTTTTCTTAATGTGAAGGACAAACTAAATAACCTTTTTTTCCCACTATAAAGAACCTTTTTGTGCAATGCAAATGTACTAGGTTCTAAAGGTTCTTCATGGAACCATCAATGCCAATAAAACCCTTTATGGAACATTGCAGAGTACTGGTAGTTACACATGTCGGAGGGTCTTTAAAGACAACCAACATCCCTGGCTACAAAAAAAGGTGTAGGACATTGGGACGTGTGTAGGTGATGGTTTCTCTGGTACATCAAACTCAATTATTTAAACCCATTGATCGAACTGCATTATTTAAGAGCATTAATTTATCTCTAATGCATCAGTGGGTTCTGCAGGAAAGTTAATAGAGTTTTTATTTATTTATTTATTTATTTATTTACAGTACACATAAATGACATTTAAATATAGAAGCATAACCTCAAAATCATTTGCAGGGGTTTTGACAGATTTATTTAGTTTAAATGTCAAATTGTTGATTGTTTTTGCTGATGTTTTGTTGTCTTCTAGGTCATCCATCTTTATATATGTTTTCCCTATTTGAATAGTACCATCACAGGATTCCATTCTTTACAAAAAAATGTTGAACTCAAGTCGTAAGTCCTCTCTTCTGTGGCTTGAAGCCAGCACAAAAATGTAAATTCAGAAATTCTATTATCACCTACACTTAAGTCATATATAACAGAAGTGTGTTATACATATGTTAATCCAGGTGCAGTTTCTGAAATGTCTATTTTTCTTTTTTTTCTTCTTCTTCTTTTAAGTTTTTTGTAATTTTTATTTTTTTTTATAGATGATTGACTTTCCAAAATGACAACAGAGGAGTCATACTCCAGGCCAAGATGCAGTAAACATGTTTCATAGATATTTCATCATGCTCATGGCGTTCTCGCGTGGCGGCAGATGTTCAGGTGACCTTGGTAAAGTGTGGCATTGTTTGCACACCATACAGAATTTCACCTCAAGATGGCACCAAGTAACTGCTGAACTCAGCAAAAGAAGTCAAGGACGCCCGCAAATCTGTTGTGCGTTAAAATGCAGGTCCAGTATTTCAAAGAGAGAGTTGTTCCCTAAAAAGATTCAACGAAAATGTATGCAGATTAGTTTGGAGGGTGAAAATAGTGTAAACGTGATATGTTAAGCAATCACAGATTTCAACATTGGCAGTATTGCTACAGAGAAGATGTAAACAGCTATATTTGTCAAAATAAATATTGTAGTAAATTTCAATATACAAATTCACAGTCCCTAAACCTAACCATCACAGGAGACATGCTGCATTTTTAATTGTTTAATAAAACATTGTTTTTTTTATGTTTTTAAGCCATTTGATTTATGAGTACTTTTGAAATGTCCTCATAAACCACCAATAAGTTGTAATACCAGTGTAATACACATGTCATTATACAAACTTGTGTCCTCATAAGACACATAAACAAAACCCCCCCACACACACACACTTGTATACGAATAATAATACATTTGTAAATAAAATATTTGTAAATAAATTACATAAAGTCCACATAGCCTACCTTTTCGTAACTGGCTGATGTTTCAAAATGCCTAATAATGAAGCACTTTTACCTTGTACTACAAAAAAGACCTAGCCTGTATGTGAAAGACAGGACAAATGGACCATTGACCACTAGATGGTGCCATGGAATTAAACAACACGATGTGGTTGTTCTTGGTGAAAAAGGTATAGATATCATGATGCAGACCATATACAAACTGGACTTTAGTTCCATTGTCATTTTGTGAAAATATTTTGTTGTCTAAAAGCACTTACACCAGCATGCTCACTATATATATATACACATATATATATATATATATATATATATATATATATATATATATATAAACACAGTCTCATTCCAAGAAGTCATATAACTGACATCTTGAGACGTCTTTTGACCATTCGTCAATATCCGCCTTTCAGGCCCCCCTAAACGTTGGTTAGATGACGATCCTGGGACGTCATACAACTGACGCTTTACCTTTAACGTCAGTTAGGTTTAGGTGTAGGTTTAGGGGTAGAGTCTGGGGTAGAGTTAGGATCCGATAACGTCATCTAACCGACGTTTAGGGGGGTCCTAAAAGGCTAACACAGTCTCATCCCAATTCGTCATATAACTGACGTCTTGGGACGTCTTTTGACCATTCGTCAATATATGCCTTTTTAGGGCCCCTTAAACGTCAGTAGATGACGATCCCGGGTCGTCATACAACTGACGCTTTACCTTTAATGTCAGTTAGTTGACGAGTTGGGTATAGGGTTAGGTTTAGGTCTGGGGTAGAGTTAGGATCCGATAACGTCATCTACCATCGTTTAAGGGGGCCCTAAAAAGGCATATATTGACGAATGGTCAAAAGACGTCCCAAAACGTCAGTTATATGACGAATTGGGATGAGACTGCACTGTGGTCATATATAAGAAAAAACAGCATCAACATGTGAAAAAAACAAACAAACTGTGAACTAGTTATTTTTTTGGAACCGTGAACTTAGTTCAAAATTGTCAAGTACGCACTATCAACTAAACTAGTTTATTTTAAAATTTGTGAACTGAACTTTTAACTAGTTCATGTAGAAAGTGAACTTTCCCAACACACATATATATATATATACACACACACACACACACACACACACACACACACACACACACACACACACACACATCAAGTGCATTATCTAAAATGCTTGTTTTATTCACAAGACACCTTTTACTAAACCGTGTTGTTTAATTTATGTAGCTATTGCCTCAGAGTGTGATCTGTCATTCATTGAAACCTGTAGAGGTGCGTCAAAATAAAAAACAAGCTGGTAATCCCAAAGCTATTTACCTTCTGCTGTTCTTACCCTTGCGTTTGGGTAGGACACTAATATAAGCCTTCAGTTTGGCAACTGAAACAGCAATTATCTAAATCAGCCCTCACCACTTCTCTCCTGCTCGTCTTCTCCTTCCTAAACCTCCCAAATTACACATCGACGGCACGGGAAGACCGTGCCATCAGCATTAAGCTGGAAATGACATGACTGGCATCTGCAGCTCCCATAATCACGGGAGATATGATGGATGCGTATTACTGCCGCTCAAAAGAGGCGGGCAACCGGCATTCAAGAGTGGCAATTACAGTTTCCCCCAAGAAAATCGCCCAGATGGAGCCAAAATATGCTAAAATTGTGTAACCATTAACGTTTCTCTTCTGAATTTTGCCTAAAATGGGCATTACAATATAGTGGGGTTTGCACCTCTGTTTTAAACGCTTCAGAGTCATTCCGCAGTGCAGAATGAGGTCATGGCTGTCGCTTAAAATGCTGTTTTGATGCTTATGTGGCTCATTCTTTGCCGATGTTTGTGTAATGAAGCTTGCGATGACATTATAAGTGGTGTGTGTGAGCAAGACTAGCAGTAAATGAGCGAGGCCAAGGTTGGGGGTTTGCGTTGTGCTCTTTTCAAGAGCTTGAAAGAGTATGTGTGTGTTTTTTTTTAAGATACGTGTAGGTTTCTTCCACACAGGAGGTCAGGAAGTCCTCGCTAGTAGCTCGAGTCAAGGTCCACGAGGCCTCGCAAATCTACCAAAGTGCCAAATATAAAATCTTTTTATGAGCTCAGTCAGGTAAAGTATCAGGGCTTTTCTCGTTGGCAAGCGGTTTTATGGAGATGCTGAGTGCATTATCAGAATGCATTTTCTCCGACTCCCTGTAAGTGCCTTCTTTCGCGCAGTAATTGGCAAGTTCTCTGTAAATTAGATTTATGGACTTTTATGGACTAAATTACATTTAAAGAGTGGCATTCAATAATGCCTATATGATATAGTTAGACTGTGCCTCTCCCACGACAGTATGTCTTTAAGATATATCACGTTTAGTTTGATTTTACAAGGCTTTAGAACGTATCACTTATGAGCCGACAACTCTTAGCGGTACCCACAACAAAACCGCTGCTGAGTGCAGAGATGAAAAAATATATTGCTGTTATTTATAAATATATAACTATTAGACCTTTCTGAGTGTCTGCAAATCCATCAAGCTCTTATTCCAAATTGGTTCAGAATCCCATAACCTCCAGTGCCCCACGCAGCTTGTTAGTCTTCTATCGTCATTGCCAAACACCTCTAGAGCCCCTACCTGACTATTACCCTCCAAGTCTCTGGAGAGCTGGGCTGCTTTTTAAGATGGATTTTAAAAAGCGATGAGTACATCCTGTGGGACATTGGGCCGCATGACTCAAATGATTAATTGTACATCTGGGCTGTGTTCCACTCACCATGCCCCCTTGAGCTCGTTCTAGAGTACCTGTTTACTGCCTGTGGCACGACCCTGGAAAACTTCAGAGTCCTTTTCTTTAATCTTTTTCCTCACTGTCTTCTCTCTTATTTTCCTCTCTATGTCTTATGAAGAGACCATGTCGTGGCACATCACATACGACGTGCATTATTGATCAATAATCTGCCCTTCGCCTCCCAAGTAATTGGGCATCTACAGCACACGTCTAACAAAAGTTGGTAAGATGCTAGTTATTAATGCTATTCAACAACTACCATTCAACAACTGTTTTTGTATTGAGCATTTGATCAATGTTGCATTCACTTTAAAAATAAAGGTTCTTTATTGGCAACGATGATTCTGTGAAGTTGATTTAAAGGGGGAGGGTTTACTGCGATTTCAGTTTTTTCATTTTAAATAGTGTGTAATGTTGCTGTTGGTGCATGAACAGTATCTGCAAAGTTGCAGCGCTGAAAGTTCAATGTAAGCAGAGATATCATCTTTTAAATATCAGGAAGTATAATTGCCTACAAAAACGACTCGATTGGGACTACAGCTGGGTTATGGTATGTCACTAACCTACACATTTGCATCAACTCCTCCCTCCAGAATATGCAGAAAATGGCATGTGCAATGCACATATTTCTGAGGCACGTCGACTCGTCAAGTGTGTTGTTCATGCAGCTGTCAGGTCTTCTGTGTTCGGGCTTCCCATGGACGCTATTCTTCCTCAACAATGGATACAATTTATGTTTGATTATGTTCCTGACGATCGTAATCTAGCAAGTTCAACACCGGATTCAACAAGAAACTGTTACTAAAACATGAAGCAGTTCCAACTTTAAAACAAGAGGCAGCAGTGTTGGGCCACAATCTGTAAGTAGGCTAAGACTTATATAAAATATAAAAAAATATTTTATATTTTGACTACACCAATATTTGAGGTTTATTTATTTACTGATTTATTTATTGGATGTTTAATTGTGCATGCTCATTTACCATATTTTTTACACTTGACCTAAAGGGATAGTCAACATCAAGTTGCTCCAAACCTGTCTAAAGGAAAATGTTCTTAAGAATGATTGTAACCAAACCTTTGATTGGCACCACTGATTTCCATAGTATGTTTTCCAATTTACGGAAGTCAATGGTGCCCCAAAACCTTTTTGGTTACCCATATTCTTCAAAATATCTTTTTGTGTGTTCAACAGAAGAAAACAAATTTTACAGGTTTGGAACAATTTAAAGGTTTTTTATTTCTGGGAGACCTATCCCTATGTTGCATGTAGTCTTTCGAATAAATTTGTCATAGTGCACAAGCTATTTGGCCCAATTGTGTCATACTTTTATGGTGTTTTTATGCCCAACTCCAATCCCTTGCTTGTAAAGAAGCGACCTTCGAAGAGTACTGTCTTCAGAATGTATTGTTTTGTTAGGGTTTAGGAATGACATGATGGTGAGTAACAAATTATACATTTGTCCTCTTGAGTGAACTATTAAAGCATCTGTGAAAAGTTGTGTCTCTCTATAGCGAAATCGCCGCAACTATATAAAAAACCTCACAAAGGTTTTTTGAGGGTCACAAAAAGCATCTACTCAAATAGTCGAATCTATAATTCGTAATCTTTTTTTCTGGCATAGTGCACCATGTGAAGGATGCACATCTTTACTATTGATAACTTCTTTCTGGAACTGTGTTTTGCAATTGTCAGTGAGTAAACTTTTAAAACATTTTGAGTCAAAAAATACTTTGCATGTTATGGGGAATAGTTTAAATGTGTTTGTTGTCTAGAAGCAACATTGCGCCACAGTGAAATGGATGAGGTGAAGTAGAGTGGGTTGCAGTCGTTTTAGATTTTTATTCTAAAAGTATCATCAGAGATAATTTATATAGAGACATGCCACTTCCTAAATCCTCAATACAACTAAATAGGGAAAACCCATAATGCCAAAGATGGCGGTTGTATGCACATGCCCCGCCCCTCCCGCTGGAAAGCCAATCGTCTGCTTTTAACAGTCAAGCCTGATGCACGCGCATGATGATGTTTGCGACAGCGGAGACGAGAACCCTTGCGCATGCGTAGTAAAAGTATAGCCTGTGGGGAAAAGGTTGTTTTAAACCTTATTTTAGGGCAAAGTCATCAAACTTTTTCAGCATTTTTTATCATAATCGACTGCTGATTATTCCATACATGCAGTTTTTATGTCCCGGTGACCAGTAAAAGTGCAGTTTTAACTCTCTGCACATTCATTAAGATAGAAACCTGGTCTTGTTAGTCCGTTGTTAAACGAAGGTTTGGTTATTAATATTAATAACAACATATACTTACTATAGGGCTAGCATAGGACTAGGGTTTGGTTGAGGGTAAGTTGCATGCAATTTGCATAATTTCCTGTTATTTAGTGTAACATATGACACAAAGAAGCAGGTAAGGAGGGTTATACTTTATTTTAAGTTGTCCACCCAAAACTGTAATTTTGGATTGATTGAACTGTTCTGAAAATCATTGAAAGTTCTGTGAGAAGTTGCGTCTCTTTAAAATAGTAAAATAGTCACATTCAGCAGAATAATCCCATTTAATGCTGCAAAGTCCAAAAGAAACGAACAAAAAAAAGCAGAGCTGAGTCTCAGAGCCTGAAGCCTCGAGAAGAAATACCAGCTGCGAATGTTAAACGCTGATGCAACTGTTTTAAGACGCACACAATATCAAAGAGATACGTGACAATCGATCTCTTTTTAGCCTGCTGGGTCACCGTCACACACCTGCTGTTTCACGCGCGTTCATTGACGTGACTTTGATAAGAAGGCTGACGCTACTGAATCAGGTATCAGCGGAGGGAAGGTGTTCACATATTTCTGTCCTTGCTGACTTAACAAGTTACAGTAGAACTCTAAAATGGCCTCCGGTAATAAGAAACCCACATCAAATCTAATCCTCCCATCAGCTTGCCGAGTTTGGGATCCGTGCTGTAATTGACAGCTTATTGAAGACGGTCCAGCAGTTAACTCTCAGACTGCCAGCAAGACATAAATGAAACGACTTTCACGTGTAATTCTTTATGATGTGCGACAAGTTTAAGTTGCCACGTGAGAAAAAAAGGCAATATACGAGCGTGTTAGGTAATCTCTCTGATCGCTGGAATGATTGATGTGTGTGAGTATCTTTCATGCCACGTTGCCGCAGCAACCATGCGGTGTCCCTCTGGACTGGAGGCGTTTCCCACAGTTCATTGCAGTCCATGGGTCATTGGTCTCTCCAAATAGCTCTCCGTATGACGCCCGGTCCCTGACTCAGTCTGAAATGCTGTGATTAAACTGTTTCCACCACAACAAGAAGTCAAACCTCTGTCAAGCTTCACCCCGTTGGTGGCGAATATGCACAGAAATCAAAAAGTCGTGACTTTGACAGACATTTCCGCGTTGTAGCAACCTAATGGAAGCGGTGCGCCAAGCATTTTTCTCTTTTGATTGAAAAATTAATGACGGCTCCACATGTGTTTTAGAGGCTTTTAATGTGACACTGTCTGCTGCTCAATATCATTAAGGCTCATTTGAAATGTTATCGAAGACAAATGATCTCAATTAGATTGAAAATTTACTATGGCAGAACTTTCCCTGTTGTCATTATGTTAAAATGGTCTGCGGTCGTATTCAGGCAGTAGACTGTTTGATGATTAGGGCTTCATGGAGAAATAGACACGGTCTACGTGAGCGGAGAGTAACATTCTTACATCCATTATAAGCACATTACCTCGAAGCGCTGCGGAAAATGCCCGCACCTCTTTTGAAAGATAAGGGCATGAGGAAAGAGGAGAGGATCTGGCTTGGTCATTGCAGATTTTAACGACACATTTCTGGCAGCGGGTTGTCCCAATAGCTTCAGACCCTTGTTAGATCATCAGGAAGGGGTAATGTGCAGTGACAGCTCGACTGGTCTCGGTTCACCTTGACCTCAGGTTTAATTTACAGATATAGTTGTATCAGGTCACCATGTGCCCTTTTAACAGTGCAAAATACAGTTCAACAGCACAGCCGGACACACCAACAAACCCTCCAGGTGTGACAGTCCTTCTGTGACTCATTGGTCACATTCAAATGTCGTGCGAGGGTCACGCATGCTGTGATTTTTAATTCGGATATATGGCTGCGGCAGTATCCAATTACTTCCTCGCTATACTTTTCAGGGTATTAAAATGTAGAATTATTTGGCTGGCGCATTAAATCTGCATTGATATTTGAATTAATATTACATTGTCAGATTACAATGGCATCATTCTATTTGATTAAATGGCCTCCATTAGTGTGAATGTTTTTTTTAAGCCTTCTTCCCTTTTCACTGGTTAAGAGCCACACTGATGCATTCAATTCAGAGATGTACAATGGGGTTAATAGTTAGATGAGGCTCAATGATAGCATAAATGAGTTAGAGATCTCAAGGAAGGATACTGGGTATGGGGAGACCGAGGCATGTTGTCACTTTTTACTTAAGGTAAATTTATATTCACCCATCCATCCATGCCAAATTGTAATAAATAGTTGTAATTGACCTATGGCTAAGCCATGCCCTCAAACGCGATGAGCCAATCACAGTGTGCAGCTAACCCAATACACTGACATTTTCTGCTTCCACATCCCTTGAAATGTATTGCTGTTAGTCAGTTTTCATTCGTTTTTTTCCTTGTCATTTTAAGTTTGAAAATGGTCAAACGGTGTGCATGGGGTACATGCAGCTCCGACACTAGGTTCCCGAGAGGCTGGGCAATGGTGTGTATTTTTTTACACTTTCCCAAGCCACATATCAACCGAGATAAGTGTCTGCTCTGGATTAAAGGAGTAGTTCACTTTAAAAAAAGTCACTTATAAGCATTTTTTTAAGTGAACTACGTTAAGTTATGCGATTAACTTATGCGGTAAAACACAACACCAACTAAATGTGGTTAAATTTAAACAAGGATGTCTACATCTGTTGTAAGTAAAGTCAACAACGTATTTGAACGTTATCTTTAAAATCTCTAACATATCGTTATGCTGATGTTAGATTAACATTAGAAAATGCTAACATTAGCTTCTAGCTGCGTTGTATATCATGTCACTAAGCTACTGTTAATTTACGTATCTGTAAATAACCGAGATAGCAAATGTTAACAATGTTGTGCTGAATGATTCATGTAAATACTGTAGCACCAAACGGTGATGGCAATCGATATGCGGTTTATCACGTTTACACTGTGACCTGTAAATTTTTGCCTGGAACTGAAGCTTTTCATTGACCTTCTCAACAATAAGATTATTAATATAACCCTCCAATGCATAGTTAAGGTCCTTTAGGCGACTTCAGGATGATATATAATCTTCCTGTCTCCAAAAATCACCAATTGTCTCCTGTGAAATGTCTCCTACTGTGACGGCTGCCATAGCGTCTGTCCCCAAATGAATGACCGTTTGTCCGAGTGAGTTGAGGGGGCGTGGCTTAGCCATAGGTCAATTGTAACAATCTTTATTTTATGTAAACTGCAAAAAACGTGATATTTATTTATGATGAGTGCATATGCTTCCAAAATAAAAGAAACATGATGCAAAGCAAGATTTTTTTGGAGTTTTATCTATTACAATGAGACAGTATATTTAATTATGTTTATCCTTCAGGCGTTTCTCTGATTGATTTGCATGCTGTACGTGGGAGAATATGTGGGAGAGAGATGATATTCTATACAATAGATAAGTGGCTCCTTCTGTGGAATGGCTAGATGTTCCATTTGCTGTAACGCTCAACGTTCAGCTAGATAACTGGTGGGAGATTATGTTTTTTTAGAGACTGCAGAAACAAGAACCCTTCTGAGCTAAAATGGAAGTCTGCATGGTAGCTTTGCAGAGAAAATATCTTCACAAATTGCAGGTCAGGAGCTATTGATCAAATGAAAAGTGGATCTCATTTAGTGATATCCACACTTTTGATGCATTACTGTAAGTAGAGTGAGGGTAGATTTACATTGTCGACTCAGATTGAGTTGTGGAGTGAGTGTTGGAGGAAAATGATTATCTCCTCTTCTGCCTCACTGTGAAATCTATATATGTGAGGCGACCATTGTTTCGCTGTAGTAAGAATATGCCTCTACACACCTGCACAAAAGAAATCTCAGCTGAACTGCACCTCCATCCATGGATATTTTTAAAGGGTCCATTAATTTAAAAATACAACAGTGACCAAAGGACCCAAACTATGGTTACTATATACAGGTGAAACTCGAATCGGTCAACAGTTAATTTATTTCCGATTATTTCGATTCAAAGGTGAAACTGAAATATTATATACACTCATTACATGCAAAGTGAGATATTGCAAGCCTTTATTTGTTATCATTTTGATAATAAATTCAAAATTAGAATATTGTGAAAAGGTTTTCATATCTGTAAGCCACAATCATCAAAATGATAACAAATAAAAGCTTGAAATATCTCACTTTGCATGTAACGAGTGTATATTAGTGATGGATCAAGAATACGACTATGCTGAGTCTGAGTCAGATCCGAGTCTTTGAAGGGCTTAGAGTCCGAGTTCGAGACTCAGAGTCCGTTGGTTTTTAAATACAGTTGAGTCCGAGTCAAGACCGAGTCTTTGAAGAGCTCAGAGTCCAAGTTCGAGACCGAGTCTGTTGGTTTTTAAATACAGTTCGAGTCCTAAGTTCGAGAACCGAGTCTTTTGAAGGGTCAAAGTCCGAAGTTCAGAGACCGAGTCTGTTGGTTTTTAAATACAGTTCAGAATCTGAGTCAAGACTCGAGTCTTTGAAGGGTTCGAATCCAAGTTTGACACCTAAGTCCGTTGGTTTTAAAATACAGTCTAGTGCTGAGTCAAGACCGAGTCTTTGAAGGGTTCGAGTCCATGTCGAGATCCAAGTCCGTTGGTTTTTAAATACAGTTCGAGTCTGAGTCAAGACCGAGTCTTCTGAAGGGTCGAGTCCATGTCGAGAGCGAGTCCGTTGGTTTTTAAATACAGTTCGAGTCCGAAGTCAAGACCAGAGTCTTTGAAGGGTCGAGTCCGAGTCGAGTATCAAGTCCATTGGTTTTTAAATACAGTTCGAAGTCGAGTTAAGACCGAGTCTTTGAAGGGTTCGAATCCGTGTTCGAGGCAGAGTCCGTTGGTTTTTAAATACAGTCGAGTCCGAAGTCAAGACCGAGTCTTTGAAGGGTCAAATCCGTGTTCGAGACCGAGTCCGTCGGTTTTTAAATACAGTCAAGTCCGAAGTCTAAGACCGAGTCTTTGAAGGGTCGAATCCGGTGTTGAGAACCGAGTCCGTTGGTTTTTAAATACAGTTAGAGTCCGAGTCAAGACCGAGTCTTTGAAGGGTTCAGTCGAAGTCGACACCG
Organism: Hybognathus amarus; assembly: GCA_030378365.1. Taxonomy (NCBI): domain Eukaryota; kingdom Metazoa; phylum Chordata; class Actinopteri; order Cypriniformes; family Leuciscidae; genus Hybognathus; species Hybognathus amarus. Next base: position 48,663 of record JAQIUQ010001022.1, on the reverse strand, counting down.
AGTCCGTTGGTTTTTAAATACAGTTGAGTCCGAGTCAAGAACGAGTCTTTAAAGGGTCGAATCCGTGTTCGAGACTCGAGTCCATTGGATTTTAAATACAGTTGAGTTCGAAGTCAAGAGCCGAGTGTTTGCAAGGGTTCAAGTCCGAGTCAAGACCGAGTCCGTTGGTTTTTAAATACAGTCTAGTCTGAGTCAAGACCGAGTCTTTGAAGGGTTCAGTTCCGAGTCAAGACCGAGTCTTTGAAGGGCTTCGAGTCCGAAGTCGAGACCGAGTCCATTGCTCTTTAAATACAGTCTGAGTCCGAGTCAAGACCGAAGTCTTTGAAGGGTTCGAATCCGGTGTTCGAGGCCGAGTCTGTTGGTTTTTAAATACAGTTCGAGTCCGAGTCAAGACCGAGTCTTTGAAGGGTTCGAATCAGTGTCGAGGCCGAGTCTGTTGGTTTTTAAATACAGTCTAGTCTAAGTCAAGACTCGAGTCTTTGAAGGGTTCAAGTCCGAAGTTGACACCGAGTTCGTTGTTTTTTAAATACAGTCGAGTCCGAGTCAAGACCGAGTCTTTGAAGGGTTCAATCCGTGTTGAGATCAGAGTCCGTTGGTTTTTAAATACAGTCTAGTCCGAGTCAAGATCAAGTCTTTGAAGGGTCGAGTCCGAGTCGTAGATTCGAGTCCATTGGTTTTTAAATACAATTCGAGTCTGAGTCAAGACTGAGTCTTTGAAGGGTCGAATCGGTGTCGAGGCAGAGTACGTTGGTTTTTAAATACAGTCGAGTTCGAGTCAAGACCGAGTCTTTGAAGGGTCGAATCTGTGTTGAGATCCGAGTCCGTTGGTTTTTAAATACAGTCGAGTCCGAGTCAAGACCGAGTCTTTGAAGGGTCGAGTCCGAAGTTGAGACACAGAGTCCGTTGGTTTTTAAATACAGTTCGAGTCCGAGTCAAGACCGAGTCTTTGAAGGGTTGAATCCGTGCTGAGACTCGAGTCCATTGATTTTTAAATACAGTCGATTCCGAGTCAAGACCGAGTCTTTGAAGGGTTCGAATCCGTGTTGAGACTGAGTCTGTTGGTTTTTAAATACAGTCGAGTCCGAAGTCAAGACCGAGTCTTTGAAGGGTCGAGTCCGAAGTCGACACCGAGTCCGTTGGTTTTTAAATACAGTTGAGTCCGAGTCAAGACCGAGTCTTTGAAGGGTCGAGTCCGAAGTCAAGACCGAGAGTCTTTGAAGGGTCGAGACCGAGTCCATTGTTTTTTAAATAATATTAAATACATTGGTTTTTAAATACAGTCGAGTCCGAGTCAAGACCGAGTCTTTGAAGGGTTGAATCCATGTCAAGACCAAGTCCGTTGGTTTTTAAATACAGTCGAATCCGAAGTCAAGGCCGAGTCTTTGAAGGAACAAGTCCGAGACGAGTCCGAGAAAGCAGAAATCGATTTCGAGACCAAGACTCGAGTACTACATCACTAGTGTATATAATTATTAGTTTAACCTTTTAAGTTGAATTACTTAAATAAATTAACTTTTGCACGATATTCAAATTTTTCGAGTTTCACCTGTATGTGTTCTGCATATGACATAAAGTCTGCACACCCCTGTTAAAAAAGCTTGTTAAAAAAATGTAAAAAATACAAGGATAAATCATGTCAGATCTTTTACATGTTTAATGTAAATTTACAACATATGCAATGCCATTAAAAGACAGTGACACATTTCCAAGAAAAAAAATAAAAAATAAAATAATAATCCTTGAATAATTTAAGTGTGCACAGCCCTGAAGTAATGGTTGAATGCATATCATCTTCTCTGTGCTATCTAGTCTCTGGACCAAAGCTGTGGCAGTTCGCATGACACGTGAAACCAGACTTTATTCGACCCAAAGGAAAGCGTATTTGCACTGTCTCTACCCGTACATAGCACTATCACTGTGTAGAAAATAGTAAATGTGTGTTTATCTATTGCATTGTTTTGTTACTTTATTCAGTTTTGAAGTGAGCACACTTGAGTTCAAAAGGTTATTATATATGAACCGACCTTTAGAATAGGAATGTTTTTGTGTTGCGGTGAAAAGGAAATTGCTGTTTTGAACCTATCAAGGATTGGTCCATGAGCAATTACCATTTTGCCCTTGATAAAGGCATCTAACCTCCGGACGCTTCAGGGGTCTGTCGCGTAATTAGTCTACTGTAATTCACATTGGTGAAAAGCAACTGCTAACGGCATGATGTTTATTTACCTATAACTATAAATCTAAACGTGATACTTTTAATTACATCTCAAATGAAAAGGCACAAAATCAGATGTGCATTTTGGGAATACTGAGGTTGCTTGCTGTTTAAGCAGACAAGTTTCATCCATGGTGATTTACAGAGCACTAATTTGAGGGACTGTCTCTGCGGAGTGTTGTAGGGTTAAGAGCCTTGCTCAAGGGCGCAGTGGCATGGCAGGACTGTGATGTTTCTGGGTCACCCCTACTCGAGGCTGAACACACAAAGCTACATTTGTTTGGCAGTGTTAGTCGTAACCATTACAATCACCACCCGTGCTAATCTAGATTAACCTTTTGATTTTAATACCCTCGTGAACATGATTATTTGTAGCTGATCTGAGATCAACCTTCATAAGCTACAATGCTTCGACGGCTTCTAATGCAGCGGCAAAAAACAGACACTGTTCTTCATTAAAATAACATCAAGCTAAACTTGCAAACAAACTTTTCTGCCTTTTAAGCAATTTCCCTTGTATTTGAAGTGAGAGTTGAGAGTTTAGTTCCAACAAGAGAGGATTGGGGGAGGTGAACGCTGTGAACAATGTTTTAGCATGGAAAGATAAAAGGTTCCACCAAACGTATGACTCTGTAACTTGTGCAGGCACAAGCAAAACGTCTTCATTCCTACTTATGCCTCTCTCAGCAGTTTAACGTTCTCCTAGTCTTCGCAATTACTTTATCACGTGCAACTGTGGAATAGCATGTCTTTTGTCTTTTGGCAAAAAGTGTGTTGTGAGTTGGGTATTTTTCCTCTTGTTTTGTTGTGAAGTTACCTTAAGAAATACTATGGAACTAGGATATGCCTATAGAAACAGATGAGTGCTTTGTATCTCCTTTCCCTATAATAGACAGCGACAGTGTGCAGATGGAGTCTTTTATATATATATATTTTTTCTTTTCAGTACCAATTTCTATATACACTGGGAACTGCTGCCTATCATTGGAAGTGAAGGTCACAAATTTCACAGTTCTTCCGAGAGAAGGCGGAAAATGAGAAACGCTGTGGCATTAAGAAAAGACTGTAATATTTAAATTGTCAAAAGAACGATTATTATTATTGAGCTATTCAAGGTCAGGATGGAAAAGAGGGCAGCACCAGTCCTAATAGATGCTTATTTCTCCGTTAACCTTACCGATGTAATAGCGGGCTAGAGTTAATGAAATAAAATGCCAATTATACTCTACCTCAGCTTGGCCATGACTGCAACCAAAGGCCTTTTACACTCGAATGAGAACAGACATGCTGCGGTTCTGCCTGTGGACAAACTAATATCAGAATAACAACATCACAATTTTTTTTTATTTCATTTTTAATCATCTATGTATCATGCTTATATCCTGAAAGGAATTAAACCTCGGTTTGAAGAAACACTTCATTTAGACCATAAAGCCACCGATTGCAGCTACATTTTTGATAATTAGTGTGTCGTAATCCATCAAACGCTTAATTAAATGCAGCAGGACATATTGACACTGCGGTACATTTAAAATATGCCTTTATAACTTTAAACTGTCATTAGCTGAGTTCAGATGACAGCCCTTCTATTGGTTAATTAGTTAATGACTTCAGCTTTCTGTCTTTTTTATGACTGAAGAGATGTACTGTGTTATTTAGGATTCACTGTGCTGTTAGGTTTGCTCAATTGTGCATTGCACAACATTTCATGTTAAAAATAGCTGTTTTTCTAACCCATACATGGTTTAACAATTGTCTTATGGGCTGAATGAGCCTTCTCTGTTCACTGTGATTGCCTCTATAGTCCTGTACAGTAAAATAAATAAGAGGGATTCGGGACAGATTTTGTGACTGGGTGTGATGTCATGCGTGTTCACGCTCACCTGGCTATGTCTGGCATGTTTGTGTATTCACCACTATTCTCCAATCAGCGAAGACATCTCAAGCGACAAATCTTTCGACAAAAATCTATGAAAATCTATCAAATGAAGCTGACTGCACAATGAATCTTTCATAATATCTACACTTTTTTTGTTTTAATTTGAGGATTTGCCAGCATACAGAATTCATAGTGATAGTGACGGGAAATCGGCCGAACCCGCTGGGCAGAATAAGCTCTACTTCACTCCTATGCTAAGGAACAAACCTCCCACTCTCACCGGTAGCCACGTTGTTGCTTGTTGTTGCCGTTTCGAGTGTGCTGTGTTGTTGTCACTTGCCATACTGCTACTAACGAAACTAACGCTACGGAAGCTCCGAGGAGCCAAAAATGTGCTATAACACAAAAACTCGATTTACTTATTTTTTTTTAAATCGCCCTTAACAAAAAAAAAAAATTAATTAATTCAATCGATTTTTCGCCCAGGCCTACTTTCAACAAATGGAGAGATCTCTGGTCTGCTCTAGGGCTCAAACGGGATCCATATACAAATTACCTATATTGTTCCTGAACTTGTTTCCATAATAATACAATCATAAGTGGATACAGTAAGCACATAAATCAGTTCAACATGGAGATAGATGGAAACAAAAAATAAGGTTTTCCACTACCCCCATTTTCCCCTTGGACACACATAAGTGCGTAATATACTCCAATGCCTTTCCTTTCATTTATTTAAAATTACTTGCAAATTTATAACTTTATTACCTTTGAAGACTGCAACAAAGATTTGTGCGGCTGATTCAAGATTCAAAAGATTTGTACGGCTGATTGTTATGAACAGCAAGTTCAAGCGTGGGTGTGATCCTGGAGCGTGCACACCTCTGGTTGTAGTTTCGCTTGTCGCCAGAGGGGCATAGTTCTGCAAAAACTCAGAGACTTGCGCAATGCACCTTTAAGAGGCTGAGTCAAGAGAAATAACTTTTCACTATATGTACCCTACATGATTGCATTAGTATTCATATGTATTTGTATGCAAGTTATTGTTGTTGTACGCAAACTTGTCACCCGTAAATTCCAGGTACGACGATGAAGAATTGTACAAAATTATACATGGTTAAAGCTGTCCCAAAAGTGTATGTATAAGATGTTTAATGTGAAGCTTCAACTATGAATGCAGATTAGATGACCCGAACTGTATTATTTAAAAAATAGCAGCTATTGTTCATATTTTAGGCAACTTTTATTAAATGTATGATGGATGGATGGATGGATGACTAGTGAGGAGATAATATTGGTCAGTAGTTAAGAAGAATTATAAATCATCCCAAACATGTCTTATGTATGACATAGTGTCCAGTTTAGGTGTTACAACACATATTAACCTGATATGAAATCAATGGAAGTCTTGCGCAATGGCCTCACTAATAATGTATGTGTGTGTGCACTAGATATATTTGTCCAACAATATACATTACACATTGTTTAATCCAATGCAGCTTTAAATTAAGGGCAAACCGTGGAGAGAAAAGATTTTAAAAACTTTATTATCAAAATAAGTATAAAAATATAAATACTGTATAAAACAATGCGACAGCATTCAAACAACATGAACAGAATGACCGATATTCTACAAGTACACAATTCATTGAACAGCTCTAACTCTATGTTCTGAAATGAATCCACAGTATGACAGAACGCATATAAACCTTCCACAGTAAAACTGCCTCATAAACAGAGATATCAAGTAGTTTACACAATGATCATACTTGTAAAACATATTATACACATACTGCACCTATTTTAGACTTGGTCTGCAATAAAAGCTAAGCTTCTTTTTAGGTTTTATTTTTGTGTTTTTTTTTAGCCGCAAACATCGATAGTGTAGAAAGCTACTATCACTCACCTTGATTATAAACACATTGTCCACACCATTGATTACAACAAATCCCTAATGCTTAAAAGGCATCTTTACTGATTCTTTTGCGGGAGGAAGAAAGAAAGAGCGAGAGAGAGAGAGGTTGAAGAGAGAGAGAGAGACACCAGAAGTAGAAGACAAAGTTAAAGTAGACGGTTAAAGAGAATCGAGAATGTCTGTGTGAAGAGGAGTTCCCAGTAGTTGAGGCGCAAATGTTCAAGTCTTCGTTGATTCGCCCATATGCGTAACACAGCAGAGAACAGAGGAGATTCAGTGTGTATGTGTTAATTTAGTGCTCTGAGATATATTTAAGTGTGCCGTGTTGCATATCCGCTTTAAGTCTCTCTCGGGACTCCTGCCCTAAATACATATCCGCCAGTTTTTCTGAACTGCTGGACCCCAGTGACTCAGATACTCAAACTCCTGGTCGCCTTCAGTGGCGGCTGATTCCAGAGAGCTCAGAGACTCTGCCAAAGAGCCGTTGCCTTCGTAGGCGTAGGTAGCCAAGGAGTCATAAGGGCGCTGGTGGGATCCGAGTCGTTTCTTGCAGCCGTCCGTTGATAAAGTCTCTCACGTCCGTGTTGTCTTTGATGGGAGACGTGCGGCGGAAGGGGAACAGCATTTCGGGCATTATGTCCCGGCGGAAGCTTGTTGGTGTCGATGACCTCGGGGTTCCGCAGGGTTCCGATGTCAAAGGCTTGCGTGTCCTCCTCTCGCCGCCTCGTCGTTGTAGCCTGACCAACGTTGTCCCTGGACGTCTTCTTTTGAGATGATCAGGGGCTCCTTTTTCCTTTTGTCGCGCAGGGCCGCAAACAATACCACAATCACTATGGAGACAGAGGCAGACGAACAGAATGATATCATCAGCATGGTGCAAATCAAGCTGAACAAAGCTCTGTGATAGTCATGCTTTCCGATGTCATCCGAGACACCTGACACTAGAGCAGTGCTTCCTACACGTTTGGCAGGATCATTTGTCTTATTATGCCACTTTAACACATTTTATTCTTCTTATTTCGTTTAAATGTAATAACTATGTATTATAGGATCTGTTTTATATGAGATATTTTTAAATTACAGCTCATTTCACTACATGCTTCTATGTTCTGTCAGGCGCTTCATATGTCCTTTTAGGGGTTTCCATCATGCGAGTCATTTTATCGTAATTACTTATAATTTTATGAATTAAGCCGCTCGAAAAAATCAGAATAACCCGTTGAACATAAATAGAACCCAATTTATTTATATATTTTTTTCTAAAAGTGTGCTAGCTAGTTGTTTAAGTCCCCATGTACTCAATAATGTTATCCATTAAAACTCATATTTGGTTACCAAAATTAAATTTTTCTAAAACAGCTTGAATGTAACTCCCTTGCTTCGTTTAGCAAATCAGGGTGCGTTTTCCTTACAACGACGTATTTCGCTGATTAACTATCATAGACAGATGCATCGTTGGAGAAATCAACTAGCTAGTCACGACTGTTTCCCGAAACCCACTGTCGCAAAGTATCGTTCAACCACGTTGGTTTCGCACGTGGTGGAGTAATAACTACTTTTAATGAAACTGTTTGAGATCCAATTAACGCTAGATTTGTTTTATATAAATTACAGACATGTCATCTGAGGACTATTTCTAATTGTTCTCAGTTGTTTTGCTTTATTACCAGACTCAATATTTGGCTCGTTCTTACATAGTGGAGCGCGTTCGCACATGCACACTCTTCAAACACGTTACTTCAAATCTTTTGACAAACTAAAAGACGTAAATTCATTTGTATGTATTCTAAATAAAAGACACCGGTTGTACTGAATGTCAGCTTGCTCATTTTGCTCAAGATAAGGATTTATTACCTCCAAATGTGATGCAATATAGAAACGATGCCTCTAACCACAGGTCGAGAGCTGTCGTTCAAACCACACAACTTTGCGATGCTGTTTGCGAATGTTCGTTGGAACGATGGTTTCGGAAAACACACGAATCGTTGAACTATGCTGATAATGACGGAACTTGCGACCATAGTTGGCTAAAGATGCTTTCGGAACAATGCACCTAGATACTCATTAATTTGCAAATGAGCCCTGCCTCCACTCACTCACACTCAATACCTGATTCACTCTGTCAACTTTACTGAAACTATTGGTTTAATTCAGCCATATATGTTTGAACCAGAAACTCGGGTTCATAGAAGGTAATCTGAAGAGTGAATTACATGAATGTAAGCCTTTACGTTATCAAACAGCTAATAATGTTATACAAACCATGTTCCCAGTCAGACACCTGCCCTCCAAAAATCGAAAATTCTTAGAAACGCTTTGAACAACTTACGTAAGTGGAGAAAGACATGTAGTTCATCATAACATTGTAATGTACATCATACATAATTTACTCTGCTATACTGCCGATTTTTCCTTTCAGCGGAAATGAAAAAAAAACCTTGCTTCTCTTGAGCCCCACCCCTCTGAAAAATATATGTGATGGAGAACAACTGTGATTACAAACCATGTTTTTGAGACTGTCTTTGGTTCACTGCATGGTTAAAGAGAGACTCAGCAATGGTGTCTGACATGAATTTCCACATGGTTTGTCTTAGAGCATATTTAAAACACCACACAGACCCATTAAAAACAAGAAAAACTTGATTTTCTCAACAGGTGGTCTTTAAAAGTTATCAGGCTGAAGGACATTCTCATTCTGGTGAACATTTGTTTGGATAATAATCTTGAGTACTTAACATAAATGGCTTTGAAACAGTATTCACAAAAATTAATTGCATACAAATTAACAGAATCGGCACGTACTGTAAGACTGAAAAAACATGACATTTTAAATGGCTAAATAGGTATTTACAGCTTAACAAAATATGTTTTTTGTTGGTTTTTTAACAGTGGGAAATAAATGTTTTTGGTTAAATTCAAAAAGATATTTTTGTTAGATGAGCTTGAAAATAACTAACGGTGTTGAAGTCAGTTTTTCCATCATTCAGTTGGATCTGCATGCCCACAACTAAAAAAACATACAAGCAAAACCAATTTATTTTGGTTTCATAAGTGAGACCTTATGATTAAGTTTAGTTAATTCAATCAGCGAGATCCCAGATCGATGCATAGGACAATAAAAGTGTCACAGTCACCGAAAAACAGAAGCACTGAGTCAGCTAAAATAAGCAGACGAGCTCAGTTTGTGGCTGCTCAAGAAACAGATTCGAGAAAGCATGCATAATCTCAATCACTGCGGCGAGAAGAAAGGACTGCGGAGAATCACAGGCTGTTCTTGGATGGCTAAAGCAGAGCAGCCTGATAAGAACCCAGTGAGCATCGCACAGCACTACACACAGAGCTTAGCTGAAGATACAGTGGAGTGTGTTTCAAAAGGTGTCATGCGCTTAAGGTACTCATGAATACAGAAGAGAGAGATGCACCGTAATGCAGATTAAGACTTAGTACTGCCTGGAGCAATCACCTTTTTAAAATTGTGTAAGAAGTAAAAAGACCTTACGTTCTTCTCTCATGCATTGCAAATTTGGAAGGTTCCAAAAGGCGCATATGCAAATTGCAGCAGTAAGACCTTTTTTTTTTTTTTTTTTTTTGTATGTGCATGGAGAGATGATGGTAATAATAATAATAATCAGAAAAAATAAATAACAATGATAATTGAATAAAAAAAAGTCAAATCAATTATATTTCAAAAAGTAGGCGAAACATAATCAAACATAATTTAGTGAAACAAATGCACTTGCAATTAGATTTATAACATGTTAAATTGCAGTTCAGTATTTCAGAGGTTTTTTTGTTGTTGTTTTTTTTTTGTCAAAATAATTAATTTACATAGAATATTATATATCCAAGGGAAAAAAAGTGATGTATTTTATAAACTTGTGCCAAAATGCAACATGCAAAAGTGCTACAACTGTTTGGTGAATTCTTCCCAAAATGTTCAACCATAGAGATGAGAATAGGGACTGATGGTCCTAAAAAGCGAACAGGTGCTGTAGTTTGCAGCTTGTTTTTCCTGTTCAGTGGCTTCTCTCTCCTCTCAGCAGGTAATCGGAGAGCTCGCCCCTGCCTCCCACTCAGGTGTTAATTATGAAGAAGGAACGGTGGGGGGCAACATGCTGTGTTCTGCCTAGCCTGGGGGCCTGTGGTGTGTGCCGGGCTCATTCTGTGATCTGGAAGGAAAACGCTGGTGAAAGAGTGTGGGCCGGATGCGGATATTTCATGCTCTGGCCGCGTGAACTGGCTACTTCCTCTTAGAGTGTATATTATGGGGTTTGCATTAGCCAGCTCATCAGAAACGTGTTCCAAAAATAAGATAAAATAATAATAATAATTAAATGAGGGGAAGTGGAGAGCAAGAGCCTGAGAACAAAAGAGAATAGCACAGATGCAATAGTTTGTTCTAGAACAGCTCTGTCCTTCGGTAACCTGTCCACTCAGCGCCAGCAAACGGGTTTGGGGGAAGATACTGAAAATGGAGAAGGATAACGGGAAAAGTATCCATATTAAGTTTGCCCTGAGAGGATCAGTGGTGGACTAGATGGTGCCGGTGCGGGGAAACAACAGAATATGAGATGGCAGAAGTGGCTGAACACACGGCGCACAATTGTCTGTGCTGTGTAAACGTATACATATCATTTTAGGGGGGGTTTAAAGGGGTCATGTTCTTAATTTTCTTAAGATTTCTTGCACCATATTTTTTAATTAAACACTGCAGTTTTACTGTACTTACTGTACCTTTAAAGTCAGCATGAATTATATACACTGCTCGTTTTGGATCGATACAACTGGAATATATTGGTTTACTTTTCATGGAAACACTTTATAATTTGGTTCCTTAAATCAGTAACATTAGTGACTTTATGACTTAACTTTATAACATTATGAATATGGGTGTTGATGTGTAAACATGATTGTTAAAATGTTAATGTATTTACTTGTGACTTATGAGTTATGAATAGCTTGTAGAGTAGGAATATATGTATATATATATATATATATATATATATATATATATATATATATATATATATATATATATATATATATATATATATATACATATACACACGTATATGGGACCATGGCTTCCCCAAACCAGCTTTGGAGTCTTTGAACAGGAGAGTCACGAAACGTGCATTGCAGAACAGAGCAAGGCCAGCATTTGAGCTTAAAAAACTTAAACTTTGTTATTATTATTTATTTTTTATTTTTTTTTTTTTTAATGAGCGATCGTTCCACTTGATAAGACACTTATTCATCGTCTGGAATTTGGTTAAAGCCCTTTGAACAGTTTGCAGTTTGCACTAAAACTGTCTTTTGGACCTTGAACCGTTTGGTTCCTCACTGAAGTCCATTATATGGAGAAAACCCTGGAATGTTTTCATCAAAAAACGTAATTTCTTCTCGACTGAAGAAAGAAGACAAAGACATCTTGGATGGCATGGGGGTGAGTAATTTATCAGCAAAAGTTTTTTTTTTTTTTTTTTTTTAAGTGAACAACTCCTTAAAGCATTTGAGCTGTCTTCATGAAGTTTGACAGCTTTTAAACACATCTTGCTGCTTTGGTTTCCATCATTAGTGAAACAAAATCAGAAACTTAAAAGTTAGACTCATCATTGCATACTGAATGTCATGTATCAAAACATATAGTATGCAATGATAGGTCTAGGTCATGATTGAATAGGTCAGACACACACAGTGTCAAAGTGAAACGTGTTAAAGTACAACGTTAAAACACTAAACACAGCTAAAATACTGAGAAACGTTGATGTTGGAGTAACAATTTTTTTAACATGTTTACTTGCAGCATTGCTGTTTTGTTGCAAAATAGATGGTACATCTTAAATTTGTATAAACCACTTTGGCCAGCATGAATAATACATAGTTAAGTCTACCTGAAAATATTTCGTTTATCCCATTCAAACAGAGGCAGAGAGAGAAACATGTTGAACGATGACGGATTGCCTCAGGTTAGATTGGAGACTTGAAGATGCACTCACCAGCAGTTTCAACAATTACTTATTGATGGAAGTTTTAACTTAAGCACAATTATGTTTTTCTTTTTTCTTTTCTCTACAGAAACAACACAGCCACATGCTGTTCAGAACCGGCTATGCTTTCATACCGCATTACCTTGCACAAGTGGGGGTTTAAGACGTCAAGAACTAGCATGTGACCTACTTAAGCCTCAGAAGAACACAAAGGCCTTTTTGTCAATTGCATACATTTAATAATGAAAGCTATTTTTTTCCATACCGCTGCACTTTCTGAGAAAAGCAAAGAAAGAGGGAGAGCACCTACTGTACAGTAATGTCTTAATGGGGTGCCCTACTTTTTTTATTGTCTGGAGGAGATATTTGGAGAAAATTTCAAATAAAAATGAATAAATGAAAAAAGAAACATCACAAGAAGGATGTTGCATGGCCCACGCTGTGCTGCATCATCAGAAGAGCAGGACAAGAGGTCAGGATACATTATGTTCTGTTCGCCAGACACATCACTGAGATGTTAAGTGTTTATTTTTGGTCCATGTCCTCAGGGCAGATATTAGTTATCTTTAGTGTAGTTTTGAGATCTAAAAATAAGAATATTTACTGCATTGAACAAGCAGAGTTGGTCTAGAAAAATAATATTAGTCTGTCTGTCTGTCTGTTTGTCTGTCTGTCTGTCTGTCTGTCTGTCTGTCTGTCTCTGTATGTATTCTCCATCCATCCACTTTTGACCTTAACATATTGAAATGAAACTTATTGTGACTGTTGTGTCAAATTAAATTAAAATTCTATAAATTTTTAATTACCCTTTAGAAACTAGGTGCCAGATTTACTAACAGCTTGCGCCAGAACAAAAAAAAGATTTACTGAAAGACACGGCTTGAAAATAAGGACTGGGATCTCAGTGGATGGAGTGGGTTATTTTTTTGTGCTGATTGTATAAGCGTTTGTTGGAGTTTTCCTTACAGATGCAAAATTAATGGGATGAAAGTATTTAAATGAATCATGCAAGATTATTTACTTTTACTTTTAGGTTTGCACTGATCAATTTACTGTATTTACCACCCCAAAACATCAATGTCTTAAACCAGATGCTAATTTCCACTGCTCTTGGTATATTGCATTGGTCGTTGTGGAAATGATCTGGCTGTGTTTGTTTGATTTGCAAGTCGTCACTAGAACTTTACACTCCCATCTGCTTTTTTATGGGATTGCGCTTTCACGCTAATTGCCCTGTTTAGTAAATCTGGCCCCAAGACTTTTAAACAAAAAGCCTCGGAAAACCCAGACAACTTCTGGCAAATTTAGATTTGCTCTGAAAGTTAGTCTGGCAAAGAGCTCATTCAAGCCCATTTCTAATCTGTCGAAATCATGGCACCAATCAGAAACGTTGGGGTGGGCTTTACCAGATGACGGCAGCACAGCAACGGTGAAGCAGATTTTGTACATATACAAAGGGGTGTGACGGTTGAACACAGTCATTAGAACTCTATAACCTCCAAAACCATGTTATTAAATATTTTTTTTCACGAACATTTTTTATCATAGAGAATGTTTAAATACTAATATCAGTTTACGAGGGAAACAGAGGCGGAGTTAGTGGTCCTTTAGAGACTGCTACTTGCTGGAGATCGATATCGAGAGAGGTCTGTGCACCTTTATCCGATCAGAGCGCACACTGACACAGAGTAAAGCCTTGTTTATACTCGACGCGTCCCACACGAGCGCGAAGGTGCGTGGCAAAAATGATGCGGTTCGGTGCACAGACCGACCCCATTTCCCTTGGCTTTGTGCACGGCAACAGCGTGCGCTGCGCCGCGTCCAAGGATGAACGACTTCAAGCCGAATCTGCCTGAGCATGTACGTCTCATCATTAGCCGCGACGCAGTTTGCGTGTCTAAATTGCAAAGTTCATTGCAATTTTTTTTGTGTTAAGGTTTTGTTTACTGTGTGTGATTTATATAATGGAAAGCACATTCACTTACAGTTGTCTTGCTGTTAATTTTAAATAAACGTAGAGCAAGTAGCTAATCGGGGTCTGCTCGTTTATTCAAACTACGTTGTTCTATAAGAGACAAACGTCGCTCTGCATACGTCATCTCCTTCAGCGCTCTGATTGGTAGTAGGTCTTGCCGCCCAGAGACATTTGAGCTACATCCGTTGGTGACGCCCCTTTGGAAATGATTTGTCTATGAAGATTTGCCAGACCATAACTCTACAAACTGAAAATGGTCTGGTTTTAACCAGGCTAGTAAACAAAGACTGTGATAAACCAGCCAGTTCTGATAGAGGTTTGCAGATCCACAAGAACGTGTAGAACATAATGTGTTGTCACTTCTGAAGTCCACAGCCAATCACAACACTGTGCCAAAGTACAGTCTCCTCCCTGATCAGAAGGTGATTAAAGTGCCTTCTGAGTAAACAAACCCTGTTCTGAGTGCAACCCAGAGATGTAGGACTCGATCACAGTCACATCCCATTTATAACCTGAAGTGGTAAGACACAACACAAGCAGCTTCAACACATTTCTCCTGTCTCTGTTTGAGCCCTTTTGATTGCACTGCAGAGCCAAGGTACTTTTTGGAGTATTTGTTCTATGGTATTACATCAGTGCATGGTTTTGCAATAGATGCTAGATATTGATATTATGAAATGCTTTTGAGAAAGTGCACTGTATATGATGCGGATGTCATATCACATTTTAGAGTAAATAAAAATAATGCACGGAAACAGGTTCAGGGTGGCTTAAAACAGGGCCGGATTAGCCATATGGGCATTTGGGCATCTGCCCAACGGCATTCTGTTCAGGGAGGCACCATGCAGGGCCGAATTAATGTTTTTAAATAGCTAAACATGTCCCAAAAATTTATGTTTACAGGACTTCAACACTTACTGAGTAGTATTAAAATGCAGAGTAAGATGGCCACCAGGGCTCCGGTGCTGAGTCCGGCTGAGAGCAGAAGGGCTTCAGTGCTGCACGTCTGCACATTCCCACGGCTGTCGCAGGCGCAGAGCACGGACCGTCAGCGTGCTGGTACTGCTCTGGATGGGGTAATCGTTGTCTGAGATGACGACAGGCAGCAGGTATGAGTTCATCTCTCTTCTGTTGAAACCACCCCTGCGGGTCAGTATCCGTGCTGTGTTGTCTACAAGACAATGATGCCACGATTAACAAAGAGTAACCGAGACTCTGTGTAATGGACGGTGTTGTTTGCAAAGCTTTAAAATTGAGTTGTGTTTTTAGCTAGCAGTTATTGTTGCATCATGATTAATAGTATTTTAAATACACTAAAACACCATTTAGAGTTTGCATAAGTGACAGCATTTTAGGTTTGCGACCAATAGAACCAGCATCATGGATGTGCATTTTTAGTGTTCTATACCTTATTCTGAGACTATTAACCCTCTGGGGTTCTTCGGGTCAATAATGACAGAAACTTGGTGACTTTAATGGTACTTGGTATATGAACACTCCAAAAAATTGGGGACAGGATTTGAAAAGTCTAAGTGGTCGTAAAAAAATAGTCACACTCAGGACATGCAGGTAAAAAATGACCCGCAAGTAAAAAATATATATATATTACATATATATATATATATATATATATATATATATATATATATATATATATATATATATATATATATATATATATATATATATATATATATATATATATATATATATATATATATATATACATGATTTTCTTTTTTAAATATGAATCCCGCCCTCGGGTCAATTTCAACCCCGAAGGTCCTGAAGTGTGACTGTTAAACGAAGAACCCAGAGGGTTAAAGCACAGACATATTAACAATAAAGAGTTTTATCTTATGTAAAGGTACAGTGTGTCATGCATGTGCTTCTAGTGGCACCAACTGGAATTGCAAATTGCCTTGTTATTATCAAGTAAAAAATAACTATTATAACTAATTCTAACTTTTATTTCTTACTTTTATGTTTGCTTAACAGTTATATTTTACACTGTATTTTTTCTGCGAAACATCATGCATTTACGTCTTTTTTTTTTTTACTCTGATGCAAAAAAAAGGCTTCCACTGAATTACCTTCATTGTCGAAGATGGTGAAGTTTGGATTGATGGTGCTTAGACTGAAAACAAACTTGTGCCCAACAAGAGGTTCATCGGTGTCCACAGCACTTATGGTCTGGATGAGCTTGGAAACATAATAAGCCAAGATTATTCACTTCATTATAACTTAAAATAGAACTGTGTAGATTCAGAATAACAAAGCCATCCTAATCATACATTTAGCACTAAAGCTCTACAGAACAGTGGAAGAAACAAAGCAAGCAGAGGCGTCCAGTAAAACATTTCCTTGAAACAATGAATAAACATGAAAAAGCAGCATACCTGACCGGCTCTGACATTCTCACAGACAAAGGTCTCGTAGAACATGGCGAATTCAGGGGCATTGTCATTCACGTCTCGCACTTTGATAAACACCGGCACTCTGGTTTGCAGGGCAGTACCTAGACGCCAATGATTAATGTTTTTCAGCAATTCTGGAAGATATTCAGTTTGCATTCAAGAGGTCTAATTTCGTTTCTCTGTATTTGTCTTTGAGCCTTTTACCCTAGGCATATATTCTTCTAAAGAGAATGGAGAAAACATGAATTAAACCACAACTCAAGTTGACAGTTTGATTTTTGTCATCAGTCATTTATTGCAGTGCTGTGGTTTTAGCCATTTCTGAAAATGTCTTGAGGCTCTTGAGGTTTCAGTCCATCTGAGATAATGCTGTAGCACATTATTTGACCAAACACAAACACTTAAAATGAATTTCACCTCGTAACTATTTCACAGTTTGAAATTGAAAGGCTATGTCTCTCCGCATTGTCAAAAGTAAACCTTGCAGCATTATCTCATTTCATATCAGTAATCCACCAATGGCTCACAAAACAAACTTACTGAGTTCTGTTGCCAGGACCGAGATGTTGTGCCATTTGGAAGTTTCTCTGTCCAGAGCCTGCAGTGTGCTGATGGTCCCATTGTTGGAATCAATGTTAAACAGCCTCTCCAGGTCTGTGTGGCGATCAATGGTGTATCTGAAACAGCAATGATGGTAATGAATGCAAGACAATGGAGCTCTGATTATGCCCAAACACAGGGACGGGACATCCTCAGTGTTTTAACATCCTATAAACACAGCCCCAGGATGGGGAATACGGGTACATCACACACCCATAATCAAAGGCCCAGAACAGTGCCTGTGCAGGCAGCCAAAATAAATCAGCCAAGACTGGTTTAATTTTCCTTCAAACGGCAGGACATATTTGATTTGACATCTCTATTAGAAAACAAATTTGCGCTTGTCAAAGGTATTGATGTTAGTTACATGCCGAGCACAACAAACTACATTGTACCTCTTGCTTTTTAAGACTGACTGGCTAGAAACTACCCTACTAAAAGACCAAATATTAGATTCCCAGACTGGTCCAATTTTGCACACCCAACCATTGTAGTTTTTCCTCATTCTTTTTTTTTTTTCAAAACTCCTCAATCTTAGTCAGGTTGCATGGAGATCATGAGTGGAAGTCCACCCATAAATGCTTGGGCCACTCCAGGCCACTAAAACGTATTTATTTATTTTTCTTGTCCCTTTGACTTTATGCTTTGGGTCATTGTCTTGCTGGAAAACAAATCTTCTCCTGCAGGTGTTTTGCAGACCCCATCAGGTTTTCCTCCAGGACTTCGGTGTGTTCTGCTGCATTAATTTTACCCTAAGCCTTCCAGGACCTGCCGCAGAGAAGCGATATGCCCCTCAGCATGATGCTGCCACCACCATGATTCACAGTGGGGATGACGAGTTTCTGCTGATGCTCAGTGTATAGCTTACGACAGACGTGGCGTTTGTTTTAATGGCCAAAAAGCTCAGATTTTAGGTCTCATCAGATCAGAGATCCTCATTCCAGCTGGCTTCAAAGTCTCCCACATGCCTTCTGTATAGCCAAGATGTCATCTTTTAGCAGTGGCTTTCTCTTTGCCTTCTCCCATAAAGCTCTGAATGGTGAAGAACAGTTGTCGAATTGACTTTCCAATCTGAGATATTGACGCTTTTTCAGTATTTCCTTCATGCACGATCTCTCATTGTTGGAGGACATCCTCCTCTTGGTAGATTTACAGCTGGGCCACTCTCTTTCCATTTCTTAATTGTTTATTTTAACTGTACTCCAGGGGACATCGAAAGTTAATCATCCACTGCTTTGTGCTTTTCAATTACTTTTTGCTTTGCATGTTGTAATGGTGTTATGCCACAATGCCTCAATGTTACACCTTACAGAAGGATGGGTATTTATACCACAGACAATTTAAAAACCCCTGACCATACACTGATGATTTTTATTGAACTATTTATAATAACGTTTTCTGATCATTTACTCACCCCCATGTCATCCAAGATGTCCATGTCTTTCTTTCTTTAGTTGAAAATAAATTAAGGTTTTGATGAAAACATTCCAGGATTTTTCTCCATACAATGGACTTTGTTGGGTGCACGAACGAGCATCACAGAACAGAGCAAGGCGAGGATTTGTGCTTATAAAACTTAAACTTTTTGATTTATTTTTGAAATGACCGATCATTTCGCTAGATAAGACCCCTGATCTATAGATAATGACATGTCATTATATAGATCAGTGGATAAGACCCATATTCATTGTCTGGTGTCAGTTTTAAAGCCCTTTGAAGCTGCACTGAAACTGTCATTTGGACCTTGAACTGTTTGGCAGTTATGAAATTATATTCTGCATTATTTTAGATGACATTGTTTATTGCAGCACCAGCACAGTATCATTCAAAACCTGAAGACCAGCAATGCTGTTTATCCAAGCAGAATAGTGGTACCCCAGTGCCAGTGCTGCTCATTTTTAAGTAATCAGTTATGCGTTAATGCGATGAATAGGGCAGCTGTGACGAAAACCTTGCAACTAGCAACTATCAATTATCCTTAACCGCATATTGCGTGTTTGAATTTTGAAGTGGCTCGTTTGAAAGAGCCTGAATGCTAATCACTCTGTTGATCCCCTGCCTTTTGTTTTCATGAAATAAGAAAAGGAAATCTTTCCTATTAAACCCATTTATCAATGTCAGCTTACATATTCTGCTGACATTTAAATATGCAACTAAGTGTGACGTGCATGAGCAAGCCAGAAGGACAGGCTTTTCAGACAATCGCTAGCGTGCATGCGGACAGGAGAGCGAAAGACAAGACACACTCTTTCACATCAACTTTGTGACTTATAAAAGTCTGAATTCAGAAAGGGAGGGGAGTAGAGATAAAACAGCGCCTGTATTCATTTCGCCAAACTTCCGGAGGGAAATCACCAACTGAGGCCCCATGAATAATTTGCTTTTCCCTCGCCTTTACACACATACACTCGCGCACGAACTGGGAACATGTTGATGGATTGGATTTAACCGAGCACAAAAAATCTGATCAACAACTAAAATGTGGAAAGTGAAGATGCCTGAATTTTTTTTTTTTTATGCCATAATCGACTTCATGTTCAGATGATTTGGGAAGCACTTTTCTTGATGGTGTTTTTCCCCCGAAGTGTTGGATGTTAGGTTTTGTTTGAATCTTGCACCTTTTATTTGTGTCTAAGGTGAAAAGAGCCACTTGTTTGTTAGCTTCATATTCAAATGCATTTAATTACAATGAGTCCCTCTGTTGAAATATCTACTGGACCATTAAATTGCCTGTTACACTGGCTAAGATTATCTGTTGACAGAAGCCTCCTTATTAGCTAAATAAGCCTTTGGAAGGTAATGAAACTAATATAATGAGTTTGACAGAAAGTGCATCACAAAGCATCAGATTCACAAACACCAAAACATTACAGGGATAATATTATGCAGAATCGAGTTTTCCTTTTAAAATATGGAGTTTTTGCTTGGTTTTTTAATGAAGCACATTTCAGAAACTCAAAATGTATGAAGTAATATTGATTACTAATCATTTTTTGAAATACAAATAATACTGTTTAGTGTTTTTTGTAGTTAGTCTAATAATAAATACATAGTAATTATATGAAATAGTTTGTAAATATATTTTAACTCCAGTTAGTCTTGCATAATGTATGAAATAATAACCCAACATGTGACCCAACATGTGACCCTAAACATTGTAATCTAGCCAAGTATTTTTATGTTTTAATTATTTTAACACATGTATGTGCATTTATTACACTTTATAAAACGGTTAGTTCCAATCCTTGATTCTGATTGGTCAATAGCTGTTCTTTATTCATGACCCAATGATTCTAATCATCACTGCTCAACAATGCAGTTCCTATCAGGGACGTGCACATGGGGGGTTGCTCAGGTTGCCCGGGCAACTGCCCATATGCCCTCTCGACTCAGGTTGCCCTTCCGAGGAAAAAAAAAAATCGTACAATGGATGCAGAATTTCACGGAGGCCTAGATAAAAAATAAAAAAAAAATCACAAAGACTCAATTACTTCCATACCATTCGGGCACCGAGAGTGAAAGTCAGTGAGGGAAGGGCAAACTGTAAACATGCACGCGACCACAGACTGCACGCGACCGGTGCATAAGGCCCCGCAAATTACCGCCTCCATCTCGTGTCGCGTTCCATTAATGTGTATACAACATCCATGACAAAATGAAGCGAAACTATCCTTCTGGTCACGAAAAGAGAAAGAAGAAAAAACCATGAGAGTGAATTGCGGGAACAACAACAATCAGGTAAACTTGTGTTCTCTCCTCTCTAAGTGACAGCAAAGTTTGATGTTTTTCGGTCTTGCTAACCTAGCTGGGCAGGCAGTGCATCTCTTTGTGCCTGACAAATGTGAGAGTTACAAGATTTATTACGTTTGTTTTTGATAAATATGACAATGTGCAACGGTGTTTGTTTACTGCAGCTCGGAAAACATAACCGCGTCGCGTGTGTTGTGGTGCGTTCATATGCGCGTGCACGAAATGAAACTCGCATTTTTCAAGCAGAAATATGTGGAGACCAGACATACTGTACAATACATGCACGTGAATGATGGCAGTCCCAATCAAAGTACACATTATAAAGACACTGATTATCTAGTCTCAGTGTAGTTAAAAACTCCAAACAACTGCTCTAATTATGCAAGATAGAAAGCAATGTATTGCCAATTTGACATTGACTATTGATTTATATGCTATATTGAATTTTAAATGTTGATTAACTGGGCATACTGGTCAATATGGATGCACATCCCTCAGTAAATAACCATAAATCAAGAATTGCTTCAATATGCATAATAATAAAAAAAAATCATACTGATGCCAAAAATGTTGTGTTTAAAGGAGGGAGGATTGTATTGGGAGCGCTGAAGTGTCAGGTGTGACTGTGTGGCAATGGCAAATGGTTTACATAGCTCATGGCATCTCAGATCAGGTAGAAGGGCCCCTTAGCAGAATGTTGCTTAGGGCCCCACGGGGAGGTCAGGATCGGCACTGGGTTTAGCAGATAGATTCTGTTCCCTACTGTAATTAATGTTCCCTTTTCGCAATCATAGTCATGCGTAGTTGCCTGTAGCCTACCATCAGAACTGAAAAGGGGGGTGCCCTTTTTTCAGGTCAGAGCAACTGCCCCTCAAAATTCCTGTGCACGTCCCTGCTTCCTATGTTGTTTTATTTGAGCTTTCATGCATTTTACCAAAGTCCTTTTAGGGAAGTCATGTCACTCGGCCGCCATCTTGGCAACGCCTCCGAGCAGCTATTTTGGACTAACAAGACCATACTCCTATCTAAATGAATGGGGAGAGTCAGAACTGCACTTTCACTGCTCACCGGGACATAAAAACTGCATGTATAGAAACAGCAGTCAAATATGATAAAAAAAGCTGAAAAAGTTTGATGACTTTGCCCCAAAATAAGGTTTAAAATGCCGTTTTCCCAAGCTTTTACTGCGCAAGGGTTCTTCTCGCTCTCTGTCACGAGCCCACTGCACAGTTTGAAACACAGTATGTGCACACTCTTGCTCGCTCGCTCTAGATTCCTGGAGATTTGAACTAATTTGCGGCCATCAGCGAGCCGCTATCAATTTGCGGGAGACACCCGGAACTTCTGGGAGACTTGGGATGTCTGATATTTACACAATGCACACATACACTGCATATCAAATCTGCCGCCTTTTCAAACAGTAACGTATTTTCCGCTGTCGCAAACCTCAACTGTGCGCATCCCCTTATTGCTTACATTTACTGTGTATTATATGACCTGCATTCAATTACAGAAATCGATTTAATGCTGCTGTGTGAGTGTTTCTAACACAACGGCTGAGGGATTGAATGCAAATTTGATCTTTCTCCCTTCTGACCACCGTAATCAATCTCTCAATTTTTATTTTTTTCCTTGAAAGTCATAGAAACGCTATCATGATTTTTATTTATTTATTTATTTTTGGAGCAAATGGTAAAACAAAGTTTATTTGCTGTAGTTTCCATTCACCACCATAGGTATTGGGTACATTTACCCAACTATGACTTATAAGAACCCCCGGAAATGTGAAAAGAGTTGTAGCATTAAAATCATTTATTTCTAACGGCCAATGAGAAGGTGAAAATGGTTGTGACCCCTTTAACCAGCCCGTTCTCATCCCAAGGTGTCATATACTGATGGTTTTGTCAATCCGTAGACATCCTACACACATGGCACCCTTTAGCGTCGATATGGGGCAGAAGGTGCCTCCTAGTGGTCTAACCCTAACCATACCCCAGACGTAACCCTACCCATAACCAAAGCGTGTTATATTGACGCTAAAGGGTACCATGTGCGTTGGATGTCTACGCATTGGCAAAAGTGTCGAATATGACGCCTTGGGATGAGAATGCGTAGCTTTAACATTTATACATATTAACTTCTTTGTGATTTTTGTAAAAAATCAATGAATAGTAGTTACTCACTTGACCAAGTGATTGATTATATCAGGGTCCCGAGCTGACACCGTGCCAAGTGAGCTGCCGGCTGGGGTGTCTTCGTCCACCTCAAAAATGTACAGAGCCCGACTGAAGAGCGGAGGTTCGTCCACATCCGTGACTGTGATTCGGACCATCGCCGTGTCACTGAAAGGCCCCAGGTCCTCAAAGCGTCGATCTATATGCGTGTTGGTCACTTGTACCCGTAGTGAGTACAACCTCTTACTCTCGTAATCTAGTTTCTGAATGGGAGAAAGGTTACAAGAAGAAAGATAAGACGTTAGGCCAGTCTCGTGACCTGTCTGAAGAAAGGAAGGCTTATACTTCTCTCAACTCAGTTCTATTCGATCACAGATTTACGACATTCTCTAGCAATGTCCTAAACTTTTCCAAATCTAAAGCTCGTTTTTGGAAGCGTTCATTGAAGTGTGCTTATCACTATCCCCTTTCTTTAACATTGAATGTCTTTTTTATAAAGGCAGGGTATCGTGCTTTAATGCAGCCTTTTAATTATGAAGCGATTAAAGACTCAAGGTGCGATCTTTTACCTTTCGCCCATTCAGGTCTTCTTCCGTAGCTATCTTTTATTCTAGTTTAAGCAATAAGATTTGCATAATTGCCTGAGCCTCGTCAAAGCCTGACCTGACAGAGAGTGGAAATAAGCTATAGGCAGATTTCAGCAGGCAAATAGATCCCCGTGCCACACAAAAGGAAAAAAGGGACTTTTTTTGGTCTGTGAATAGAATTAAGCACCTTTGTAAAGTCTGATAGGACACGAAGGCTTCGATTTAGGGGATTACTTTCTAAGCACTTTGCTTTCGTATAGGCGCGTGCACGCGTTGAAAGAATGAGAAAATGAGAAAGAGGGATAGACCGTGGCATGGCGCAGACTTTATTTCTAACTGTCATGTTTAAAACTTTAGATATAGGGCCTGTTTACCTTCTTTACTGTTATCACTCCTTCCTGGCTGGTGCTGTCTGTGATGATATTGAACACGTCTTGCCCGTCACCATCCAGGATGGTGAACCACATCTCTGCGTTCTCCCCAAATCTGCGTCGTACGCTTTGATTCGAGCCCACCGATGATCCGATTTCGGCCGAACTCTGGAGTGGAGAGATGGTAGGTACCTGGAAAAGGAGAGCAAAATAAATCAATTGAGTAAACAGTCAGGTGTTTGTACGAACTCTTTGTTCTCGAAGCGGGGTGCTTCAGCATGCATTTGTCTATTTATTTATCCTTCTCTCGGGGGAAAAGCAGTTCTGCCTCTCAGTGGTTATTCTTTAATAGAATTTCAGCTCCGATGAGCCATTGGAGAAGGTTCTTTTTAAACCCAGTTTGTGGAAACTGTTTCTGATGTGGCTCTTGTATTGGATTTGAGACTGTGGCGAAGAGAGAGAGAGGATTAGCACCCCAAATGAAGCTCCTGCTGTGCTCTCTTCTCTCCCTCTCCCTCTCTCTCTCTCTACATCTCTCGGTCTTCTAGTTTCCACACCCATCCATTCTATCTCTCACTCACTCTAAAAGCCTCTCTCTGTGGAGATTTTGTTCTGGGTTCATTTTGTGACTCATCCTGGTCAGTTGGAGAAATGAGCCCCAAGCATTTCCATGATAATTCAACTGAAACACAACATACAATGCTTGCGGTTCTTATGAAATAGCACTTGCGGAGGAATGTGAAAAATGAACAGTTAATTTCATATGCTGATTTTTGTTGAAGTCGATTTGCAAGTCCAAACACAATTATGCTCATAAACGCTCTGATAATCTAGACTGCATCAATTATTAATTGTTGACTGGCAATCAAACTCTTGTTCATTTGATATAAACCTGCTGGGCTTGTTCTATGCCTTTTGTTTTCGACATTTCAGTAGCAGTTTTCTTTCAAATTCCATATAATAATAAATTCAAGTTCGTTTGCATCAAAATGAGTCATTTAGTTTCATGTAACCCAAAAATGGTCTGTTTTTGCTATGGTTACTTGTTTATCTCTTGCGGATTGAGCAGAAAACTTTGCATTTTGTGTTAGATTATTGCCAGTGTTGGGGAGTAGTTAACTACAAGTAGCGTAGCTACTAACTTAACTACATTTTCAGTAGCTTGGCAGTAGCTCAGTTGCTTTTTAAAAAGTGTAGCTTTTCCAGTAGCTAACTACTTTTTGCAGCAAGTAGCGGTGTCACGCGAGCAAAAGCTACATTGCTACATTGTCAGAGCCTTCCTGCGCGAATCTGCGCGATGCAAGGATATTCTTCTTCTTGTTAGATTACAAACAAATTTTTTTGCCAATACCGCCACCTGTTGTTTAATCACGCATCTTGTGGCTAACGGTTCACTGATGTGCAGAAGTGTGTTGACACACCCATGTTATGATTAAGTTATATAGCAAGATGTGACGGCAGATTTGGAGGATGGAGAAACAACTAACGTTAATTCCCATGGCCGTATTTGTCCAAGTTCAATCAGTATTTTGAGAAAATGCTCTTACATTGGATGCATATTTCGTTCTTGCAATGTTGTAGGCTATTTGTTGCAATTTTGCACTTTTGACAAACAGTCAGAGATATTTTAGTGTTGTGTAATAAAACAATACTCTTTGAAATCGTAATTGCATTGCCTTGTTTTAAACACTAAAAATTTAACTTAAAACATTCCTCAGAGACTTATTCAGTTATTTATAATATACGTTGTTCAAAAAAAGGAGAAGTAGTTTCAATGTAGCTAGCTACTTTTTGATAGTAACTTGTAGTGTAGCTAACTACTTTTCTAAACGGGTAGCTTGACTGTAGTTAAACTACTTTAACTTACGAGTAGCTTGTAGCTTGTCAAACTACAGTTTCAGAGTAGCTTTCCCAACACTGATTATTGCCACTTAGTACATGAAACTCTTTTAAAGGTTTAGAGCAAGGGGAATGTACTACTGTAGATCAAAAAGTCGAAGATGGATTGATTAATTGGTTGATTAATAGATAGAGTGGATATTTTGTGTTCTTACTGTGTGGGAATCAAGGAGGACTGTTGTTGACATCCATAAGTGTGATGTTGACTGTAGCGGTCCCGGAGAGACCACCCATCTGTCCAGCCATGTCCTTGGCCTGAATCACCACCTGATAGTGCTCCCGGTTCTCTCGAATCATTTTCGGAAGCGCCGTTCTTATGATGCCTGACAGAATGGATGGACACAGGTTTTAGGGGCTATCTAATGAGCTTCTCTGACTTCATTAATTATATGTTAATGTCACGCAAAAAAAGAAGTGGAACCATGGAAATGAATTCCAAGCCTTGGGGTATTTAAAGAGCGAGTTTTAATTGAGTAGGATGTCAATCTTCAAATTATGTTGTGATAAGGTTTTTAGAAAATGACAACATAATGTATGCGTTTTTTATTATTATTTTTTTATTAAATGCAACACACTTCAAATTCAGTAAAGCAGGTTGAAAACTATAATAATTGTATAAAATAAAATACTATATTTTTTTTACTTTAATACAATAAAATACTGTATACAGTAATCAGAGTCATAATTGGAAGTAATGAGAATAGTACATTTCAATACAGATTAAACACATATGGTAATTTGGGTGGTAACATGTTAATTTTCTCAAACATAAAATGCAATGTCGTAAATGTTGTGTTAGTTTTATTAATGCAGAATATAATTCCTTTGTTGTAGAAATATGCTGATTTAGGGTGAACTACAGTAGGGCCTGGGCATTTTCTTGATAGGCTTTATGCGATTCACCAACAACATGTAAGAAACTATGTTAGAAAATGCGGTATCACCTTATTAGTATTGTACAACATCTTTTAATACTTGTTCTCTCATTTTTGCTCAACTTACCCGTTTCAGGTTCAACTGAGAAATATGGCTGGCCCTGCAGAATGCTGTAAACCAGCTTGGCACTGTTTCCATATGCTTCATCATCTGCATCTGTGGCTGTAACTCTCATTACAAATGCACCTTGAGGGAGAGGGCAAAAGAGAATTATAGAGCGAGGTATTTCAGAGCCCTAACATGAGTGTAAAACATGATACCCCACCTCCAGTATTAAAACCTCAACCATGATCAAAAGCAGTGCATCCTAAAGGTGCACCATGAACGACAAATTCCAAGTTGTAAAATTCGCTAATATCCCATATGAAGAGACCCACTTCCTCCCAGTGCAAACAATGATAAAGGCGAATGCATGATCACTCGTTCTTTCATCTTCTTTATCTTGGTGTATTTCTTATCTAAATCCTCAGTCTCATAATTACTCCAGCTGCACGGTGAGATGGACATATCTTTAATTGTAGTTTTTCTCGCCCGCTCTCACTGGGTCATCCCATTTCATTTTTCCGCTCTGATGGAATCTGCTGTATGTTGTCTTGGGAAACGTCAGACTAATAATCTGCTCAAAGAAAACATTATAATTACACCAATTAATCCAGAAGTAACATGATTTGAGGGGGTTCAGTTTTCAGCTTCGGCTTTGGACAGATGTAGGAGGGGAAAAATAGTCTCTGATATGAAAAGCAGTTCAAAAATCTGACCATGGTGTATAGTAATAGAAAAAAAAAAGAAAAAAGTAATTTCAAACCCATTTGGCTGCTTAAATTTGGCTAGAGTGTGCTATTAGGGCAGTATGTTACATTTTCACAATGATTTTGTAGGCAATTCACAATATCATGATAATTTTGCAATCTTTTACTATTCACTAGCATGAAAGTATCAAAATAGAGAGGTATGAGTAGCTTCTCTGATTTAAACTTAAAATGGCATTAGTGTTGGTAAGTTTAATTTAGAATAAATTTAAAGTTTCATTAAAAAAGGGAGCACCAGTCGTCCCGCTAGCAGGACGTGACCGCTAATTAAACCTGTTTTTCTCAAAATTCCATTTCTGAAAATTCAGCGATCAGCCGACTTCAGATAACCATAACTTTTGTTACAAACAAACGATAAAAGAAATAAAACAGATTTGGAAAGGGCTTGAACCCAGCTTTGATATGGTATCAAAACATGTAATATGTCAAATTTCACCATGTTTTCCAAACCGCATCACATATATAGATAACTTTTTTTTCTTTTTTTATTAGAGTATATGCAGATAAATATTGCTGTGATATTATACTGTTACTTATACATGAAAATGATTGTATTCCCTTAGTGGAACAAAATTTATTTTCTCTCTGGCCATAAGATCAAGAAGACCTTCAAAAACTATTTTGAATACTTTCCTATGAGGTTTCGCCTTTCTCATTTGTGTACCTCTGACATCTTACAGTTCTTTCTTCTGAATAGACTTTAGAGGTGACTTCGCGGCTTCTCAGTCTCACCTCTGAAGGTGGACCGAATGCACATGTTGTTTCTGCCATGGATCAGCGGCGTCCCTGGCATCGACAAGACCTCCGCAGAGTGCTATTCGCTCTCTGGATGGCTTTGAGAATACTAATGAATGCGGAAACATCTGTCGCCCTCCAATCCCATTCCGATAACACGGAGGGAAACAGAGTCTCAGACTTCATGGATGGCCAGATCTGATTAACGGCAGGCACGTTCGCAACACATGGGCGAGTTTGTTACGGCTTAAGCAGAGTGCCACCGTGACCTCATGGTTTGGCAAGCAGAGCCGCTCGTGAATCGTACACAGGCGGGAGAAAGGAAGAGCTCAAGTGAAGTGTCAAACGAGCATGTTGTCACATTTACGTTTCGGAGTGCCGGGGATGATGTAGCTTTCAACCCCACAGAGAAATAAAGAAATGAAAGGGAGAATGAGCCTGCCGGAAAGAGAGGCAGAAAGAAACGAAAGGTTGAGCTTCGGTTTCAAGTGCAAAAGCCTTGGGGGAAAGACTGTGGTCCATTTACAAGGCTGTTGTTACCAGATTTCATGTTGAGTAAATAACTTTGCCCACAGTTGAACAGCCGTAACGTGACATGGTTTTAAATTTGTGAGGGAAATAAATATCAGTATTGACAGCAAAGCTGACATGTATCATGTTCTGAAGCAGCTGAATAAAGCAGCATTGCATGTTCTCAGCTTGTAAAACACAGGTGCTTTGAGACTCTCAACAGGCAGAGACATGAAGGAGATGTAATGCAAGAATCCAACTGAGAGTCCCTGGAGTGGGTCTTGCATTTGTCTGAAAGGATGACTGGTAGTGTTTCACGCCTCAGGATCCATCTTCCAACAAACACGGCTGCATTAAGATACTCTCCTATGAGACACTCAAAACTTAACAGAAATTTTAATACCTATACACTTTAATAACACACTTCATTTCATGTTGCATTAAAAATGCCACGACAAGGATGTGACAATAGCGTTAATTGGCCGATGGCACCTCAAGAAATAAATACAGTCCCAAACCCTTCACTAGTGACTTTCCTGAGCTGTGACTTAAAATGCAGCAGACAGGAAAAATATTAGTCAATTTCATGCTTCAAAAAATATTGGACACTGGTGAAGCATCTTATATAATATAATGACATTTTTGTGATTTGTGACAGTATGTTGGTCGCTAAGTTTTTCATTAAAATTTCATCAGACTGCACGGCTACTGCTGAATCGTCACTGCAGAAAGATCTTTTATTTGTCCAGATTGTGTGTAGTTATGGCACCTACCAATAAGGTAGATGCTAACCAACTAACTAACCTTTTAAACTTTGGTGTTTTGTGATGTGAGTTTGAATCAAGCTCATTTTATAATTTTCAATTTTTATGCTGTAGGGGAAAGTGGGGTAAGCGGTAACAGCTTTTCTTAAGTTGTCTTTAACAAAATGTGAATAAATAATAACTAATATTCCAAACTGTATACTAGCTATTTCTAATATACCATCAGCAATTATTAGGATGCATCTACAACATAAAGCCACAGAATGATGACATCTTGAAGAAAGTTGGGAAAACAACGTCATTTCAAGGGATTTGTTGAATCCTTGGGATTTATTGGTTGGTTGGTTGGTTGATTGATTGAATAATTTGATTGCGTTTGATTGATTGATTGATTGATTGATTTGATTTCATTTGATTTCATTTGATTTCATTTGATTTCATTTGATTTCATTTGATTGGGTTGGTTGATTGGTTGATTGATTTGATTTGGTTATTTGGTTGGTTGGTTGGTTGGTTGATTGATTTAAATTGGTTTGGTTGGTTGATTGATTGATTGATTGATTGTGGTTGGTTGGTTGGTTGGTTGGTTGATTTAAATTTGTTTGGTTGATTGATTGATTTGATTGATTGATTGATTGATTGATTGATTGATTTGATTGTGGTTGATTGATTGATTGATTGATTGATTGATTGATTGAAACCACAGGCATCAATCACAGGCATCTTTATATGATGGGCTATTTCTAAGGGGGCTTTTTCATGGCACATTTGCTATGGTTTAAGTCCAAGCGTGACTGTTTCCGAAGCCCACCAGATGGTCTTGTTTCACATTCAACTTGATTCAGTCAAACACTGAACCCAAACTTGCACAGCACATGATAGAAAACGGGTGATAGCCACGGGCAATATATCGAAGCTCGCTTTCTGCTGCTTTAACTTAATAATCAATTAAAAAGGAATTTATACTTGTATGGTATTACAGTGTAGCCACATTGGACCAACAGTTTGGTAAATGGATGGATGATTCAGCTGCAGACGTCATCTTCTGGTCGAACGTGGATTTAATTTGGTATTCTCTAGCTATTGAGCATACATTGGTTGTACACTTGTTATTACGTAATAGTATTGTGATGCATTGTGGCATTGAATGAGTTCACTCGATAACGTCCACTATGGTTTCGGTCACCACTAAAAATGGCTTTCCCCTCAAATAGATTTCGGACACAGCCTTGGTTTTGGCTTCAGTACCCGGTGCGCTCCCACATCCATATGACAGCTTTCACATTGCAAATTTTTCATGCAAACCGTGACCCATTTCGAACTAAACAGTAGGGCTGTCAACTTTAGTCGTTTAGTCGACTAATCAGTCGAATATCGTCTTGGTCGACTGAAATTCTTATTGGTTGACCAGTCGCATTTTTTTTTTTTTTGCCAATAGAAATACATTTTCAATGATTTACTCCCTGATATTTATTCCTTTATAAAGCAGTTATTTATTACTGTATTCTAAATATAATTAGCCTATGTTTTATCCCCAACTTTAAATGCTTTTAGGCTATTTCTTGTAACTGCGCCACAGTTTAGCGCACACACATAACACACTCGGGAACCGCACCTACTGGCTGCGCTGCTGCTCGCGCTCAGTAAGGGATGTACTGGTAGGTAGTTTTGCTGTATTCATTCAGTTCACGCTACTTTAGTCGACAGAATGTCCAAGAAATCTAAATCTCTTGTCTGGCTACATGTTTGTGGAGGTAGGCGACGGTGGCGACCGCGTTGCTCCATTATGAGCGCGCACATCGCGTGCCTATTTGAAATCAAACTTGAGCGCGCAAAAGACGTGAGCAGCTCTTTTAACGGCTTTATCATACTGACTCAATAGATTGTTTTCTCAATAGGTTTTTATCTGTACACTTGACTCATTTGAAAGTAGAAGAAAGTACTCATTTTAAGACGCCTAACAGATCGGCTGGACAAAAGTTAACCCATAGCTTTGTAAGTAAAGAAGAATACAGCCTGTATAAACGAGAGCTTTTGTTAGGATTTTGCATTATGTGGCAGATAGCAGTTATATTATTTTGTAGCGTGTGGTGTGATCAGGTGCGCGATTGTGACAGTCACTATAGACCAAGGACAGAGCTCCTCACTTGCAGTTAAACAAATCACTTAATTTACAAAGAATTGTATTATTATTATAGTTTTATTTATTTTCGATGTTTTTTCGTTGTTGTTTTATAAATGCTCTATGACAATTGTTTAAAAAATGTTCAATCAAAACATCCGTTTTTTTTTTTTAGTCGACTAATCGTCGCGCAGGACAAGACCTTGGTCGACTGAAGGATTTCTTTGGTTGAATACAGCCCTACTAAACAGACAGTGTGAAAGCACCCTATAGATAGATAGATTTGTTCTAGAGGGCAATACATCTCATCCAATGACACACTTTACCCACTCTCCTCCAATTATGTTAATAATGTGTCAAAAATGGCAAAAGTAAAAATGCTAAAAGATTTAATACCTGTTTGGTAACCTTTGACACAGACATTGTGTCAAGCATTCTCAAACAGAGCTTTATGAATTGACAAACACAAATAGGTACACCAGGACCACTTCAGAGCTTAATTTCCTCTTTTCCTAGTGATTAATCTTTGATTTATTTGCCGGGTCACAATGATTAAGATCCACAAAGATTATCTTATCATAGCACAAAATCTTTAATCAAAAACGGCTGCCTTGTTTTTGTCGGAACTGCAAATGAGTTTTGATTCATTAGAGATAAACCTGCGGGTTAATTTGTTGCTTCGATGAAGAGTAATTGATTTCAGCTTGCAGCATCCCATTCATTTACTTTGATTCTCTCTGCTGCTCTTAATGGGTTTAAAATCACTGATAATTGAACCAATTCAGACGGGATATTGTAAGATCTTTATCCTCCCTCAAATCACATGAAGTTGAATGTTTTTCATAGTTTTAAATCAGCGTTGATTAAGTGGCTGAAAGAAAGTTGGATAGAGTTTTGACAGCTCTGTAAGCACGTATCCAGTTTATCATAATCATTTCGAATTATCCTTCTGAAATGTTTTGTTTTCAAGCCTGTTGTTTTTTCTTTCTTTTTTTAAGTGTTCACAGCTATACTTTGTTTTGCATTGGACATTTATATGGAGGCACTTTAGCATAAACAAGATTCTTGTGTGGGTAAGCCTTTAATGATGTAGAAAATCACTTGCGCCTGGATGTAAAAATCTGCATAAAAGCACTTGTCATTTGAAGTATTGATGAGTTTTGTATGTAAAGTGTGATTATATTTACATTTGTCTAGACATGTCTCGGTAACATTGTATGGACCTCTTCTGTTTTTTATTTATAAATGCATTTTCCATTTGAATACAGTTTTGAATAACATATCTCCACTGATAAATTGATTGCAAGTATATAACTGCAATCCCAGTCCCAACCTGAAGGGGTACTAAAATACTAAAGTAAACTAATGTTACTAAAAAATAAATAGTCTTTAGAAAAATGCGAAAATAATATTTACCCTAACTGAGCATTGTATTAAAGGGTTAGTTCTCCCAAAAAATGAAACATATCCCATAATTTACTCACCCTCAAGCCCGACTGTCTTCTTTCATATAAAATAAACAAATCCTGGCTTTTCAAGCTTTATAATGAGAGTGAATAGTACCTGATTTTTTAAATGACCAAAAAAGCGCATCCATCCATCATAAAAGTAATCCATAAGACTCCATAAGACTTAATTAAGTCCTTCTGAAGCTAAACTGTGAATTATATAATTCTGATGTATGGGATCATTTAAAGTTTTGGGTGAACTAACCATTTAAAACTTGAGGCAGCAACTCACCAACATTCGACATCTCTGATACACTGGCCACGTAGGTGTCCTTGGCAAACTTTGGCTCGTTGTCATTGATGTCATGGATTTTGATGATGAATTCCGAGGCCTTCTCCAGATCCTGTCCAGAGGTTTTGTTGACGGCTTTTGCGCTTCAGGGTGTACGACGCTTTCTCTTCCCTGTCAAGCCTCCTGGTGGCATGGATATCACCCGAGTTCTCATCAATCTCGAAAACGGTTCCGGCCCCGTCTCCCGTTAGGACGTACTTCACATGCCCGTCTTCCGTGTCCATGTCTGAGTGAAGCTTAAAAGAGCAAACAGAGTTTTGTTGGAATTAACAGTTCCCGAATTAACCATTTTCTCAGTGTGCGACTGCCAAATTATTTGCAAATATACTCAGTCTGTCAAGACAAAATGTTCAGGCGGTGGCCCTAAACCTAAAGAAATTAAACGTTTTCTAAACGCAGTTTAAGCCCTTTCCGGTCAAAGTCAGAATGTGTTTCTTGAGCAATGTTTTTAAATGAGTCATGAATATGTGAATGGGAATTTTCTCAAAGGCCCCGGACGGTTTAATTTTCTTTGTGGTTAAAGCGCCGAAATTTCCACTTAAATATTTAATTCACTTCAGTATCAGTAATAGTTTCCGAATTCTTCTTTTCCTTTTCAATAGCAAACACAGAGCGCCGAATGGCGATCTAGTCATTATCTGCAGGAGTGCAGGACTTACTGCGTATAGCTCTGTGTTTGAAGGCACATGGCAGATATCTCAGAAAACTGTCAATAGACTCCTGTACCTTCACACTGTGGAGGAAAGATATGACCTGTTTTTGTTCAGAACAGTCACAATTACACAAAACGCTCCTTCAGAGCAGAACTTTCATTTTCACACCTGTCTCTTAGCAACAAGAGGAAGCCCGGCAGCCCTCTCCATTTGATTGCAGTTCCTCTTTTCCTGATTAGGATTTTACCTGAAGAGGCCAGCCATACAGTCCTGGATGAAATATCCAATCAACAAAGGTGCCATAAAATGTCTCATATTTAATAAATGATCAATCAACACCTGGAAGGGCTGCAAAAACAGCCCTTTGTTTTTGTAAGCACCAAATAAAAAAAAGAACCAAAAAACATCTTCCATTCTAAGCATTGCACCCTACAATTTCATAATATGTCCACTTACAGCTAAATGTACACTATAATTGAAAACGATTTCGGAGTCTTTTCTAACCACTGTTATCAGGATGTAGATAATTTGACGCGCAACAATTAAAACCTCAATTTGGTGGTTAAGTCATTGTGAAACAAGTGTTCTCTCCGTCCTGAAACTGAATTAGGTATCCATTACACACACAATTGCATTAACAGCACACTAGAAAGCTGCAGATAAATGGATGTCTTTTCTTTAGTAGTTTTATGTCCTGGCATATAGGCAATTGTATGGGGAAAATCATTGTGAATGTGATTTTGCTTATTGTTTACTGAAAACAGCAGTTACAATAAGGCATGCATTAGTTATTTTGGTAACACTTTATGCCAACACTTTAAATTACAGTGTCTTTACATATGTTGCATGTAGTAATAACAGTAAATGATGCATAATTACATGCAACTAACCCTCAAACAAATCCTAAAACTATCCTAACCATAGTACATGTAGTTAATTAATAATATTCAGTACTTAAATGTATAATTACACACTAATTACATTACATTAATCAAATGTATAGTTAAATAAAATGTAACCTACTTTATTTCACAGTGTCCTTGTTGCACATACATATTCTTACTAAAACCAATTGCAAGCAACTAACCCTAAACTGAACTGCAATCTTAATCATAACCTGTACATGCAGTTAATTAGTATTACTTAATTGTATAATTACACTGTAACAAGGACACCTTGAAATAAAATGTAACCGTTATTTAATGCTAAATCTCTCCCAAAGCAGTTAAAATTGTTAAAAGTTCATTACATTAAGTCTGGTGAAGTCACAAGGTAAAATGCAACCAAATACAAAGATGTGTCTGTACAAGCCCTTATACTCTTTTTTTTTCTGGAGCTCAAGAGAAGGAACATGATGTCAAGATATTTAAGAGTTAAAGTGTCCCTATTTTAAAGTGTCCTAATGTTGTTTTGGAGTTTTCTACAACAGGTTTACGTGCATGAAAATTTTAAAAAAAAAGTTTTTTTTCTCAAAATATACATTTGCACAACACCATATTTTGAATGATTCTCAAACGACTCAATCAATATTTCTAAATCCCTTCTTTCTGCAAGCTACTCTGCTCTGATTGGCCTCAAAAACGCCCGTTGCCATAACAACGACAGCTCTGCTTGTCCTGAGGCTTCCTACACCGTAAACTAAACATAGTAACGAAAAATGATGTTGATTTTACCATGTCAATCCGAGCACAAGTCCGATGATGAAACATTGGAAGAAATATTTATCAACCCGAACTTCCATCATAAAGACGGACTCGAGCAGGACGTTTCTCAGTAATACACTACTCAGTTTGAGGTGCATTATGAATGTTGCAACTGTAATTCCTCACCATCAGCATTAACAAGTCCATCAACAAACGATTATTTTACGTTTTACTTATTTTTACAGTAAACATGGAAAATGTATCAATAGCAGTGCCCACATTAGCTAAGCTCTGAGCGTGAATGACTGATGTAACTTAAATGTTGGTAAAACAAATCTTGCTCCATGCTTAATATTTCCTTAAAGAAGTGAGAATGACAGACAATCTGCATTAATAGACACAGGTAATAGTGGCCCACAACTGATTAGCAGAAGTATTTCTTAAAGACAGTAATAATGTGAGTTAACCAGTTAACAGGAGACCTACACAATATAAAACCCAAAATTAATTATGAACACCATCTTCAAGAGCAAGCGGTTTGTCGAATCCTGCATTGAACTCCATTGAAGAGTTTTTCATTTCATTGAACTCCATTGAAGGCTTTCTTGTCTCCCAGTGGCTTTCTGATTGGATGTATATATTTTCTGATATATGATGAACTATTGATTTCTGGATTAGAATTGCAGATGGATTGTGTTTCAATCATCTGTTCATTTTATGCATGTGTATCTGTACTGTTTACAGAAAGATTTTTGCCAACAGTATGTCAGAATTGGCTGTCTAGAGGTGACACACGTAACACAAGTTTGATTACTTTTGTAAACTCCAGTCTCAGAGTTGGCTCACACCCTATTGATCGTTCGCATTCTCCTGGGATTATGCTGTCACCTCTGACACAGTGAGAGAAGAGAAACATACACCGCTCCTCACAAAAGTCATCTTATAGGTTGACGTCAGCCATTATGGAGCGCGTCAGTTATCCATATTTACAGTATAACCTCACTGTTTAAATTACAATAATTGCTGATGACAAGAACCAAAACTAAATATCTCACAGGATTTAAATGCATATAAAACAACAGTTTTGGCAACATGTGACAGCATCAACATGTCTAGACCCAGATGGTAGATACAATACATTTTCCGCACAGTTGAAGTGCTATTAAAAGCTTGTTTAAGACTTAAAAAAAAAAAAAATGGTTTTCAGCTGAAATCTAATAAATCTTGAAGAGCCTGTACTTGACACCTGACAAATGTACTATATTAGCAGATGCACAATGGATAATGTTATTTTTTTTCTTCTCCTGGTGGTTAGAAAAGACATATGGCTCCAGCATTAGAAAGTTGAAAGTAATGTCAATGCTTGTTGTTAAATTATAGTCAAATAATGTGGAAAATTTAAGACATGTTCCCATTTTACTCGGTTTGTTTGGAGAGCAAGAAAAGACCTAATATGAAATATTCACTTTTTAAAATACAGAATCTACTGAAATGCTTCAATCAGTGGTTGTTATGACATGGCGATGGCAAATCTCATGAATATTAATTTGGCCACGCTGACGTTGCTTGGTAACTCTTTCTAGACTGTCCAGTCATGCAAATGATTAATATTCATAAGGCAAACCTTCACCATAGTTTATCTCATAGTTCACATGCATTGCTTGTGTTCTGGCCTTTGAGGTTCAGAAGTCAAACCATATTCGATGAAGCAAGGATGCAATAAATTGCTCAAAACTGATCATTAAATTGATTAAATTGACACATTGTTACCAAAGGTTTCTATTTCTAAATCAATGATGCACTGTTAAAAATGAATATGCTTTATCTAATCAATAGAATTGTGGCAACAGATTACAAGCAATATTATTTATTAAATTTATCAAATTAGAATTGAGTAATAATTAATCAAACCATTCCATATAAGTTAACCATTTAAAATGAGTAAAGTTTACACAAAAAAAACAAATAAATAAAATAAATATATCACTAACAGACAGACGTCAAAGATTAATTAAGAGCTCTTTATTTTTATATTGCCAACATTGAAGACCCCTAATGTTAACAAGCAGAATCACTGAAGCATAATCACACTGATAACCATAATGGTGACTTCAATTTATGTTTTTTTTTTTGTAAGTTTTACATTATTTTACATTAGGAATTAATTTTGATTAATTATTACTCAATTCTATAAATATATATTCATTTTTACAATGTGTGCTTCTTATTATATATATATATATATATATATATATATATATATATATATGTATATATGTATGTATGTATGTATATTTCTTTTTTATTTATTTATTTTTTTTCTTGAGCACCAAATCATCATTTTAGTGTGATTTCTGAGGTATCATGTGACACTGAAGACTGAAGCAATACATGTATTTTTAACAGTTCTTCAAAAACATTAACATATCTGAGCCTATACTCTAGCTTTTTTTAAATGCAACAGCAGTGCATACTAATACAATCAACAAGCACAATACTGTTGATTTGGAAACTACATCTATAGCAGAATATTTCGTCTTGATGGCAAAACTGTAATATTGACAATAATGTTCAAAATCATTTAGACAATAAACAGTTGCTCAGATCATCAGCCCAATTTAACATTTGATGAACAATTTTATTTGTGCAGCTTTTGTGCAACGGGAAGGTTTAATGGATGAACTTTTATTTTTAAGAGTTAAATTTGCCTTGTTGTGTTAGATGAGTGCAGATGTAGTACCATGTATGCTTTCTAATTTCCCCATCTTGTAAATACTGTGTGCTGTCATTCATTTGCAGACTCTGTCACTCCAGGGGTTTTGTGGGTCAGTGGATATATGCACACATCAGACGTCTGTATTTCTTTTTTTTTTATCTTTCTCAGTGAATGGGCATACAAAGCTTTTTTTATAAATAGTAGTGCACTTTGGTTGAGTGAGCTTATGTCCGGCTCTAGAAAACAAATCCATCAATACAGACAAACACAGACAGACCACAATGCAATATCAAATATTTAAGAATATAACATTTGCATGTTTTTTCTCAAGTGTCCTGTACTTGATTTCCACGAACCCGTGCTGTAATCAACCTTCTGCGACACAATGACAAGCTCAATGTTTACAGTCACCGACAAGAGAACGACAGAAAAGCCCAAATAAATAAATCCAGAATTTGTCAGGCAGAGTAAGTGAAGGGTGAGAACGTCTCTGCCTTCAGCTCCAAGCCAGTAATCTATGCAAACATTAGCATGGCGATCATTAGCATGTGGTTAATGAAATGTTTGTGCGCTCTATTCATCGGGTCCACATTCTCCTGAGTGACAGAGCGAGTGAGGGACACAGCATGAAGGAAAGCCAAAGCAGATATAAATAACTTGAGATAAGATCTAATTATTTTCAACATATTTCCAGCCAGCGACTATGCACCCAAGTGTGATGGTGGTTGAACCATTTTTTGGGAAGAATATGACATCTTAAGATACATTTATTATTATTATTTTTTCTAATGGCAATGTCAAGTATGACGAATGTTTGTTTTAAAGGTACACTGTTACTTAAATAATAATAATAATAAATAAACACAATTTTAATAATTAGTCAATACATCATCAATCCTTCTTCCATAATGTGTTTTTGTCTTATCCCTATTCACTAAGGCACTCCTGTTTTAAGTGTTTATGATTTAAATCTGAAGGAATGGTTTTTTGAAATTGCATGCACACTCGCCTGTGCGTGTCTTATCATATCCATAAAAAAAGAGAAAAGTTGCTCCGGCTACTTTGACAGTGTGGGAGTGGCATAGGTTAGTTGTCACAACGAGATAGAAAAGTTGACACAGAGCGGCTGAATCAATCATTAAAAAATGTCTGCTACCACAAAGAAAACGCGACAGAGCTTGTAATAAAACAAGAATCAACATTGACTTGGCTTTTTGGAGATGGCAAGAACTGATGGATTTGAAATGTTGTGAAAGTGACAATGATTTGTTTAATTATTAATCAAGAGGTGATTAAACGGGTTCTATTTGCCCATTTACGAGCCTTGATTTTGTTTTTGGGGTGTAATCAAACAGCCTGTTTTGACGTAAATGCGTCTCTATAACATTCATCGTGTATTGTTGTGTAATTTATATGCAAAAATGAGTTTTTACATTCATATGAGATGCAGTTCATGCACCACACAACACTAATTCTACCCAAATGTATAATACACACACACACCCACCCCACACCTAAACCTACCCTTACCAACCAATGCATATCATATGCACATAAAAAAACTCAGTTTAGCATATAAATTACACAACAATATGCGTTCTATAATGACGCATTTAGTGACGCATTTATGATTGATGGTTCAAAAATGATTTATGTTTCACATATTTTAGAAAGCTTGCCACAAAGACCAGCGAAAGTAACGAATGTGTCAAATATAGACATTTTAATTTGTTATTAATAAACTAATGTTTTCTGTGTCATTCTTGACTGAAAAGAGGAAGTTGATGATGCTGCTGACTCGCCACTTCGCAGTATTGTGAACGCGCCTATGGAGTAACGTAGGCTAATGCACTTCATACGGATTATTAGGCTATAAGAGAAAGCTATCTGTTTCTGTTCGTTTTTAATTGTTGTTTGTCGATGTTGTTTAAACGTAGCCATTTCAAGATTTCTATAGCCTAGGCTATATTTCTGAGTTTTCGGTTCATTTATGAGACTGAGCTCCAGTTCACGAGCAATGCAAGTTATTCGCGCCGGGGCGTCTACGTCCTGATTATGGCTTTGTCTGCTATATAGGCCTATATATTTGCTTCTTATTTATTAAATCCAGGTAACTGGTTGATGAAACATTTATTAAAATAAAGATAAAATTGTTAAAAAAAAACAAAATTCACTTCAAAGAAGGGCTTTATACAAAACAAAACTTAATGTGGTCAAAATTAGGTCTCCCGATATAGCCTATTGCGCATATGCATGCGGTTCACTTTTCATAATCAACATAGATTCAATAAAAGAATAACATATTTAAACATAAATATTAAACGGAATACATTCTTTAATGGATATAACACTGTAGCCTACGCCTAACCTACAGAGAAATGTAATGTCGGAGTGGAAAATTAGGGGTGCGTTTTTTGAATAGCCAAAATAATCAAATAATTTCCATCGATCATCGAATATTATTTTTGCTTTAAATCCCCATCCCTATAAAATACGAAAT
This sequence comes from Hybognathus amarus, assembly GCA_030378365.1. Taxonomy (NCBI): domain Eukaryota; kingdom Metazoa; phylum Chordata; class Actinopteri; order Cypriniformes; family Leuciscidae; genus Hybognathus; species Hybognathus amarus. Next base: position 7,703 of record JAQIUQ010001022.1, on the reverse strand, counting down.
GTTACCAGACAACAGACAAGCAGCATACGAAAGAAAGTATAGGCCTAAAAAAAACATTCAAGTAAATAATAAATAAAGGAATACAAGAGGCTCAGAAGTTTCTGCCGCATTATATTATATTAAAATATATTTATTGTCAGACAACAACAACTGCCGAATTGCTTAATAATAATTATTATTAAGCAATTCGGCAGTTGTTGTTGTCTGACAAGTCGACACGTGGGGTGATGACAGCATCGTTTCACAAAATATACGGATTGGCCGTACACACAAAAACGCAAGAGTGTCGTTTTCAGATTTATCCACCTTGGGACCCGGTTTAAAAAAATAGCGGTTTCACCAGGGCCGGCGCGTCCGCAGTAGGCGATGTATAGGCGATATATAGGCAGTTGCCTAGAGCGGCACTTTTGTAAGGGCGGCAAAATGTGAGCCAACCGGGAATGAACAATTCACAAAATAGGTTATTTATATGATTTACTGAGCTGCCGCCGCCCCGCAGCGCCGGTGAGTGCGAGTCCCTGATCTCACGAGTCATGACTGGGGTGAGGGGAAGTTCGGATCATTTTACTGACTCTCTTCAGTCATTCGAGTCATTTCGTAAGTGGCTTGGCTTTAAATGTTATTCTTTTAACAGACAAATTCCCCAATCACATCTACCTACGCAATGTTGATTATATTCTGAATTAAGAAATCATAATGCAGTAAACATAAATAATTACTTTATCTTCCGAGTCTTACTTTCATTTGGGTGATCGGTTCATTGTGTCACATAATGAACAGATCGTCCATTAATCACCGATCAGGGACAGGATGTCGTTCGTTGAAACGATATCGCTTCAGGAGAACGCAGTTTCTCAAAGTTGAAATTAATAAAAAAAACTACCTTCGCAGTACAATGAATGAAACAAGACTGGCAACAATCTTCATAGAGCGTGAACTGGCTCAGAGAATCAATAAAGAGGATGCAGTGAAGAGCTTTGCTGCGATGAAGGCCCGCCGTGCAAGCTTCTGAAACGTAAGTTAAGCTTTATTTGCTCGATGCTGAACCTGCTGATGATATAATGTGCTTGCGGACATTTCATTTGTGTGTTTTTTATGCACAGAAAGTGGTGTAAGAAAATTGCAAACAACAGTAATTTGAGGAGGTGAAATGTGATTATTTGGAAAAGTCCTGTCATGACTGCTGAAAGAAAAATGCCAGCAGTCATTTGCCTAAATTTCCTCCTGCATAAACTTTATTATTGTTGACATTTTGGGCACACGCGTGTTGCGCACAATTTGCGTTATGTATGCCTATGGCTTATTGGTCTTTATGTGTTGTTGCTGGTTTTGCGTTATATATGGCATATAGAGAATGAGGAGGTGACGTGCACGCGTTTAACTCCGCGGTGCATTGTGGGAAGGATCCGCCATTTTGGGGGAACACGCTATCCGTTGTCATGGTTACTTCGACCGTGAGACTGAGAGAAATAGCGTCAGAGAAGTAACGTTAGTGCAGCTTGATATTTATTTGTATTTTTGCGATAAGGCACACTTTCCTGGGAATAAATGAAGCAAAAGGAAAGGGTCTCTATCGGGAGAGACTACATAACACTAAGCAGCGTTATTTAGAGAAACTTGACATCAACATACAGTGTGGACCCATACGACCTGCTACAGAATGGACGAAAGACCCGAAGCACTAAGTTACCACCTTTCACACACCCTGAAATAATCAAGCACCTGGTTTATGGTAAGTGCTTAACGTTACTGCTACACAATGCAAGAGTTCAGAAGATTTAAGTCATTAACTTTAGAAGCTTATGAACAATTCTGCTGTGGCTGGAAGCAAGAGAAACCCCCAAACCTGTAACGTTAAACTGCGAGAATTCAGTCAAACTCGATATTTCAGGCTTCATTCATATGTGGAAATAAATCAGATACGTGCATTTGCACCTGCCATGCAACGTCAAGCGGACAGATAGGACATTACCCTGTCAATGCGAATCCTACGTCATTAAAAAGGTGTCTTTTTAAAACATTTCGCGGTACAGATAGGCTATATCTATAACAAATTAAACAACTCTAGTTGAATAACAGAGTATTCATTTCGTTTGTTTGTGTTAAATAAAAGGCGAACTGTGCTGAAATGTATTGCTTTTAAAATCATGCTTTGCTCACTGTTGCTGCTGTCAGTTTATCCACAAGCAGTTTCTCTAAATAAAGCTGGCTAGCATTGTTATAAACACGATAGAACCACTTTCATTTCTCGTCCTTCTCCATATCTTCCAAAGACACTGCCGTGTGTTCGCTAAAATGTAAACAATACTGCACTGTGCTCTCTCTCTCTCTCTCTCTCTCTCTCTCTCTCTCTCTCTCTCTCTCTCTCTCTCTCTCTCTCTCTCTCTCTCTCTCTCTCTCTCTCTCTTCTCTCTCCCTCTCCCTCTCCCTCTCCTCTCCCTCTCTCTCTCTCTCTCTCTCTCTCTCTCTCTCTCTCTCTCTCTCTCTCTCTCTCCTTCTCCTTCTCCCTCTCCCTCTCCCTCTCCCTCTCCCTCTCCCTCTCTCTCTCTCTCTCTCTCTCTCTCTCTCTCTCTCTCTCTCTCTCTCGCTATTTCTGGCATATTGGTCGCGCCTCTGTGAAGTTCTGAAGGCGTTGCCCTGGCAACCAATAGCGTGTCCTCCCAAAATGGTGGACGGCCTCATATCGTCACGTGACAGCAAGCCTACCGTGACGCATGTCCTCATTCTCAATCATTTGCAGCAGACAATGACACTGACATATTTTACGTCACTTCAGTTAAAAAACATGCATTCTAGCCTGGGAACTAGATTAATTTTAAGCCTGATTTACCAGGGGTCTCCACAAGGTGGACATCAGAGCTAAACTGTGAGATATCAGCATTGAGAGAATGATGCTGCTAAAACTGTTAAAGGGGGGTTGACTGCGATTTCACTTTTTTCATTTTAAATAGTGTGTAATGTTGCTGTTGGTGCATGAACAGTATCTGCAAAGTTTGCAGCGCTGAAAGTTCAGTGTAAGCAGAGATATCGTCTTTTAAAAATCAGGAAGTATAATTGCCTACAAAAACGACTCTGATTGGGACTACAGCTGGGTTATGGTACGATCACTAACCCACACATTTGCATCAACCCCTCCCTCCGGAATATGCAGGAAAGGGCATGACCATATTTCTGCAGCACGTCGAGTGAGTTGTGTTCATCGCAGCTGTCAGGTCTTCTGTGTTTGAGCTTCCCACGGACGCTGTGCTTCGTCAACAATGGATACAATTTATGTTTGATTATATTCCTGAAAGTGACGATCGTAATCTAGCTCTCTGTGCTGCACATTTTACGGAAGACAGCTTCCAGAATCTCCACGAATTCAATGTCAGATTCAACAAGAAACTGTTTCTAAAACATGAAGCAGATCCAACTTTAAAACCAGAGGCAGCAGTTGTTGGGCCACAACCTGTAAGTAGGCTAAGACTTCATCATTTTAAATGTATTTGCATGTATAATTCCCGACGTAGCATTGTGTTTTATTTTTTTTCAAATGCCAGCGCTGGCTTTGTAGGCTTTATGGGCTAATAGTTAGGCTATTTTGTGTCTACGACAAACGCGTACAAACATTATGGACCTGAATTTTGTATAAATACTAATGTTGTAAATGTATTTTTCATGTATATATGCTTTATGACTTTATTTTCGATTTGATCAAGAACGTAAACTTGCCAACGCTGTTTGTGTTTAACATTAGCTAGCCAGTCAGTTGCTATCGTTGCCAGTCAGATGCTATTGTGTAAAATAAACGTGTATAAAGTTAAAAAATGTAGCAAATTATCATTCAGAAACCTTTATTAAGAGCCGTGTGTGGTGAGGTTCTGCTTGACTCGATTCATCGCGGCTTTCTCGGTCTGATTCTGCCTCACTGATACTGCAGTCTCCACATCATTATTTACGTGTATCCACGGTCTATGTTATCCACCTTTGGCATGCCCGTATCGCCGGTAAAGGTAATGGGCGTTAACCTTCCAGACAACGTGAGCAACAGTTTAGCCAATCACAACACACCGGCCCAAACGAACCAATCTGAGCCCGCCACGTGTTTCTGAGGGAGTGTTTTCATAGACTCAGGAAGTGAACCGCTCGTCAGGGGACAGGGGAGAGCGCGGCTGACAATAAAGGTGAAATTTATGAAAAATAAGACTTTTAAAAAAAGAAAAATCACGGATACATGTTATATTGCATCCCATAAACGCAATCATGCAAAGACAAAACGCAGTCAACCACCCCTTTAAAGTTAATCTTCAGACAAACTGACTCTGTTTATACAGTCAAATGAACAATGTCAATCAAACATTTAGTGACACATTATATATTATAGCTCATTATGTTTTGTTGTAGTAAGTTGTAATAAAAATCAAATAAATGCAGCCTTGTTAGATTACAAATATAATAAAAGATGAATATTGGGAAATATGTCAATATTATTACAAATTAAAATAACTGTTTTCATATTTTAATATGCAATTTATTCCTGCGTTCAACTAGAATTATGTTTAACACTTATGTTTAACAATTATGTTTTATTTTTTCTTAGGCCAGATTTAAGTGGATCAATAATACTGCACTGTATTGTAGTACAAATCTAGGGTGCCTAAAATCTTTTGAAAGGCAGAAAAAAAATGACATATGCTTTTCAGTAAGTTTGTGTCTTTCTCTCCTTCTGTCCATCAAAAATTTTCTCACACAGCCCTGGGACTGGTGGCGTTGGCCTTTGATTTTAATACTGAGAGCATAATTTATGTAAGATGTTTGAATAGCTTTTTCAGTGCGGCTAGATTAAAGAGAGTTCCATGTAATGGAACAAAAAAAGCATCTGCAGATTTTATTTAAATATATTTCAAATCTCCAATGAGTTTGATAGAGTTGACAAAAGCAGAGAGAGGAAGAGTTTTGAGAACACTATTCATACATTGTATGTGTTGCATTGTAATGTTTGCTTTGTTTTTAATACTTTCAATTCAATTCACACATTTATTTCTATAGCGCTTTGCATAGCACACACATTTCGTTTCGAAGCAGCATTACAGAAAATGCATGTGTCTACATTACAATTTGTAGACAGATTTGAGTGATTTATTATCAGAGGTGACTGCATCCAAGTTGTATTTCAGAAATGTACATATACAAATCAAATATTGCACAATAATACATCCATCCATCCGTTCAAACTTACTCCTTTTAAGTTAGCATGAGAGGACTAGTCACATCTATCTTTATTCTGTGCAGCAGATCAGTTTACGTTTTTGTTGATTCACAACCAAAGGCCAGATTGTTAGCAGTCAATATTTGTCAGTGAGTCTTCAAGTTGTGCAACTTCTTTATTATCCCCATGCTGATGCAACAAGATCTGTTTGCTCTCTATATACGAGGGTTTACAACATAGTTTGAAACAAATCTTTACTCATATTTCTAAGTTTAAGACTTTAAAGATAAATATTGGCAATCTGTCCTTTACAATTCAGCCTTGTGTTTGCTCAGTTGTCTCTTAGAAAAGTAAAACGACGGTAAACATGGTAACGTAGACAGCCAGTAATCCTCTTGGACACCATGTGGTGTAAAAATGCAACCCCTGCCCTCTGTGCATGAATGTGGGGGTCTGTATGTTGTAGTATCAGTTAGTACCCGTGTGAAAAAGAAGTACAGTTTAGCATACTTTTAAAAAGAATAAATATTACTGAAATAATACACTTTAAAAGAATGAAGTTCTCACTGAACCTACTTAAGTAGGACTTAAGTACATCTTAATATACAAGTTTTATGTTAATATATCTATATACAGTACAGTATATTAAATGTAATAATATTGTATAACAAACTGCAGTTCAAATATAAATATAAGCAAGTACTTTACATGTGCTTTAGTATGTTAGTCAACAAATCACAATAAGCTTTTTTAAGGATGACAAAAGACTATTAAAACGTAATGATTTAAAATGTGATTTAAAGACATTATTACAAAGTGCACTTTACAGAGTGTTTTAAGAAACAGTCATAAAATTGTCCTCTCACTTTAGTGACCTTTTATTTCAGTAGTATTATATTATCTGCAAGTACAGTTTTTTACAATATACTTTTAATAATTGAAGTACACTACAAGTGCACATCAAATTAAGTACACTACTTTTTCACATACAGACTGGCACATAAACAATATGGTCATGATGAGGCTTTTCTTCACTTTTGTAAATGTGTCTGTTCATGAGATAAGTAACAATGTCTGATTCATTAGAGGGTTAGTTCTTATTAATTCTTAATAAATTAATAATAATAATAAGTTACTCTCTCTCATGCCGTTTCAAACTTGTAAGACGTTCTTTATCTTCGAAACGCAAATGAAGATATTTTGATGAAATCTGAGAGCTTTCTGTCCCTTCATTGACAGCTACGCAACTACCACTTTGAGGCTTCAAAAAGTTAATTTAAAGAATGTAAAACCAATCTGTATGAATTGAATGGTTTAGTCCAAAGAATTTTAAGTTACTTGATCGCTTCATATGATGATCAGATTTAATTTAGTATTTTATTCACATATAAACATTGATCAGCGAACCGAAGCTCAGCCAGTTCTCACTGCTTGGTGCGCGAACAAACCTATTGTGGAAGCTCAAACTTGCTGCGTAACACGAGAATGAACCTCATTGGTTCTTGCAGAAGCTCAAACGTGTTGCGTAACACAAGAATTAACTTCATTGGTTATTGTAGAAGCTCAAACGTGCTGCGTAACACGAGAATTAACTTCATTGGTTCTTGCAGAAGCTCAAACGTGTTGCGTAACACGAGAATGAACTTCATTGGTTCTTGCAGAAGCTCAAACGTGTTGCGTAACACGAGAATTAACTTCATTGGTTCTTGCAGAAGCGCAAACCGTGTTGCGTAACACGAGAATTAACTTCATTGGTTCTTGCAGAAGCTCAAACGTGTTGCGTAACACGAGAATTAACTTCATTGGTTCTTGTAGAAGTTCAAACTTGCTGCGTAAAACGAGAATTAACTTCATTGGTTCTTGAAGAAGCTCAAACGTGTTGCGTAACACGAAAATGAACTTCACTGGTTCTTGTAGAAACTCAAACGTGTTGCGTAACACGAGAATTAACTTCATTGGTTCTTGAAGAAGCTCAAACTTGCTGCGTAAAACGAGAATTAACTTCATTGGTTCTTGTAGAAGTTCAAACTTGCTGCGTAAAATGAGAATTAACTTCATTGGTTCTTGTAGAAGTTCAAACTTGCTGCGTAAAACGAGAATTAACTTCATTGGTTCTTGCAGAAGCTCAAACGTGTTGCGTAACACGAGAATTAACTTCATTGGTTCTTGTAGAAGTTCAAACTTGCTGCATAAAACGAGAATTAACTTCATTGGTTCTTGTAGAAGCTCAAACGTGTTGCGCAACACGAGAATTAACTTCATTGGTTCTTGTAGAAGCTCAAACTTGCTGCGTAAAACGAGAATTAACTTCATTGGTTCTTGTAGAAGTTCAAACTTGCTGCGTAAAACGAGAATTAACTTCATTGGTTCTTGTAGAAGTTCAAACTTGCTGCGTAAAACGAAGAATTAACTTCATTGGTTCTTGCAGAAGCTCAAACTTGCTGCGTAAAACGAGAATTAACTTCATTGGTTCTTGCAGAAGCTCAAACGTGTTTGCGTAACACGAGATGAACTT
>JAQIUQ010001021.1:0-165909 GCA_030378365.1 Hybognathus amarus | reverse complement strand
TTGGTTCTTGCAGAAGCTCAAACGTGTTGCGTAACACGAGAATGAACTTCATTGAGTTCTTGCAGAAGCTCAAACGTGTTGCGTAACACGAGAATTAACTTCATTGGTTCTTGTAGAAGTTCAAACTTGCTGCGTAAAACGAGAATTAACTTCAATGGTTCTTGCAGAAGCTCGAACGTGTTGCGTAACACGAGAATTAACTTCATTGGTTCTTGCAGAAGCGCAAACGTGTTGCGTAACACGAGAATTAACTTCATTGGTTCTTGCAGAAGCTCAAACGTGTTGCGTAACACGAGAATTAACTTCATTGGTTCTTGCAGAAGCTCGAACGTGTTGCGTAACACGAGAATTAACTTCAGTGGTTCTTGTAGAAGTTCAAACTTGCTGCGTAAAACGAGAATTAACTTCATTGGTTCTTGTAGAAGTTCAAACTTGCTGCGTAACACGAGAATTAACTTCATTGGTTCTTGCAGAAGCTCAAACGTGTTGCGTAACACGAGAATGAACTTCATTGGTTCTTGTAGAAACTCAAACGTGCTGCGTAACACGAGAATTAACTTCATTGGTTCTTGTAGAAGCTCAAACTTGCTGCGTAAAACGAGAATTAACTTCATTGGTTCTTGCAGAAGCTCAAACGTGTTGCGTAACACGAGAATTAGCTTAATTGGTTCTTGCAGAAGCTCAAACGTGTTGCGTAACACGAAAATGAACTTCATTGGTTCTTGCAGAAGCTCAAACGTGTTGCATAACACGAGAATTAACTTCATTGGTTCTTGTAGAAGCTCAAACGTGTTGCGTAACATGAGAATTAACTTCATTGGTTCTTGTAGAAGCTCAAACGTGTTGTGTAACACGAGAATTAACTTCATTGGTTCTTGTAGAAGCTCAAACGTGCTGCGTAACACGAGAATTAACTTCATTGGTTCTTGCAGAAGCTCAAACGTGTTGCGTAACACGAGAATTAACTTCATTGGTTCTTGTAGAAGCTCAAACGTGCTGCGTAACACGAGAATTAACTTCATTGGTTCTTGCAGAAGCTCAAACGTGTTGCGTAACACGAGAATTAACTTCATTGGTTCTTGTAGAAGCTCAAACGTGCTGCGTAAAACGAGAATTAACTTCATTGGTTCTTGCAGAAGCTCAAACGTGTTGCGTAACACGAGAATTAACTTCATTGGTTCTTGCAGAAGCTCACACGTGTTGCGTAACACGAGAATTAACTTCATTGGTTCTTGCAGAAGCTCAAACGTGTTGCGTAACACGAGAATTAACTTCATTGGTTCTTGCAGAAGCTCAAACGTGTTGCGTAACACGAGAATTAACTTCATTGGTTCTTGTAGAAGTTCAAACTTGCTGCGTAAAACGAGAATTAACTTCATTGGTTCTTGCAGAAGCTCAAACGTGTTGCGTAACACGAGAATTAACTTCATTGGTTCTTGAAGAAGCTCAAACGTGTTGCGTAACACGAGAATTAGCTTAATTGGTTCTTGCAGAAGCTCAAACGTGTTGCGTAACACGAAAATGAACTTCATTGGTTCTTGTAGAAGTTCAAACTTGCTGCGTAAAACGAGAATTAACTTCATTGGTTCTTGAAGAAGCTCAAACGTGTTGCGTAACACGAGAATTAACTTCATTGGTTCTTGTAGAAGTTCAAACTTGCTGCGTAAAACGAGAATTAACTTCATTGGTTCTTGTAGAAGCTCAAACTTGCTGCGTAACACGAAAATGAACTTCACTGGTTCTCGCAGAAGCTCAAACGTGTTGCGTAACACGAGAATTAACTTCATTGGTTCTTGTAAAAGTTCAAACTTGCTGCGTAAAACGAGAATTAACTTCATTGGTTCTTGTAGAAGCTCAAACTTGCTGCGTAACACGAGAATTAACTTCATTGGTTCTTGTAGAAGTTCAAACTTGTTGCGTAACACGAGAATTAACTTCATTGGTTCTTGCAGAAGCTCAAACGTGTTGCGTAACACGAGAATTAACTTCATTGGTTCTTGTAGAAGTTCAAACTTGCTGCGTAAAACGAGAATTAACTTCATTGGTTCTTGCAGAAGCTCAAACGTGTTGCGTAACACGAGAATTAACTTCATTGGTTCTTGTAGAAGTTCAAACTTGCTGCGTAACACGAGAATTAACTTCATTGGTTCTTGAAGAAGCTCAAACGTGTTGCGTAACACGAGAATTAGCTTAATTGGTTCTTGCAGAAGCTCGAACGTGTTGCGTAACACGAAAATGAACTTCATTGGTTCTTGTAGAAGTTCAAACTTGCTGCGTAAAACGAGAATTAACTTAATTGGTTCTTGAAGAAGCTCAAACATGTTGCGTAACACGAGAATTAACTTCATTGGTTCTTGTAGAAGTTCAAACTTGCTGCGTAAAACGAGAATTAACTTCATTGGTTCTTGTAGAAGCTCAAACTTGCTGCGTAACACGAAAATGAACTTCATTGGTTCTCGCAGAAGCTCAAACGTGTTGCGTAACACGAGAATTAACTTCATTGGTTCTTGTAGAAGTTCAAACTTGCTGCGTAAAACGAGAATTAACTACATTGGTTCTTGTAGAAGCTCAAACTTGCTGCGTAACACGAGAATTAACTTCATTGGTTCTTGTAGAAGTTCAAACTTGTTGCGTAACACCGAGAATTAACTTCATTGGTTCTTGCAGAAGCTCAAACGTGTTGCGTAACACGAGAATTAAAGGGCGGGTTTACTGCGATTTCACTTTTTTGATTTTAAATAGTGTGTAATGTTGCTGTTGGTGCATGAACAGTATCTGCAAAGTTGCAGCACTGAAAGTTTAGTGTAAGCAGAGATACCGTCTTTTAAAAATCAGGAAGTATAATTGCCTACATAAACGACTTCGTTTTGGACTACAGCTAGGTTATGGTACGTCACTAACCCACACATTTGCATCAACCCCTCCCTCCAGAATATGCAGAAATGGGCATGATCATATTTCAGCAGCTCCTCGTCGAGTGTGTTGTTCACGCAGATGTCAGGTCTTCTGTGTTCGAACTTCCCACGGACGCTGTACTTCGACAACAATGGATACAATTTGTGTTTGATTATGTTCCTGAAAGTGACGATCGTAATCTAGCTCTCTGTGCTGCGCATTTTACGGAAGACAGCTTCCAGAATCTCCACGAGTTCAAAATTCAACAAGAAACTGTTACTAAACATGAAGCAGATCCAACTTTAAAACAAGAGGCAGACACAACCGGACACAACCTGTAAGTAGGCTAAGACTTAATCATTTTAAATGTATTTGCATGTATAATTCCAGACTTAGCCTTGTGTTTTATTATTTTTAAAATGCCAGCGCTGGCTTTATAGGCTTTATGGGCTAGCAGTTATGCTATTTTGTGTCAACGACAAACGCGTACAAACATTATGGACCTGAATTTTGTATAAGTACTAATGTTGTAAACGTATTTTTCATGTTAAATATGTTTTATGACGTTATTTTCGATTTGATCAAGAACGTAAACATGCCAACGCTGTTTGAGTATAACATTAGTAGCCAGCCAGTTGCTATTGTTGCCAGTCAGATGCTATTATGTAAAACAAACGTGCATAAAGTTAAAAAATATAGCAAATTATCATTCAGAAACCTTTATTAAGAGCCGTGTGTGGTGAGGTTCTGTTTGACTCTCTTCATCGCGGCTTTCTCGGTCTGATTCTGCCTCAAACTGATACTGCAGTCTCGACATATATTTACTTCCGTAAAGCTAATGGGCGTTAACCTTCCGGACAACGTGAGCGACAGTTTAGCCAATCACAACACACCAGCCCAAACGAACCAATCTGAGCACACAACGTCATTCTGAGGGAGTGTTTTCATAGACTCAGGAAGTGAACTGGTCGTTCAGGGGACAGAGGAGAGCGCGGCTGACAATAAAGGTGACATTTATGAAAAATAAGAATTTAAAAAAAAGAAAAACCACGGATACATGTTATATTGCATCCCATAAACACAATCATGCAAAGAAAAAAAGCAGTAAACCCCACCTTTAACTTCATTGGTTCTTGCAGAAGCTCAAACTTGCTGCGTAACACGAGAATTAACTTCATTGACACATGTTCTCGCACATCAAGCTAACATGCTTGAGCTTCCATTTACCACAAGTGATGTGTGGGTTGATGAATGTTTATGTGAATAAAAGACTATAATCTTTTCATTATATAAAGTGATCGAATCTCTTCAGAAAATTTGGACTAAACCATTTTTATTTCATATATATGGATTAGTTTTATGATCTTTTAATTTTTTAAGCTTCAAAGTGGTAGTTGAGTTGTGTATAGCTGTCAATCGAGGGACAGAAAGTTTTCAGATTTCATCAAAAAGATCTTCATTTGTGTTCCAAAAAATGAACAAAAGTTTGGAACTACATGAGGGTGAGTAATTAATGATAGAGTTTTCATTTTTGGGTGAACTAACCCTTTAATTCATCATTCTTTTGAATCAGATGTTTTTAATGAATAGTGGATTCAGCTCACAGAACCTGTCTGGATTATTTTTGCATAAATAAAACTGATCACTGACTCAATTATTTAGTCGCAATGTTTAATATCTAACAGGAGGGGAAGATTATCAGTGAGTAATGACTTAAATTTCAGTCTATCCCTCAAATAAAACCCCAATAAGGCTTAAGAAGATACGAAATATTGCAGAAAAGTCACTTTAATGGTGCTTTTGTGTTCCTTTGAAAGTTGAAAGCTTCAGTGCCTGTTCATTTTAATGACTATTAAAAAAAGTACCTGCATAAAATTCAGAATTTATAATTTCCACAGAAGAAATAAAGTCATTCAGGTCTAAAAACCTTTTTATTTTCAGGTCAAAGTATTTCTCAAACTTGAATGTTCTCTTGTTCCTCAGTGATAATAATATGCATAAAGAAACATGCACACAGAATAGAGCAGGTGGAGAGCTAATCTAATATATCAGGGTTTTTTTTTTCATTAGGTTGAGCTCTTTTGAATCAGCTCATTTGTAGCCTGTTCATTGAGCTGCTATACCTCCAAGTGTGAAGTGTCCAACTGTGGGACCAAATGAAAGAGACACTATGAAGAGGGAGGGGGAGGGGGGTGACAGAGAGAAATGTTGAGAAAGTTGGAACGAGGTGGCGTTCAAGAGTGATCTGAAGGGAAAGCAAAAGACTGAATGACTGATAAAGGGAGAAAGAGTTACACCAAGCATTCGCATGTGCCCGTATGTACGCGTATGGCAGAGAGAAAGAGCGAGCGCTGAGAGCGGTATACTATGATGGTATTGTTTTTGTGACAGAGATCAGTGGCTGGCTGAATGTGTTTTATTTGCAGTGGGGCTGCTCTCCCAGGCTAATAAAATGTGAAGCTCCCGCTGCCTACAGTGGCATGCTGTGCACAGCGGGAGGCAGGGCTTTTTTGTGTTCCCCTGCCCAAATTATGGAACCGTCAATACCCTCCCTGGATCCCGTCAATAGAACCACGCTTTGTGACTGATGGGAGACCAACTTCAAGGCTATCCTGAAAAAAAAAAAAAACGTAAAAGAGAAAACAAGAGAGAGAGAGAGTGAGAGAGAGAGAAAAACTTGACCTGCTTTTTCCCAAATATGGTCTTTAATACAATCTGACATAGAGGGTTGTTTTTGGGATCGTCTGGGCCTTTGTGAAGACTGAGGCGCTCAATAGAGCAACAAACCATTGCTATCGTTTCACTTTCTAAACCATGTGGGAGGGAACGCACTGCCATCATCACTGTTGTTGACTTGCCTTGATCTGAATGGTGACATACCCTCAGGGTGAAGTCTGAGACATTAAACGCACTGTTGCTGTGTTAGCGTTAGCATGCATTACTCATGAAACCTGAAAGGGATTTTCCAGAGTATTCGTAGACTCTGGGTTTTATCGTTTTGATGGAAGGGGGCTATGGGGGATATTTGTTGTGGATTTGTAAAGCTAATTAGCAATAAGCAGACATTTGATTGGGATAATTATCCACAGTTACAAGCAGCATGTAAACTTAAGAACAGGTCAGCCTGTGTTATGATTCACATGGTCCCTAGAGAAACTCAGTGAAACATAAAAGGAAAAAAATGGCACAAACTTTAGATTGCATATTTAAACTAATTTTCATTTTTTTTAAAGCTACACTGTGTGATTTTTACCCCATCTTGTGGTGAAAAGGTATATGACGTTCCGTCCGACGTTCTTGTCAGTCAGGGCCGAAAAAGACAGAGAAGTGACATTAAACGGGGATGGAAGAAACCCACCCAAGTTAGCTTCAGTTAAACAGGCGTATAATAATTTGGGTAAATGTGTAAGCTAGATTTATGACTATTTTTTCACATCCTCATGGACACCACAATGATTTCCCTTGTGTGGTAATAATTTTCCTTGGAATTATGTATAGTTTGCAAAAATGGAAACTGTTGAGTCTGTGTAGATGAGAGAAGTAAAGTGTATGCGCATTGTGCACACGCTACATTATGGCCAAGCATGCACGCTTAAAGGAGCATTTCACCCATTTCAACATTAATCTTTATTGAAAGTGGATCATATATGTAGCCGAAATGTAAAATAATTGTTTAATTTGGTGCCCTCTTGACTGAGAAAAGACAAAAATAACCGAGGGGTGCATTTAAGACAACAACTCCTACAATGCACCACATTGCAAAGCTCTGCAAGCCACACCCACTAATCCGGAACTGCGCACACGTCAGAGAAATCACTCTTCCGTCTACAAGGCTAACGTTAGCTGCCACCAGAGCATAAAATGAGGAGCGATGACGGCAGGTCGAGAGAGAGAACAGGCCTGATTTTATGATGTGTTTTGTTTCTTTTGTGTGTAACGTTACAGCATTCGCCAATGAGGGGCTGCTGGCTTATACTTTTGTTTTGAATTTGTTCATTTTACTATTAAAATGTTTAAATGTTTAAACTCATTAGTGAATTTCTCCTCGTTTGTATTTATTTCTATATGGTGAATTACTGCATGACACCTGGATGTTCAGTCTGGCGAAACTAGGATGGTTCACATCACAACACAAACGTCCGTGTGCTCGTCTGATTCAGAGATTTCGTTCTGGAGAGCACATGCACCAGAAGTCCGCCTCAGCTCGAGCCAGTCTGGGCTCCTCGACCGCGACAGGCAGCCGCCTCCTGTTCCTCCATCAGTCTCAACTGCTCTTCACTATACTGCGGCTCGTAAAGACAGCCACGAACATCGGATTTGAGCAGGAGAATTTCAAAATCCTCTTCTTCCAAATCATGTTTAGTTTCTTCCATACCATACGTCAATATCCGCCTTTTCAGGGTACCCTTAAACGTCGGTTAGATGACGTTCTCGGATCTTAACTCTACCCCAGACCTAAACCTACCCCATCACCTAACTGACGTTAAAGGTAAAACGTCAGTTGTATGACGTCCCTGGATCGTCATATAACCGACGTTTAAGGGTACCCTAAAAAGGCGGATATTGGTGTATGGTCAAAAGTAGCCCCAAGACGTCAGTAATATGAGGTCTAGGGATGAGACTGTGTTAGATATTGATTCAGTAAGTGAAGTCCCACCCACTGATCTGTAATAGTCCTGTTGGGTGAGTCGGTTCCACACCCTTAAATAATAATAAGCTAATGTTTGTAGTCTCTACACATTTGAATGAAATATGACTTCCTGCTTAGTATGACGCAATATTTACATTATAATAAGCAGGAAGTAAAACACTTAAATCCTTATTTCTCCCATCTCTGGGGAAAATAAGGGAATAAACCATGACCATTCAAAAATATGACTGGGTTTCTAAAGATACAAAGCTTAATGCAAATGGGTGAAGTGTCCCTTTAAAATAGCATCTGAATAAAGCGCCACTGACTTTAGGTTTTTCTTGGTCTGTGGTGGAATTGTTTTCTGAAACTGCAAAATAGCACTAGGAACGTTGAACGTTTGCCCCGGAACACGCCTCCTCTTTTTGATGAACCACCCCCGGGAGCGCAGTTCATTTCCCAATTTACCGACTTGCGTCTGTGGAGGGAAAAAGTCAGCTGTGTGTCGGGTGCAAAATAGGAATGATATATGCGTCGGATGTACAAAGTCAATTGCGCTGGGTGCAAGATAGGGCCCTTCATCTCTTTTCATCTATTCATCAAAGAATCCTAAAAAAAAATTATAGTTTCTACAAAAAAACAAAACATTAAGAAACCCAACAGCTGATCATCATAAGAGCACCAAATCAGAATATTATAATGATTTCTGAAGGATCAAGTGACCCTGTCTGGAGTAATGATGCTGAAAATTCAGCTTTGCATCACAGGAATAAATTACATTTTAATATGTATTAAAATACTTTTAATTGAGGAATACAATAATAAATGCTTCAATAAATGCATCCTTGGTGAGCATAAGAGACTTCTTTCAAACAAACAAACAAACAAACAAATCTATTGATTCCAGACTTTTGAACAGTAGTGTATGGTTTCTTCTTGACTGTGTGAAATGTGCATATACTGGTGATACAAAATGCTAAAATATGCAACTTTGTGTACTATCTTTATTATTTATATAACCATATATAATGCAAATTTGAAGTTTGTATTCTGTCATGTTTTGATCCAATCTAAAATGGTACAGAGGTCAGAGTTCACCAGACATGAACTTTGGTACATTCCCACTCTCTCATATGAGATATAATTAGATATAATTACATATAACTTGTGAGCTTATAGCCACCAACTGGCACAATAGAAGTCAATCAAATAGCAAATTTAACCCTTTGGTGACAGTTCAGAGGAAAAATCCATATTTTCTTCTGGATCCTTCACCCAAAGAATTCTGTAGAGCGGGAGAAACATCACAGTGAATTATTAAACATCAAGTACAGAAAAAAACAAGTAAACTCGTCTGTCCTCCCTCTCTAAAACCCCCCCAAAAAGAAGAAAAAGTTTCACTTTTTCTCTTCAGTTTGAAGTCGGAACTTCAAGTCATTTTCGTGGCTGTTCAAACGATCGGGAACACGGAGCGTTTGCTGGATTCCTGTGTGCGCATTCAAAAGCCACCTCCCTCAGAAGTGCCACCTAGCAGCGTGCTAGAGCGGGAACCTCGTGCAGCGCGAGGATTCAGATATGCTAATTGATCAGCGGGGTAGCTCTGAGCATCGCTGCAACCTGCTTTAAATAGACAGCTGCTTCCCTCTGTATTCCCCAAACTCCTTTCCTTCTTCTCTCCGTTTCTCCCTCATCCTCCCCACTTCAGAAATCTCCTCCTCCTCTCACACACTTGCCCATCTCCTCACTTTCACTCGCTTTTAGTTTTGCATTGGAGCAAACAGCAGTAAATTAACAAGACGAAGTGATGAATTGACTTTTGGGCAAAGAGAAATGGAAGGGAATTAAGGGAGAAGGACAATAAAAATGCAGAGGCTGTTTGTCTGAGAGTGAGAAAGGGCCTCCGCCGGCTCTTTATGCCAGCTACGGCAGCATTAGCGCTAAGTCCCGCGCTTCTTTTTCTCCTTGTCCGGGGCTCATGCTGAGCAGGAACCTGAGCTGATTGGGTTTCATTCACAGGTCTCTGAGTCGGCAGTAAATTTGGCCGGGGGTTCCCTGAGGGCCCCCCTCGACACCTCGTCTCCAGCTGGCTGAGCGCGATTGTTGAGGAGCTGAGGAGTCACGTTGGGGTCATTCACTATGGTACTACTTAAGCTAACTCGCCTCGCTCCTTTCTCTGTCTCTTTCTTCCTCTTCTCTTTCCTCACTTCCCTCCCGCAGGTTGCTAAGGCCTGGTATTTGCTCTCCGTGGCCAGGCTGTAATGACAGCCACGGTGCCCCTGCTGCTTCTCGGCTAGCGTTTCTCTTTGTGCTGCTAGTGGTTATTGGGAGTGAGAGGGCAAGAAAAGGTGATGGCTTACAAACACACACATAATTGCACATTCGCACACACATTGGCATTCACAGCTTTTGGACCAATTGTGCAGGCCCAACATACTCATTGGTATCATTTTAGTTAGGCTCATTAAAAAAAAAATTAGTATGCCATAACCAATTTTTTTTATTATTATTATTTTAATTTAAATGTAATAATATTAATTAGTGCTGTCAAATCGATTAATCATGACAAGAAAGTTTGTGTTTATATACTATATGTGTGTATTATGTTATATAAAAAAACATATATAATAAAAACAAACTTTTATGTTTGAAACGATTAATCGCGATTAATAGATTTCACAGCACTAATATTAATATAACAATGAAAAACATTAAATATCTATTTAATTTGAATATAGCTATTTAATATTTTTATGAAATAATCAAAGTTCAACAAGGAGAGGAGCTGCACACATAATCCTAAAACATTTTGTATAAAAAAAATCATCACTATCAATGATGTTTTAATGAAATAATCAAACAAATTAATGTCATTTTGAATGTGGAAAACTTAATTCTTGTTGGTGAGCAATTCTGTTGTCAGATATTTTTGTACGATGACTGCTAATAAATGACCGGCAACTGATCGGGGTAATTACAGTAAACTAAAACTATATATATATATATATATATATATATATATATATATATATATATATATATATATGTATATATATATATACTCACCGGCCACTTTATTAGGTACACCTGTCCAACTGCTCGTTAACACTTAATTTCTAAGCAGCCAATCACATGGCGGCAACTCAGTGCATTTAGGCATGTAGACATGGTCAAGACAATCTCCTGCAGTTCAAACCGAGCATCAGTATGGGGAAGAAAGGTGATTTGAGTGACTTTGAACGTGGCATGATTGTTGGTGCCAGAAGGGCTGGTCTGAGTATTTCAGAAACTGCTAATCTACTGGGATTTTCACGCACAACCATCTCTAGGGTTTACAGAGAATGGTCCGGAAAAGAAAAAACATCCAGTGAGCGGCAGTTCTGTGGGTGGAAATGCCTTGTTGATGCCAGAGGTCAGAGGAGAATGGCCAGACTGGTTCGAGCAGATAGAAGGGCAACAGTGACTCAAATAACCACCCGTTACAACCAAGGTGGGCAGAAGAGCATCTCTGAACGCACAGTACGTGGAACTTTGAGGCAGATGGGCTACAGCAGCAGAAGACCACACCGGGTGCCACTCCTTTCAGCTAAGAACAGGAAACTGAGGCTACAATTTGCACAAGCTCATCGAAATTGGACAATAGAAGATTGGAAAAACGTTGCCTGGTCTGATGAGTCTCGATTTCTGCTGCGACATTCGGATGGTAGGGTCAGAATTTGGCATCTACAACATGAAAGCATGGATCCATCCTGCCTTGTATCAACGGTTCAGGCTGGTGGTGGTGGTGTCATGGTGTGGGGAATATTTTCTTGGCACTCTTTGGGCCCCTTGGTACCAATTGAGCATCGTTGCAACGCCACAGCCTACCTGAGTATTGTTGCTGACCATGTCCATCCCTTTATGACCACAATGTACCCAACTTCTGATGGCTACTTTCAGCAGGATAATGCGCCATGTCATAAAGCTGGAATCATCTCAGACTGGTTTCTTGAACATGACAATGAGTTCGCTGTACTCAAATGGCCTCCACAGTCACCAGATCTCAATCCAATAGAGCATCTTTGGGATGTGGTGAAACGGGAGATTCGCATCATGGATGTGCAGCCGACAAATCTGCGGCAACTGTGTGATGCCATCATGTCAATATGGACCAAACTCCCTGAGGAATGCTTCCAGCACCTTGTTGAATCTATGCCACGAAGAATTGAGGCAGTTCTGAAGGCAAAAGGGGGTCCAACCCGTTACTAGCATGGGGTACCTAATAAAGTGGCCGGTGAGTATATATATATATATATATATATATTAGAGCTGTCAGTTAAACGCGTTATTAACGGCGTTAACGCAAACCCATTTTAACGGCGTTAATTTTTTTATTCGCGCGACTTAACGGTCTTTTTGTCCTAGCAAACTTTATAGTTTTTTCACATACTTTTGCAACAGGACGCGGCATGCGTCCTGATCCATTTCAGCGTCTCGCGCTCGTCATCCACTCAAAGCCGGCTCACAAGCCCAAACGAGTGTGTGCGGCGTGCCTGTTGTTTTGTTTCCGGTCTCAGCTAGATCCGCTTGCGCTTTGGTTCGAAGAAGCAGACGAAACGTCCTCGCGCGGCGCAAGCAATTGAAATGAATGGGTTTCAGAGGCGCAGCACGAGGACGTTTTGTGCCGCGCACACTCGTTTCAGCTTGCGAGCCGGCCAAATGGTAGCGTTATGTTTTGAGTGGATGCGAAGCGCGAAGACGCCGAAATGGATGCCAATGAGATTCTGAATGTAAAGTTTACTTTTATAAAGTTGCCAAATTGTCCCATTGACAAGACCAAAGCGATCTGTATGTTTTGTCATTATGAACTAAGCTATCATCATCGCAGCACGTCCAGCCTGAAACACCACTTGATGATGGCCAAGCAAACACACACACACAAACACAGATGATGCAAATTCTCCACCCCTCGTCAATATCAGGACCTCGTCAGTATTTCTTTCACCCTTTTATTGATGGACAGTGTTGCATTGTGTGAGAGATTATTTAGGCTATATATGTTAGAGTGAAATTGAACACTATTCCAATGTTATTTTCAATAATAATAATTAAAAAAAAACATTTGCACTAAACAAGCCAATCCACTTTTCCATGTTGATAAGAGCATTAAAATGAGAAAAAAATGTAACCAAAAGAAATCAAAAGACATTAAGAATAGATAAAAATGTGCGATTAATCGCGAGTTAACTATGACATTAATGCGATTAATCGCGATTAAATATTTTAATCGTTTGACAGCACTAATATATATATATAAAACATTTTGAACCAAAAAATGTAAAAACTTTATAAAACCTATAGACACATTAAACAATAAAAATCACAACAGCACAATAAAAATGTAAAATACATAAAAATAAAAATGGGGATGTTAAATGATTAATCGGCAATTAATCGCTTCGATTAAATCGATTAAAAGTTTGTGTTTACAAGATATATGTGGGGGCACTGTATAATTATTTTATATATATAAATACACACACATGCTTGTATATATTTGAGAAATATTTTCATGTATATACTGTACTGTATATAGCTTTATAATTTATATTATATATAAATATAAATAATATTTTTTTCGTAAATATACATGCATGTGTGTGTATTTATATATATAAAATAGTTATACACAGTGCACCCACATATATCATGTAAACAAAAACTTTTATTTTGAATGCGATTAATCGTGATTAATCATTTGACAGCCCTAAATAAAAATTGTATTTAAAATATTCATAAAAACTATAATAGTATCTCATTGATACTAAAATTACACCGTACAACTATTTTCCTTCATATTTCACATCTATACTCTGTCATCTCTTTCATAAGTTCAAAACAATATTTCATGTCCATTTAAGCTTGAGCCACTCTCAAAGGGTCTTGTATCATCCTTAAAGATTTTATTTTGCAAGCTGTCTGCATCCCTTTCATAACTTCTTTTTTTTTAACCTCTTTGACAAGTTTCAAATGTAATTTGTATGGACGGACTGTTTTTAGACTGCTGTGTCCTCTTCAGGGGATCTCCACCCTAAGGCACATCCAGTGTATATAAATGTTCCCCTTGAGAGAGGGGCAGACTGTTTATGATCCTCAGAGGGACAGATGCTCATTCAAAAAAGCCCAATCAACACAGGCATCATATCACACCTCCTCTAAATACAGCAGCACTTAAAAAAGGGGGCAAACACCAGCCATAAAACCCCTAATGACAACACTAATAAAACTACAAAGACATGAAAGAGCCGGCCAAAGCCTGCAGTGCAGTTCCTTCCTGCTTCTGTGTCTACTGAGGACAGAGAGAGCAAAAGAGACCGGACAAGTGTGTGCGTGAATGTTTTCATACTTTCTGACCATCTGAATAGTTGTTGCAGGATAAGTGTTTGAACATTAATGTGTACACAGCTTAAATCAAATGCAGTTGTACCAAAGGGTTACACAATGAGTGAATGACATCAAAGCAATCCTACATAATTCCGCTTTATCTGTTTTACCGTTTAGTTCAGAACAGAAGAGAGTCTTTTGCTCCATCTCTAATTGTCCACATAGCATCATTTCCTCCTTTTAAAAAAATGAATACAAAGAACATAACAGATGCCTTGTTGGTCTCTGCAGTGACTTTCCCCTGGTGAGTCTTTAACAAGGCTCCAGATATTAAAAAGGAGTGCAGTTTTCTTGACTTGGGCCAAGTCTTTTTCTGTGCATGGCAAAGAGCCACAGAAGCTGTGCTTTGTTCCATGAGAGTGGGGCACAATTATGTGTGTCATTGTGTGTGTGTGTATGGCCCATGCTTTTTCAGAAAACATTTGCATGCCTGATAAACAGCAGCATTTAGCAACTTTCTTGCCTTTGTAGTAGAAATAAATATCATATCTTTAAACTAAACAGAATTTCATTCACTTTGAGTTTCAATCCTCTGATGTGAGTCATTGGGGACAGTCAGACAAAAACCTCAAAACACCCCATAATTACAATATGCAAAATACAGATTTTCCCATTAGAAGCTAAACTTGACACCAATTAGAAATGAGATTCAAGAAAATCTCTTATCATTATAATACGCTTTGATATGGACCCACTAAACAATGAAACTAATCCCATGGTGGTTCAAAAAGGATTGATTACTGGCAAATATTTCAATTTTACATTCAAGCCAGGAAAACATTTCGTACTGACTCAAGAGGTATGAAAATGATTCTGCTTATTTAAGAGAAACGTGAACAGACACATTTGGGCTTCTTATCGTGTTTCTAAAGGATTTTTCTTTCATGCAAAGAGACAAATGTGTATAAAAAACACAGCAAAGGACTCTAAACAGTGTAATTAGCTTGAAGAGCCTCAATGGCCTGCAGCATTGAAGCTCCTGAGTGTATTGTGCATGTGTATGTGTGTGACATTGTTAATGACGGCACTTAGGAGATCAGAGAAAGAATAGATGTATGAGATACACAAAACTAAAGGTGATAATGGAAATCACTCGACCGTTTAAAGATGCATTACTGCTTCAAAGACAGGGGTGTGTGTTGACAGGACAGACTTTTGACCTTCCAACTTAGTTACATCTTAAGAGACTAATCTGAGGAGTTTAATGTGAGCCATTTAAATGCATTTACATGTATAGCTGATATATTTTGGCAGCAAAATATATCTAGCCACACTTTCAAATGAAGAGCACAAGCACATTTAGCAAAAAAATGATGTTTTGAAAGTATAAAGGTTTGAATAAGTTTGAAGAAATTATATTATAAAATATTAAATGCACCATTTACAACAAGAAAAAAATCTGTTTTTTTAATGATTTTTTTTTTATAGCTGACAGTCACAAATATTTTGGTAACACTTTACTATACGGGTGCACTAATAAGCATTAATTCATACTTAAATAATGCACAGATAATACTGAATTAATGTGTAACTAATGATTATTTAAGCTATTCATTAATGATTACCAAATTAGGAACTAATTAAGAGTCTGTAGGGTTAATGTATTAGTTCATACATTAATTGTTATTAATAAATATGTAATTTTGGATTAATTCCATAATAACTCATTTTTTTAACTAATAGTGTTATTTAATATGTTAATTACCAGAGTCAAAGTCTTGTATTTCATCTTTCAGATAATATGACAGGTACACTATGCATTAATACATGATTAATTACTTCATAATTAGTGCAAATTCATGTGCAAATTACCACAATTAGTAAATTAGTAAGACTAGTTAATAATGATGTGCCCTAACAAGTAAAGTCATAACATTGCAAATCATTAGCAAATGATTAATTAAAGCAGACAACCGGAAGTTGAAGTGCATAGCTTTGACTAACTGTAATTAATTAGGGTTGGTTATCGTTTGAATTTGAACGATTCTGATTCCGATTCCTTGTTTCGATTTCGGTTCCTAACGATTCTCGATTCCGATTCTTTTAAGAGGCAGGGTCAAAAAAGTTTAGCTAACCTTGCTAACCAACGGTCTTTCTGAAGGAAATACTCCTTCTGTCACAAATACTGCTTTTGTCACAAATTTTGCATTTTGCCGAGATTTCGTTATTTTTAGAAAAGTGAAGACACACTTTGGACCGCCGACGTAAGCTACTCATGTTCGACTGGCGTGGTTATGCCAACACTTCCGGTCAGACGCTTCTTCGTTGGTGTTGTTCAGCGGTTTCTTCTTCCGAGTCGACGGACTGTGAATATCGAATCTCAGGAATCGAAATTTTTACTTTTGAACGATTTCGGCAAAAACGAAAAGTTAGTCCTGGTTCCAAATCGATACTCGATTCTCGATACCCAACCCTATAATTAATACATTCATTTACACTATTAGTTACTAAAATATGTTATTAAGGAATTAATACACAATGACACATTGAATTAATAGCAAATCATGTATTACTTAATCTATTAATCATATTGACTCTGTATTAGTTGCTGATGCAGTAATCATTAATTAATGGTTTAGTTCTTCATGAGTTATACATTTACTCATGATTATCTGTGCGTTAGTTAAGTATGAATTAATGCATATTAGTGCATCCGTATTGTAAAGTGTTACCAATATTTTTAAATGATAAATGTTTAAATAAGTTTAAAGAAATTATAAATTACTATTTGCGAAACCTTGCTCAAAGTCAATGTTATGAATATTACTTTGCAGGAGCATCTGTGTGTGTTTTTGCTGGTTAGTTATACATCCCTGCACAAACCACTGTACCTCATATAGCCAAATTCGGTGTTTGGACAAACCATATCTTGGACAGATTAAAATGGATCTAACTTAAACACCTCTGATTGGACATTGGGTTTACAAAATCAACAGATATGTTTGTGATTGGCTACACTGCTCAACGCTGCAAAACACATTGTAAATAGAAACCTTTGATGATCAGAGCGCAAACACAGAGCGTTTGTCAACTGTAGACTCAATAGATCATTACTTCAAAAGCCTTTAAGCTGATATTACTAGCTAAAATATTTTGTTTATAGCTTACCATTTGGTTATGAAAATTCACTGAAATTGATAAGCAGGCCTGGTCAATAATAATGTAAGGAACAAAAAATGTATGCATCATTCTTCTCATATTTTATTCAAATAATGATTGATTATACCTTTTTAGGAGGGTCCTAGAATAAAAAGTTTGGGATCCCCTACAATGAAAGACAATAGCTAAGTGAAGGTGCTGCCTATCATCATATTTTTTTTTCAGAAGTTACTGAATGGTTTGATACTTTGTTATATAAGGAGATGCCCTTCATGCACATATTAGTTTAAAGGCTACTGATACAAATGCAGTAAAATTAGTTAGTTCTGAGGATTTTTTTTTCCAATTTTTTTTTTTTTTTAATTTTTTTTTTTTTTTAAACTAACTTATTGTATAGTCTAGCTTATTGGGGATAGTCTTAGTGTAAGGGATCTTCAACTTTTTTATGCTAGGACCCACATAAAAAAATTTGGTAAATTGAAAAGGAAGTGATAAATTCCGAATTGTGAGATCTAAACGGGGAGATATAAAATAAAATTGTGAGATAAAAATAAGTATAAATTGTGAGATTAAAAAGTAAAAATTACCTTTTTATTATTATTTGTCATTATTATTTTAGCTTGTATTGGTAGAAACAAGCTTCCATATGTTTCAGTTGTTTGACTTGATAAGAAAGGCTTCTGTTTTATGGCCTCACTTGTCTGGGCTACTGTCTGCTGTCTTGCTGTTTGATCAGTGTCGGAGAAGCTGTAAAAAGTATAATTCCACTCACTCGTGTGAGCAAATGCGGCTTCATTAAAGAGCCTGAACCCTCACCAAACTGAGACGGTGTGAAAGAAAGCGACACCAAGGTCGTTGTCCCTCACCTTGGCACAAACATGTGTCATCTAGCTCTCTGCTGTGAAGGATCACTATACTTCTCTCCATTCAGCCGTTTTTGATGTGGCACTCACCTGTCATGGTCTCCGGACAGATGAGAAGAGAATCTCTCCTCACGAAGGCCCGCCAATCAAAGTACCTGACACTGGCCTCAAAGAGCATTTGACAGAGGGCCTGTTGACACCCCTCAGCCGGCGCCCCTGTTCTTTTAAGACCCACTTCTGCCTAACATCTGCAGCAAGATGAAACAGAATCATAATTGGGTACAATCACGCAAGAGGCGAAGTAAGATCACTTCTTTTTACAGACATGCTAACATTACTACACACATGCCGAGCGCCATTAATCCTCAAGAAAATGTGCTTTAAAGAGCTATTTTCCTTTAAAGAAAACATTTAATTATTTGTTGACATGTAATCAGGATGAATTATGTTTTTTAAAGGAAATGAAATAGCAGTAGTTTGTAGATAAACTCTTGATTTCTACTGAAAGCACATTCATGTTAAAATTATAAACAAGCTATTTCAAGTTGTCTTTCAATGTGTTTGTGAATATTTGAAAGTCACCTTATGTTTTTTTTTCTTTCTACTCATTAAAGAATCCTGAAAAAGTTTCTACAAAATAATGAAGCAGCACAACCGTTTTCATCTTTGTATAATTAGAATATATACTAAAAAGAAATGTATCAAATCAGCATATTAAAATGATTTCTGAAGTATCATGTGACATTGAAGTAATGGCTGCTGAATAAATCACAGGAATAAATTAAATTTGGATTTTAAATTAAATCAAAGTGAAGATGTTTGGCCATAATGCTAAAAATTAGGCCACATCTACACGAAGCTAGAGCTTTCCCTATCCAATGTTTTTTTTCCACATTTAAAAAAAAAGTCCGTAAACATGGTGGCGTCCCAAAAAATATCTGCTTACACACAAAACCTTAAATTCTGCCATAGAGAAACATTAAAAATGCGAGAAGAAGACTTAGAGCATGCGCATTAAACCTTGTGCGCTGCAAGCTACTATATAGACAGTAAAATAAATATTAGGCTATACAATAATATTAGGCACAGTTGCTTTTTTCTTTTTTTCTTTTTTACCAAGAACTTTATTGAACAAGCATATTGCCCAGTACAAAATAGGGAGTCACAATATTCGATTAGTTAGCGGACTCAGCAAGCTTGCCACAAAGAACCGGCAAAAGTAATGAATGGGTAAAATATGGACATTTTAATAGTTTATTAATAAACGTAGTGTTTTCTGTGTCATTCTTGACTGAAAAGATGAAGACGATGCTAAATTGCCAGTTGCACTTTGCAGTATTGTGAACGCGCCTAGAGAAGCTAATGCACTTCATACGGATTAGGCTATAAGAGACAGTTATCTATTTCTTTTCATCTTGAATTGTTGTTCGATGTTGTTTTTCGATATTTCTTTAATGTCTACAACACGTTGGCCTACAATAACCTACCAGAGAAATGTAAAGTCGAAGTTCTGAACATTACAGGGGTGCGTTTTTTGAAAATCTGTAATAATCAAATAATTCCCATCGATCGCCGAATAATATTTTTGCTTTTAATCCCCATCCCTACAAAATACGAACATCTTAATTGGACAACAGACCAGCACCATAGCATACGAAAGAAAGTATAGGCCTAAAAAAAAATAAATGAAATAAAAATACATTCAAGTAAATAATAAATAAAGGAATACAAGAGGCTCAGTAGTTTCTCCGCATTATATTATATTATTATACAAGCAGTTCGGCAGTTGTTGTTGCTGTTATGTGACTGTCAGACTAGTCGACATCGTGGGGTGATGACATCGTCGTTTCACTAAATATACGGATTGGCCGTACACACGAAAACGCAAGGGTGTCGTTTTAGATTTATCCAACCGGAGACCCGGTTTCAGAAAAATAGCGGTTTCATGTCCAAAACGCCGAATCCGTCTGGACGAAAGCGCCAAATACCGACAAAAAATTTGTACGTATACAGCTAAATGCAGCTCCGTGTGGACGGGGCCTTAAACATAGCACAAACACCTCCAACTGTCAAGCACTCTAGTGGAGGGTTGATGATTTGGGCTTGTTTTGCAGCGACAGGACCTGGGGACCTTGCAGTCATTGAGTCGACCATGAATTCCTCAGCATACAAAAGTATTCCAGTCAAATGTGAGGCATCTGTCCCACACCTAAAGCTTGGCTGATAATGGAACTGGACAATGATCCAAAGTACATTAGCAAGTCCTCCAACCCATAGGAACATATAGGTCATTTGTCACTGTCTTCAAATACGACCCATACGAGTGTTCCCTAAATTAACTGCCCTACTGGCAGCTGGAGATATCCCACAGAAACTTTTGCCTCAATGCATTGTGTTTTTCATCTACTTGCGAAAAAGAAATTCGACTTTTAAAGTGCACATAGAAGCACTGAGAGTCTCTCTGCAGCTGGAGGAGAGTATACATACTTATAGAGATGTATAAAAGACAAAGGACAGCATATATAAACACACACAAAGTCAAAGTTGCAAAGTCTCTATTTTTCTCTCTCTCTCTCTATTCCTCTTTCATTGCATTTGTATATCGATTGCACCAACCTCTCCTTTTATTCATCCAGTCAGTGGCTTCACTAGAAAGCACACACACTTCAATGACACTCAAAGGGCCCCTACAAAAGGTGTGTGTGTGTGTCAGGCACAAGAATGTTCCTCTAATCACTTTCTCAGCAAGAGGAGGGGATGCGAGAGAAAAAGAGGGTAAAAGAAAGAGGATTAAAACAGCGGAGTGTGTGTTTTCTCCGCACTATGTTTAATCAAATACTTTTGAGAGCAGCATTTCCCAAAAGATCAGTGTGTCTCAAAGAGACTGTGTTTGAAAGATATACCTGACCCTGTTTTCTGACGTGTGTCAGCGTGTGATGCGCTGACGTTTGAGCACAAACAGAGAGGAAGAGGGGTGTTGTCTGACTCTGTTCTCACTTCAAACTTTATCATATTTTTTTATTTCGTATCAAGTCTGTAGCATATTTTGGGACTGCCTGCTTTTGACTGCTTCAGAGCAGGATTCACTCATAGCCCTGTCTGCTGACTTTAGAATGTATTTTGAAGGATATACATTGGGGTAAATGAAGACTAGGTCTGTAATCTGACATTTAAATGTACCCAGAGGAAATTTGTATTGCCCGGAGTGGCTTAGAAGACTTCTCAGTTATGTTTAATTTAGGAAGGCCTATCTCTAAAAAGTAAATGATAAATGGGCCATCAGGGTGTGCAGAGAAGACATGTATGCATCTGCGTCTGTTGCAATGACAAAATATGTTTCAATGACTATATTCGGATCTATCATCTATCTATCTATCTATCTATCTATCTATCTATCTATCTATCTATCTATCTATCTATCTATTATCTATCTATCTATCTATCTATCTATCTATCTATCTATCTATCTATCTATCTATCTATCTATCTATCTATCTACCTACCTACCTACCTACCTACCTACCTACCTATCTATCTTCATTATTTAGGGTGTCACACCTGCCTTGTTTGGTTCGATTGAAATCGAACTCTAATTCGTTTCCCTCTTTGGTGCAGACCTTTTGGGCAGGTGTGAATACGATCGAACTCGGGTGCTGACCAAACAACCGAACCGAGACCCAGGTGAAGAGGTGGTCTCGGTACGGCTCCAAACGAACTCTGGTACGGTTCGTTCACGGTGTGAACATGAACCGACCCAATAGCTAGTTTTCATATCACAACACTGTGTTGCCATGGTGCGAAATACAAATGGAGGGCAGGAAGTGATTTGCTGTATTTATGAAGCACTATAACAAACTCAAAATGCCTGTGTTTTGCGTCGTTTATCGTTACTTAAATCAATCAAACCACAAGTTTTTATTGTGTACCAAAAGTTGTTGTTCATAATGGGGGAAATGCTAGAAATTGACCGAAAACTCAGGAAAACGGCTTGCAAACCTACGTCTGCGGTCGGGAGGGGTTGAATGGGAAAATGCCCGTGTGTAACGTTAGTGATCACTTCGTCAAAGGTGAGTTAATACAACTTAAGTGACTATGTTTGTTTAATGTGTAACGTTTTCGAACTTTGTAAAGTCAAAGTATGTCTGTAAGACGAGGTAGTTGCTGATATCTACCGCCTCGATGGCTGGAAAATCTTTCAATTCAGTTGAAAAATCGCTCCTCTTCATAACGTAACGATCACGTCCAACATGTTTGATTTTTTGTTTATATCTTTCTCTTGTAATAGCGTTAAAGTAGTACAGTACGTACTTTCCTCCATTCTCGTCCATTGCGCTCTTCACTCCCTGCCCTCCATCTAAATTCCGCACATCATCATAATCACGTGACTGAAATCCAGCTATTGCAAGAACACTGTGCGTTTCAGTTACAGTTTTTCTCAGTCGCTTTGGTGCATTTCTCACATCACTATTTACATTTGCACAACAGTTAGTTCAACCTCCACAACATTTTGTCATTTGTGCACAACATAGTAGCAGTTTCTCATTCCTTCCAACAAATTGCAAATGCTTTTGGACATGCATCAATTGCTTTCATACAACTCACTGCTGTTTTATAACATTATCATTTGCTTACATATCAGTCCAAATTAACTGTACTTGTGAATGCTGAATAGTCATTCCATATAAAACTAATAGTCATCATTTTATTGCTTGAGTCATAACATACAAAAATGTTAAACTAGTTGTCAAAATCCGTCAAGCAAATTTTACTTTTTTTATCTTATAAAAAAAACCTTTTTTATCCTAAATTGAACAATGTCTCGCAGGTGAGCCTCAGCTTTCACTAATGAGAAGAGATGTGCATGAATGATTTACAGTATTGTATGTTGCATGTTCAGTTCCAATGTGTACTGTGATATTGTTTACAGTTGTGCACTGATCTACCCAAAGGGAGTTTATGTTTGTTGTAAATAAGGGTGTATTTTTTTCTTTTGCACAATGCTCTGAACAAATTAGAATTGCAAAGACCATGCAGTAAAAATGTGAAACATATATATTCACTGTCTTGTACTCAATTACTGTACCTCACTAAATACAGTAATGTGAAACTTTACTGTAGTTTTCAAATGGCTGTGCAAATAGTTTATAGGACTATCTGAGCATTTTCAGGTAGTGTCACCAAGATCTGACTTTTTTTGCATTGTCAAACACTTACAGAGTAAACTGTCATAATGAAAACATGACAAAGCCATTTGACTATCTTGTTCATAAACACTGGTGTTAGGACTTTTTATCTTGACGACACTGACACTTTCAATGACATGAATACTTGCTTTTGAGGAATGAGTTATCCATTTTGAGCAAGTGACACATTTTTGCAGGTTATCAACTAAGTTTTGCAGTTTGTACTAATTGTTTTGAGAACTGCATTAACTGTTGTGGAAATGTAAATAGAGATGTGAGAAATGCACCAAAGCGACAGAGAAAAACTCTAACAGGCTTCCGTAGTTTAAGTTGCATTATGGGAAAGTGATCTGTTGTAGCCTACTACATTCTCTATGAATGAAAACTTTATACCTTATCCGTCTTCTGCGCAGTGCCACTGTCAGCATGCCATAGGCGCACACGAGAGCATGTTCTCTACGTCTTGCAGCACATTGTCATCTTCTCAAAATCCAAATTACAACATCGTATAGATTACATTCTATCATATGATACTCATTAGTTTCTTCATATTGCGTTTTGTTATCTCATATTGCAGAATAACAAAATTAGTAAAAGAACAATATTGCAGTATGAAATATTACCACACAGAGCCTTTTTTGGACTTCCTGATTTCCCTACTTGAGAATCCTTGTCCAATGAATGGACGACCTTAGCAGTGGTTAGTGGTTTTGTTTACAAATTTTGGTTCACTTGCAAAAAGAGCAGTGTGGAAGCGAACCGTACCAAAAAAAAATAAATAATTGATTCGGTACGGACCAAAGCAAGTGAACTATCCGACTTGCAAAAAGAGCAGTGTGAAAGCAAACCGTACCAAAAAAAAATAATAATAATAATAAATTGATTTGGTCCAGACCAAAACAAGTGAACTATCCGACTTTCCTGGTGTGAATACACCCTTCAAATTTTTCAATATTCAGTGTGTGACAAAGTTGAGATATTACTGAAATCTCAGATAAAGTAATGATATTCCTAGGGTAATTTCTAAGGAGACATTAAAAAAGTCTCCAATCATTCTCCATTTAATGATGTCCAGCAATTGAAATCTCATTCTCTTATATGTGTACTTATCATGCATGCAAACTCACAGATTTGATTAGCCTTAGCATCACTACTCAGTCTTCGGAAATAGTTGAATTACCTTGGCCCCTCTGGTGTCATGATTTCAAGGCCCCTTTCTTTCTCAGAGGAATGGGAAAAGGGCCACAGGCTTTTCCTAGGTGTGTGTGTGTCTGCATGTGAGAGTGGCAGGTGATTTGAGGCTGTTTTGATATAAGAGCTGGAGGAATGTGCATGGGTATACAGTAATCTTTGCGTGCAGGAGAGTGTCAGAAGGGGGTCGGATAGGCAAAGATGAGGTAAGTGCTCACAGCTATGAAACCATATCTTGGACAGATTAAAAGGCATTTTCCTCTGTTCCTTTCAGCTTGTCCAGGTGTTAAGTCCTTGACATGTTCCTCCATGTGTAAGGTTTCTTAGTGTGTGTGCTTGTGCTCTCTTTGAGACTTGAGGCACACAATTTTACAGTAAATGAAAACTTTGAAGTGTAATTTAGTTACAGTGCAGATAAATGATAAAAAAGTCTAGTTACACAGAAATTCATCGTCATTTGTTTGTTGCACAATTAAAGAAAAGTATATTGAAAAAAAAATGTAGGTGGACTCAAAATTATTGTATACATCAGGATTAATACGTTTGCGCCACATTCTTTTAAAATTATGTGAAATGTTCTTCTCCATTATTTTTTAAAGTGCCCTGTAATAATAATAAAAAAAGTTGCCTTTACATCATCTTGGATGTTTAAGTCATTTCAACTTAAATTACATCAAACTGACTTAAAAAGAGTTGAATCTTATTAATTAACTTATTTTGATGAGTTAAAGCAATGTAAAAACATAAGTTGTCATAACTTATTGATCATATTATTTTTTGCACTGTAAATTATAGACAGAAAAGTGTAAGTGTTTTGAAGCCATTCTTTCTGCATGCTTGACAACTGGAGTTGTAGAAATGATGATTAACATCAAGTTTCCCTAAGCACAACCACTGATTAGCTTAAAGGCGTGACTGTTCCGGCTTGTCCTCATACCTGTGCAGGTAATGCTTTCAAACATGCCAACAGCTCTCAAACATCGACAAAAACATCAGAAATCTCTCTCTGAAAAGTTATTTGCGTCACACCTAATTGCACATAATTACCCATTTTATTTCATGAAAGACCTTTATGTGTCTGTTTTGTATTTTCCAAGAAGATGAGATGTCTTCCAGGTAGTATTTATTCTTAATTTTAAGGAATAAGGAAATCTGCCATTATTTATCCACTCTCATGTCCAAACCTGAATGATATTCTTTCTTCAGTGGAACCCTTTATATTTTGAGTGTGCAATTAAAATGTATGTAGCTACACTCAAACCTTCAAGCTTAAAAAAGAAAACAAATATCAAAAAATAGGTCCATATGTAACCCACCCAATTAATTGAGGCTGTGTATGTATTTTTAACACAATCTCATCCCAATTCGTCATATAACTGACGTCTTGGGACGTCTTTTGACCATTCGTCAATATATGCGTTTTCAGCGCCCCCTTAAACGTCGGTAGATGACGATCCCGGGCCATCATACAACTGACGCTTTACCTTTAACGTCAGTTAGGTGACGGGTTGGGTTTAGGGTTAGGTTTAGGTTTAGGTCTGGGGTAGAGTTAGGATCCGATGACGTCATCTACCGACGTTTAAGGGGGCCCTAAAAAACCATATATCGCGAATGGTCGAAAGACGTCCCAAGACATCAGTTATATGACGAATTGGGCAGCCTGGTCTCATTGTTAATACGTATTTTACGTTTTTGCAGAAGATAAAAAACGTACTTTTTAGTACGTTTTGATAGATGCTGAAACGTATAATATGGACGTATTTGCAACATTTAAACGTAACATTATTACATTTTTACAGCTAAAAAACGTAAACTGTTTACGTATATTCTATATCATACAAATATCTGTATAATTTCCCTTTTACCATTTTTATAGATAAATGTAAGATCCCGTAACCCTAATCCCAAACCTAAACATACCCATTTTATACATAATATAAAAAAGGATAAAATGGTGTTGGGAAAGGGCAGTTTTATTAACAATATAACGTTAGCATTAAAATCTATTTTGAGCCACCAATCCTACTCCTACTCATACCCCTAAACCTACCCATAACAATTCCTTAAAACTAACATACAGTATAACAAACTACAATTATAAAGAAAAACATAACTAACAAACAAGTATAATCACAATAATTTATTTATTGCGAAAATGTCAAAACCGATACCAAAAGCCGTTCACATGATGATAGTCGCAGTCTTCTCTGGCAGTATTGTAATAGTTTTGTATGAAGTACAGAGCAGAAATGAAATTATAATCAATGAAAATGTTAATACGGCTTCGGTTAGCGCTTCTTCCATTTCAAATGATTAACCAACCGTCTCACAGTCCTTCATGTCGCAATATGTTGACAGAAGCAGGGAAGAGCCAATGAACGTTTGATATCACTGCCGTGCCGCTTCTCGTATCATATTATTATAAATCATATAATTTTTTGCAGTGATTGTGACTGGAAAATTAAGTCTTAAAACTGAAAAAAAAAAACGAAGCAGTGCAATTTGTGAACAAATCATTCAGACCATATTTGTGAACCAAATTACCTGCTTAATTAAAAAGATTTGACTAAAAGAAGGATTTGTTCATGCATTTGAATTTGACAGAATTTGACATCACTTCTCTCATGAACTCTTGTGAACTCTAATGAACGTCATGGAGAGCTAGGAAGGATGTCAAGATGTCCAGCTATTAACATCTTAAATTTCAGACTGTTCCTCACACAAAGCTATTGATGATTTCAGAGGACTTCAAAAAATATATGAGCATGAGTCAAATGGAACACTTTTATTATACTTCATTGTGTTCTTTTGAGTCCTTTTAAGCTCCAATCCCATTCATTGTAATTGCACACAAAAAAGCAAACAGTACATTATTCAAAATTTCCTTTCATGTTGCGTTGAATGAACACAATTTGTCTTGAGATCATGAGGGGGTCAAATACCTTTCATAATAAATGATTTGATTTTTTTCCCCTCTCTTTTATCTCATTTAGCAAAAATACGTATTTATCCCTGTGTCACGACCCTCTTTTCTGGTTTCCCATACTGTCCTTGTTTTGCACTATATTATGACTCCCATGCTCGAATAATTTTTTTTCCCATTCTCTTCCCTCTCATGGTGTGTGTGGAATTGTTTAATTTCTGTGAGAGGTTCAGGCAAACACAGAGACTTACGGGGAAAATGTGCGAGAGTTCCCTTCCTCCTGTCCTAATCCAAACACAACTTCAAGAGAAGAGACGCTCCACATGTGGCTGCATGAAAGGAAACGCCAAACCTGAAGTGAAGAGACAACACACGAATGAAAATTGCATGTCCTTCTATCTTATCCCACACAGTCCCTCTGAAAAAAAATCTCTTTCAGTTTAAAGCCAGTCATATATGCAAACGCCTCAGGACCGTGCATCCCTTCTATATTTATTCTAATCTTCCACAAATGAAAGCAGCTTTCACAGAATTACAGAAATCAATAGTTCGGCCTATCATAACATATTTTCCTGTGCAGAATAAATATATTTATACAGTGTTTTAGCTAAAGCCTGATTTTTGGTTTGCTTGTTTATACTGCAGATCCTTATTAATAGAGTTAAAATATTTATTGTGATGGACGGGGAAAGCTCTTTATTATCTCCAAAAGCCTCATTATACTGCCAATAGTAAACTGCATGTGAAGCACACGGGAGTATTGGGTCACAATTAATGCGAACGTAGGCAATGTGATTGGAAAGTCACCATTGTATATAAAATTGAGTCGTTCCTCTAATGTTGCCTCAAGTCTCTCAAATCTCAGATCTCTTTTTGTCCAGATCGCTATTTGTATGAGAAGTTGCTGCCTTTGTAGTCTTAGCCTTCAGAAGTCACACCCACGGACGCCTGCTACCAGTCGCCAAACATCTGGGGCATATGGCACACTAAACTGGAAACACTTTCACAAAGTCACCAGTCAAAAT
Source organism: Hybognathus amarus (assembly GCA_030378365.1). Taxonomy (NCBI): domain Eukaryota; kingdom Metazoa; phylum Chordata; class Actinopteri; order Cypriniformes; family Leuciscidae; genus Hybognathus; species Hybognathus amarus. The sequence continues at coordinate 137,680 of JAQIUQ010001021.1, read as the reverse complement.
CTGATTGGCTGACTTAGTGGATATCTGCGAGCCTAATTGTTGTGGTCTTTTCCAAGTGAGCCTTAGTGTTATTTATCAGTGGAGACAGTTAAAAAAAATACATCCAGTCGTTCCAGTTGCTTAGTTTGCCGGTGCTAGGCTAGCGTTGAGTCAACAGTATCTTTTAGCATGCCATTAAAAACAGTACAAATTGGCTTTTGACTGGTTTATAATAGTCTTTTTGTGCTTTTGCTGCAGGCTAGGCTGAACTAAACTATGTAAATAATGGAAGAAGGCATCCAGATAATCTGTGATATACTGTAAATATTTGTAGCACTCATATCTGTCAATTTCTGCAACTAGGTAGGCTCCGCCCACAAAGTGCATCATCGCAATTGGCCTATTGTAGCAACATTAACACTATAATGTTGAATAAAACTAACTGTTATTTGTCACTTTAGATTTCAGTGGGCATAAGGGGCTTTCAAAATGGAAATTTAGTTCTCAGTGGACCACCCTGGCTAGTTCTTATAACTCAGTTCCTATAACTACCCAGAGCAAAAGTCCCTAATTGCAGCCGCTACAAAGCCCAGGGGCCTGATGTATAAACGTTGCGTACGCACAAAATGGGCATAGAAATATGCGTACGCATTTTCCACGCACATATCGTGATTTATAAAAAATAAACTTGGCGTAAATAAGTGCGCACCGTAAGGATGCTCTTGACCGTGCGTACGCACTCTTTAGAAGAGTGTGTTTTCAGCGATACCGATGGTGAGCTGGAGTCAAATGTCTTTTTGCTCACTATTAGACAGAGAATCTAGAGAAAATTATACATCTACAGAAATATAATTCAAATATAATTTCACAAACCTACCATCACTTGAAGCAAACATCCATCCCTTCTTAAATGACCGCGCCAGCACGCGCGTGGTGCCGTTTAGTGAAACTGACGCACATCTAATGGCTGCATGTTCTCAATAACAGTTTAAATAAATAAAAGAATGATTTAAACTGTTTTACTTCTGATATAAACACTTAGATTAAATATGCCACTCTCATTAATGGAGTTAAACACTTAAACTACATGAAATCATTACTGAGAAGTTTCAAAAAAATATATTCAATAAATAGAAATAGACCTATTTGTTGTGGATGCAATGCTTTTGAACACTTTTCTTCTGGCATGCTGTGTTTTAATGTTTTAACTAGAGATAATTGCTCTTGATAATAGCAGATTGTCTGAGAAAATTGTTTCGTGCAAATAATACACAACCATGTCTATCTGTTTCCATTAAAATATAAATCAATTAAAGATACTATTTGGCCAGTGGAAAAGATTGAGAAAAACTTTCTCTGAAATGTATTTAACACTATTTGATTTATTCATTCAAAAACAAGGCAATTATAGGCTACTAAAAAAAATATGTTTGTAATAATGTGACGGCACATCCGCATTTCATATTTTCCTAACGTCTTGTACCGTTAAACTTGGAATCACGTGGATGAATAATCATATGCAAATGATATGAAGATGAGGATATGCATATTTAAACTAGGCGTTGTAATCTCCATATATGGTTATTTTGGGGAGGAGACGCACGTGCGCACTATCTCCCGCTGACTGGGATTTATAAAGTGAATTCTGCACAGGTTCTGGCGTACGAACGGTTTTATAAATCTGAAAACTTTTGTGCGTACGCAAATTCTGCCTTATGTGCGTACGCACACTTTAAGGATGAAATCTACGTAAAGTTTTATACATGAGGCCCCAGACCTTTTTTTCCCATCAAATTCCCTTTGTAGAGAATGTTACAGTAAATAAATACTGATCAATGATCAGAGTTGAGGTGTCAATCAATGAGTTGCGGTGTCAAACAACAGGGGGCAGGGAATGTTGCCAAACAGTAAAAAAATCTAGTAAAAAAAAAAATTATATGTATATGCCACCGTGTGAGTCCTGCAGTTCGCAAAATGCAGAAATATTCATAAACATAAATTTGGTATAAAATAGTATGTTTTAATTATTGAAAATGTTTAAAAGTCAAGCTGAATTCAAATGTTTCACCATCTTGAAACTTCAGAACTTGTTGCAATGCACAATGAGATTTCCTTCTATTATTTGCAGGATATGATGCAGTTTTTACATTTGGCTAAGCTTACTTTGGAACTTAGCACCGATAATGCCATAAAATGCTGCCTACTACTGGGCAGGACAAGGCTTTAGAACAGAGCTTGTAAGTCAAACACAATACATATAAGTCCATAATAGTTTGCTTTCTCAAGTTTATTGTGTCGTTAATTTTTATGAGTTGTATTATTGTAGTACTTTGTCTTGGTTGAATTGTTGGGGTTCTGTTTGTTCAGTCATGCCAGCACTCAGCTGCAGGACTTTTTAAAAGCCTCTTCCTCTTAGAAAGAAGTCCCAAGGATCACGGAAGAAGGAGAAAGCAGGAACGAAGGAGAAAGTGAAGGAGGAAGAAATCAATGATGAAAATTTTGCTGCAGGCTCGCTTAGTTTTATCTGCCTTTGAACGAGTCAGCTTTAATTTGACTTTGATCTCAATTTGCTGCCGCATGAAATGGCTTCTATGCACTATAATGAACGGAGAGGAAAGTTTTCTGGAGGATTTTCCTTTTCCAAAGCACTCTCTCTCTCTTTCATCATCTCTCTTTTTCCTCCCTCTGTCTCTCATACTCAGGCCCAAAAATAAACCCTCCAAAAGTGCCCTTTCTATTTGTAATTTCCTCAGATGGATCGAGACGGCTCTAAATCATCAAATTAAGTCGACTGAAGAGTCCCTATTAGATATTTTAACCAAGCTAACACTCTCCTTGAAGCCAGTGATTCATTTTGTTTATGCGTAAGTGCTACAAACCCCAGTGAAGTTTCAGTCCTCCACTGAAAGTTTCCCAGAATGCCTTTAGTAATAGTACAGAACGTCTTACTTAGCACATAAGAGAATAAATGAAAGCTACTTAGCGCTGGAAGCTTAGGGGAAAGGACTTCTTTTTAATCTATCTTTTAACTCTCTCGCTCTCTCTCTTTCATCAGACTTTAAAGGCAGTCAGTTGGTTCACAGGTCTGCGGGATGAAACAGTCACAGACTTTGTCATAATTCACTGGTCTTTTCACAGCTCTCTGCATTCCAAATATTCTACTGACCTGAGCAATTAAACGTAGTGCTAGTTTGTGAATCGCTCCCTTACAGGCGCTGAATTCTCTGGGTGCTTTATTCTAAAGGCTATGACATGATGTTTAGGATCAGCCTTCGTCTTTTGTTAGTCAAAACACGCATAGAGCCTCTCGCTCTCTCTCAGGAGCATGTACATTAATCTTTGTTGAGGCCCACTGCAAACACCCAGTTGTAAATGCATTAGTGAGATGTTTCATGGCTGAATAGGGTGAAGAAGAGACAAAGTGTGGTGATGGCAGTAATAAAGAGATTGCTCTCAGATTCTCTCATACATACACAGAGAGAGAGGCCTTAATTACTTTCTCAAGGGAAGCAACAGGTTGACACAATGAACAGCTGGACGGATTCTCACTGACACCCCTTCCCTTAAACACACACGCATACACACACACATATTGCGTTTCCATGTTTTATGGGGACATTCTATAGACATAATGGTTTCTACATTGTACAAACTGTATAGTCTATGCCCCTACAGTAACACTAAACCTACCCATAAATCAACAGTACCCATCACATAAACCTTTCTGCTATTTTAGATTTTTATTTTTTTTATTTTCAATGGTCACCAAAACGCAAAGTTTGGTTACCAACGTTCTTCAAAATATCATCTTTTGTGTTCAGCAGAGAACAGAACATCATGGTTTGGAACAGAAAATTACAGAATTTTAACTTTAACCCTTTAAATTAGATTTGAATATCCTATTTCAGACAAATAGGTTTTGAGCTTTGGGTCACATGTTCTGGAGCTGCTTTCAGCACATTTGCATTTTGTTACTTTTTCTTAAAATACCCTATCCTGACTTTGTCATACTCCTAATCTTGTCGGAATATGAGTCTGAAATGGCTCAGATAGGGCTTTGATTATGAGGCGTGTCTTAACCGAACCAGCGAAAAAAAACTCTGCACTCAATTGGATAGTCGGTAGACCTACAACCAATCAGAGCAACGCAGTAAGTCAACTACTTTGCATACAATTGTCAACTACAGAACTTACTTATTCTAGAAGTTAAATAACGAGTGTTGCTTCTTTTACTTGGTCCTCATGAGTGCGAACCAAAGGAGAAACTACAACGACCACAGGTTTTCATTACGTCCCATCTTAACGACCATCAGAGCCAGCTGATAAGTTACACTTTTCCGAATCAAGTCAGAAGGACGGCAAAAATATCTTTCCGATCAACAAATGCCTTGATTGCAGTTTTCTGTTTGTCTATTAAAATGAATGCGCTGTCAATTTATTTCACAACAGACGCGACAGCGGAATCTATACATCTCAATTCTCCAGCTGCAGTCATCTCTGAGGGAAACCAGTTAGCGCTCCTTGATAACTTGACGATTACGTCCCTGCAGATCATCCGTCCATCATCGTATAAAGCCCGCCTGGCAATTTGATTGGCCCGAACATTCTTTGCCTGATCATAATTACTCCTCAATGGATTCGAGTCCAGACCGAACTTCCCGAGCAAAAAATGTTGTGGGCGGAGTTCGGGCTGGCATTCAGGCTAAAAATACCCTTTGTTTAATAAAAACTAGGCTGTCAAAATATTATATAGATAATACATTTACATTATATCAATATTTTTCTTAAAGGGTCATATAATGGTACATGCACTTTTTCAAGTTGATTGTACTGAAATGTGTGTTGGCAGTGCCTGTGTGCAACCATCATATAATGATAAAAATCCATCCAATGTTTTTTTTAACAATGTTTTGTCTTAAATCGAGCAATTTAACCGTGTGACGCCCTTCCCACGATTGTTAAATGACAGCAGTGTTTCAACACAGACCAACCTTGAGCGAGCTGTCATCATAGTCCGCAATGAGAAACGGTACCAACTATTCGTGTTCCTGCTGCACCTCCAGAAGAAGTGAGTGTAAAGTTTCATTAACCTTTATATTAATCTTTGTAAATCGCGAAAAAAAGATTTTTATGAGCATAAGCTGTAACATCAATCTGTCAGTGAACTAACGTATACATCAGTAAACACATAGCGTTCAATATCTAGCCTGCCAGTACATGTACAAAGATATAAATATCGAAAGGGATCTACTCGGTTACAAACGTAACCTCAGTTCCCTGAGATGAGGAAGCGAGTATTGTATAACCCGCCATGCTTCTGTGCTGTGATCGCTTCAGTGGATTAAACCTGGAGTTCCTAGGCAAGGCTTGGTCCCTTTATAGTCGTAAACCATGCCCATGCCACTGCACAGCCAATGACCGCTCTCGTGCTCATCTGTGTCTGCTGTGCAGCTACAGTACACTGTGTTTTAAAAATTTGGCTTCAATATTCTCAGAAATTCAGTTTTCTCATAACATAAGCTATAGCCTTACACAATACTCGTTCCCTCATCTCAGGAAACTGAGGTTACGTTAGTTGCCGAGTAAAAGTTAAAGTTGATTCTAACTTCTTTTGCCTTGTAACTCACAATACAATAGTTAATCAATAATAACATATCATGCCTATTTTATATGTACATATTATTTAATACATAAGCCCTTTTCACACAGAGATTCCAGAAAATACACGGATAATGTCCCGTGTATTTTCCCGTGGGGGACTCCCGTGTATATAACAATCCCGGCATTTGTCCCGGGATTGTTTGATTTCGGTTCATTCACACTGCCAGTGATTTGCCGGGATCTGTGAGTGCGTTCACACACAACCCGTAAAAGACATCGGGAAGACACATTACGTCAGGATGAGACATATAACGGATGCGTCGACACGCGCATACCGTTCCACAAAGCTGGTGAACGATCTCAGCATTAGCGCGGATAGAGAGGAGCTCCTGGTCTCTGCTTCGGTCCGGTTTGCAGGTATTTGTTCGTCCTTTCTTTGTTGATGACAAACACAAACTTTCTTCTAAGAGCAACAGAGTCGCGCGATGGCACGAGCGTCATCACTATGACACACCCCTTACGGCATTGGTCCTGGCTTTTGTTCACACAGCGCACGTTCCGGGACTGATTCCGGCAATGTTACTAGGTCCCCAACCCGGGATCAGTGCCGGTATCAATCCCGGGTCGTGTTTGCGTTCACACAGAAGGCGAGGCAATTCTCGGCAATTTCCCAGGATCAACGCGCTGTGTGAAAGGGGCTATAGAGTTACGTTTCATCAAAGTTTTATTGGTGCCATTTATTTACAATGCCATTTACAATGCCCTGGAATATTAAACAGGCTCCGAGTTGTTATTTTTCAAACCTATAACACCATAGCAACCACCAAACATCAACTTAAGGCTACAATTCACTATAATACTTTTGCCTATATTTTCAAAGCTAGTTGGTGGAAGTCAGAGCCTGCAGATTTTGGGCAGTCAAATGGCCACAGATTCTAGTCAGAGGATATCAAACATGTTTAATACTTTTCATTCATCATGTGTCTCCTAGCAACGAGCCAGTTGTGTTTGGAATGACTTGAAAGTCTGTTGGCGTGTGATCTTCAGTCGTTTAGTGGATGATGCCCAGTTTTTCTCTGTAACCATTTACACAGTCATCAAGTGTATGCCTAGTGTTTTAAAATCGGTTCAGTAGTGCAGGGGTTCTCAACTCCAGTGTCTCTCTTGTTTAACACACCTGATTCAGATCCTCAGCTCGTTAGGATAGACATAGAGTCAATTGGAACTTGTGAAAGCTCTCATAAGGGAGACATACACAATATGCAGAGCAGTGGGTCACAAGGACTACTGAGTAGTGAACTGTGGTGAAATTCAACCTTTAGCTAAACCCATAAACCCTTAGCAGGGATTTATTTTAAAACACACACAGAACATTTTAGCAAACACATAGCAACACCCTGGCAACTATACCCAGAATACAATAGTGACAGTGAATTTTGTATGGGCCTCAGAAAAGTTGAATGTCAGTATGTTATTACATATAATCTTTGTGTATATGTGTTTATGTTAGGAAGATCTAGATAATCTGAGTGGCAAGTCAGGGGTCGATGGCAATGAAAAGGCCAGCATTTCAGTAGGGAGAATGAAGAGGGCCCTGAATCTAATTTGACTGGAGTGTGTATGTGTGTGTGTGTTCGTGTGCGTGTCTGCGCAGTAAGAGAGTACTGTGGGAATACCCCAAGAAGGTCTTCTGTGTGAATGGTTCCTCCCGAGCCAAAACCAGTGGGGTGTCTCCATATCCTCTTTTTTCCATCCCTCTCTCTTTCCATCACCCCTCCTCGTTCTTAACCCCCAGGACTACTGATTCCAGCCTAGCCACTCAGACAGAGACCGATTAGATGCCAAAAAGGGGGCAAGAAACATAGAGTCCCTCCTGATTAGTGACCGACACTCAAGTGCCCCAACAAGAACTCTGGGTACTTTTGGTCACTTTATTATGCCAAAAGTACTTTGCGGACGTAATTCTCTTCTAAAGTGTAAATATTGAAGAAGTACTCAAGATTCCTGAATAGGAAACATTCTCAGAAGGTTTGCTAACGTTCTGGCAAGGTTCTCCTAAGTTATGAACATACATTCTTCCAGTAAAAATAATAGAATAGTTGTGCAAAGTTGGACTTTTATAATGTTCATAAAACATTACAACAAAAAACTTTATTTATTGTATTTCCCCTGAAACTTTTTGGAAGTTTGTTTCTTCTAAATATTATACTTCTTTTATTGTGTTTATAGAGAAAATTCAAATGTCTCCTTAACCCTTACATGCATGAATGTTTCACCTTTATTACTTATTCTCTATATCTAACACAAATCGATCTCTACCTGTCTCGAGAATATAAAACTATCCTGATATTAGAGTAACAATTACAGAAGACTAAAAAGGAGCATATTTTGTTGCCTTTTGAAGCGTGGAAGGGTTCAGTTTGAGCAGATGTTTTATACCATCATCACAATCCTCATCAGAGCTCATTTCCCACTATATTCAGCATCAGGTTCATATTCGTGATCTCAATTCACAAAGCAAAACTGCATGCATCTTGTGGAAGAACATTGTAGTTAAAGCTGCAACTTTCATGTCTATCACGTGTCTAACGCGTTCTCATCCTAGGCGTCATATAGTGACACTTTTGAAATTTCGTCTAAATTCAACGCACATGACACCCTTTAGCGTCAATATAACATGCTTCGGTTATGGTAGGTTTAGTCCTGGGGTAGGGTTAGGGTTAGACCACTAGGAGGCGCCTTCTGGCCAATATATATCTGCGTCTCATATTGACGCTAAAGGGTGCCACGTGCATTGGATGTAGACGAAAAGTCAAAAGTGTTAGTATATGACGCCTTGAGATGAGAACGGGTTGACGTGTCACACAGCTGAGCTCTGCAGCGGTTGGCGTCAGAATATAAACTTTTATTATAGGCGTACTGCAGTAATCCAGGATAAAGGCCATTGCACACTGAGTCCGAAATTCGCATCGAAATTTTCACACGTTAAAAAAAAATTCGACCTCACGTTATGTCAATCACGCTTGCACATCGCCTCGAAACTTTCATCCGTCATAAAATTAATCGTATCGGGTTTCGTTTTTCGCATCCAGAGCCAGCATTTTGAGAGGTCTTTTGACAATTCAGGGCCGGAGGGAGCTCGTCCTCAAATCATTGCACATTTGCGCCGTGCTTTCAGTTTCGGTTTTCAATTCGATCAAGTGTTTATGTTCTCTTCTCTAAATTGGATTATGAAATTAATAAACCTCCCCTTTCAATCAGATTGAAATTTAGGATCGAATAAGGTGTGATTGGGCAGCCAATTCGATTACTAATGTATTATTTAGGCACAATATATAACAGCCTATACAGCTGTTCTGTCTGCCCAGTGCTTCCACCGGGCCGCGCGCGGGTGTGTTTGTGTTTGTTTGTTTGTTTGTTTGTTTGTTTGTTTGTTTGTGTGTGTGTGTGTGTGTGTGTGTGTGTGTGTGTGTGTGTGTGTGTGTGTGTGTGTGTGTGTGTGTGTGTGTGTGTGTGTGTGTGTGTGTGTGTGTGTGTGTGTGTGTGTGTGTGTGTGTGTGTGTGTGTGTGTGTGAGGCTAAGATACGCATTCGAACTTTGGTGTGCAAGGTTTCTATGCGTGACAAATTTTAGGCTGATGAACACGAAAAAATCGCATACGAAAATTTCTTACTCAGTGTGCAATGGCCATAAGACAAAACTACAGCTTAAAGATGGAATTATGATGTATTCGAATCATTATATAAATTAGTTACATTTACATTTATTAAAGCTGACGCTTTATCCAAAGCGATTTACAATTGCTATATGTGTCATAGATCGCACACCTCTGGAGCAACTAGGGGCAACATTTTGAACAAAAAAGTTACATAGTGTACCTTTACATTTGCATAACCAGAAAAACGTTTTTAAAATGAGATGTTTTGAACATTCAGATAACTTTCTGAAAGAACATTTTAATTTTAACTTAATTAGAAAATTTGCAAAACATTTTTTGCTGGGTATCTGCTGGTTTATTGCAGTGTTTCTTCACATGAAGTGTGACTGATTAAATGCCTTTGCATATAAAGCCATTCTCACATAGACTAACCCACATTAAAAGGTTTAATCTTTTCTCTTATAAGCACATTCATAATCAAATGACATATGACATTTCGCAATCACTGGGATGTAAAGGATGTAATTTTAGTGTTTGGCTTGTCTGTCTAAGGTTTGTGTGAATGCTCAAAGTGAATGCTCAAAGTTCAGTTGAAAGATGGCCACTTGAAAATCGAATGAGGTCAGAGCGAAGTGCAGATCTGAAGACAGGCTCTCAAATGAGCTTCTGACACTTCTATCACCATCATAACTCATGAAGTCATCTGTGTTTACAGCACACATCAGAGCTCTCCATCAGCTCAACCCTACAAATCAACCCGACCGCAAGAACTACAGTGTTTTGATGTTGTTTCTGATGACATTGTTTATTGATTATCTCTGATGTGATCCAGTATATTGAGTTGAAAAAATGCTTATAGTGTGGATTTGGTGTCATAAATTAAAATAATATGAAAACTAAGCCAAAATATAACTGCTTAGTTGTTTGTGGTGAATGTTATAAAATGTACATTTGCCATAAATCACAAAAAAACTGTTTGAGTCAGAATATACATCTTTATATTATTCATGCAATGCTTTTCAACTGTTAGTGCTAATTCCCAGATACAACAATGGAAAATCTCTTCATGTTTTCAAAGTGGGCCTAGATGATTATGTGTCTGATATATAAAGGGACACATTAAGATTTATTAATAAATTATTTGTTATTGAACCATTAAAACCATATGTGCATAAAACACAGCAGGCTTTGAAGTAGTCAAGCACTTAAATTATTAATCGAAGAGCTCACACGCCTTTCCTCAAATCATCTGACCCTTTAGAGAAGTGAGACGAGTTTTTAAACAGCCTTTTGCATTTTGAAAATGAGGATGATCTATGCAATGAGGGGATTCATTTTAAAATATGTGTTTCTGAATTCTTAGATAGACATGTCTGCATTGCTGTATAACTTTCATCCTTTGCTTGTCTGTCAGGAATGAAAGAATTTCACTCATGCTCATGCAATCACAAAAAGATCTAGGCCTACTTTTGGGTTGAGACCAAAATATTAATAGTATTAAAATTAATAATAGTCTCTTCTTTTAAAGAGCAGTGTACTTAAATGTGGGGCAAACTATGTTTGATATATGCAGCATGCATAAGTAAACAATCACAAATCAAATGTACATTACTGTTAAAAAATTTGGTGTGGATAATATAGCCTATTGTAATTTCAAGTATCGTTTGTGCTCACCAAAACTGAACAAAACAGAATTTTCTGCAGCCATTAGCTTCAGTGTTTTTATTAATATCAAAGTTGAAACGGCTGTGCTGCTAAAAAGAAATATGGATACTTTGATGAACAGAAAGTAAAAAAAATAGCATTTTTTAAAATAGAAATCTTTACTGGTACTTTTGATCAATTTAAAGCTACACTGTGTAACTCTTTTAGTTTATTCTTAGCTAAAAACAACAAAAAAAAATATTCAAAAATATATGTGCTAATTAATGTATATTTGCTTAGTTCAAGTAATAAAGTATTAGTGAGTGTATAATATGCCATTGAAAATACATACTGGTAAGGGGTTCTAATGTCGGTCGCATAGACAGTAAAAGAAATGGACAGAGCGATCTCATTGGAACTCCATTGAGACGATTGAAGCCCGTTTTTGGCGATTTTTTAGCACTTCCGTCCCTGACGCGCAGACTCAAACAGAGCTTGTCTACGTAGATGTGACGAGGGCAAACCGTCTGTCTTCTAGTACTGTGGCATGAGAAATCTGAATCATTCCCTTCCGAAACATGCAGAGGCGAAGAGTGTGAGTAGGAGCTGTCCATGAGCTAGGAGAAGGAGACAATTTTGCTAGGTATTCTGATTAATTATTTTGTCATTTTGTCTCAATGTTTCCCCGATTGCGCGCAAGCTTCTTCTCCTGTCCATACGGTAATCTCTTTACTGTGCGACAGAGAGTCGCGTGGGTATGACGCAATCGTTAGCCTACTTTCACTAAAACTGCTTCTACGGGGCCATAACATAAGCTACAAGGTAATGGAGCATTTTATACATTGTCGTGTTTCTTTAGAAATAAATAAAGGACAAATGGGGTCTTCAAACGCCTCAGATGTAAAGTTATTCGCTGTCAAAGTGACGCCAAAATGAATGGGAGTCAATGGGAATGCTAAGATGGCAACTCCCGCGAGGCTTCAACTTCCGGTCGATGGATTACCCCCTTGATCGGTCACCATGTTGCCCCTCCATCTTGAAAGTACATTAGCCAAAGAGGGACATACCCGTTAATTCAAGTTTCGCCTTTCGCATTAACATTTGAGTTAAAGGGATACTCCACTTTCTTTTCCAAAAAAAGTGGAGTATCCCTTTAACACTCATGGACGAGGTCGAACTGGAAGTCATGTTGATCTTGGACTACATTGGCCACCGTAGGAGTTAAAATGAAATCGGAATTGAGAGGAACAGAAACTAATATTCACTGGATGGTCATATACCTTTTCACCGCTAGATGGGGGTAAAAATCACACAGTGTAGCTTTAATATGTCCTTGCAGAACAAAGGTATTCATTTATTTTAACAGTAACTTGCTTTGTTTCAGGCATATTTTATTTTTATTGTATTTATGCAATGCAATGCAATGCAGCATAAGGTAATGTAATGCATGCTTTGACAGCATTGCCATGCCAGTAAAGTGCCACAATAAATACTCATCCCAATAAACAGAGACTTAAGCAGATTAAGACAGTGGTTCTCCTGTATCTGTGGCCAACATGGCCTTCAGGGCCCAAACCCACCAGAACCTACACTTCAAACCACACACATACTGCAGTATAAAAATAAGTTGTGTGAATTCAAGCTGATACCCCCAAGGTTTGAAGTGCACAAAGATTCACTTTGACTTTGTGGTTGATAACTGTAGGAGGATCAGTGAGGAAAAAAGCATTTTGTTGAAGAGGATGAGGTGGTTGCGGACAACCTTTGTGTCCAACTCCTCTCAGATGTAGCCCTCTCCTGTTGTACCACATTCTCGGCATGTAAAACGTCACCAAAAACATAAGCTTTGACTGTTAGAAAAAAAAATAGCTAATAAGATTTCCATTCATTTAAACTTATCAAAATTCCCACTAGAGCCCGGTGAGCTTTCTTCTCGCAACTCTCTTTTCTTTCATCCATGGTTAAATATGTAAATAAAATGTCTAAAGTCATTCTTCAAAGGGGAACAAAAGAAAAAGGGGGGCTAAGAGAGGGGGAGGCAGCCCTAAAATGCCTTCCTTTCTCCATAACATTAGCCAGAGGGGGGCCAGCTTCTAGGCAGAGAGGAACAGCAGGGGAGCGCGCAGGCTCCATAAGAATCACACATCTCTCAAATCCCTCACACACAAAAAACATGAAATATCTTTTCAGTCTGAGCCATCAAAGGGCCTCCCTTCTCTTTATTAGTTACAGAATTATCTCACACTTTCTGATTTCAACCAAGATGGAACCCAGCGAGCTGCTGTGCTTTGGAAGAGATAAAGTTCATGCATGTGTGTGTGTGTGAGTGGGTGTGTGTTTGGCTATAAAGGATAACTGTAGAACGGACTGAGTATGAAACGGTGAGGGTGGTGGATGCTAGACGCAGAAATAAACAAACACAAAACATGAAAGGCAAAGTAGGAGCTGCCAAGGCTACTGATGATAAAGATTGAATGGTCTTGATTCTCAGCTCTGTTCTTCTTCCGTTCTTCAAAGCCATATCCTCAGTGCAAAACAATCACAGGACAGAAACGTGTAATATAAAGTGGGAACAAATCAGCTGAGACCGACTTCGGAATCGACACGGCATGCCATTTAAATGCCATCTCAGTATTATATGTATGTTTTAGAAGCGTCAATCAGTGAGCTAATGAGGCTGTCTGTCTGTGATTCATAGTGCGCTGAGATATGTTACACATCCTGAAAGGCTTCATTATTAGCAAAAGCGATGAAAATGTTCTTGCATATCAAAGGAAGGGAAAATTGTGATATGTATATGTGATCATCCTTATTAAAAACTCTGGGGTTAAACGGCAGGTCAAACAGTCATTTAATGAATCAAACAGTCCTTTTATTAAAGGGCGGGTTGATTGCGATTTCACTTTTTTCATTTTAAATAGTGTGTAATGTTGCTGTTGGTGCATGAACAGTATCTGCAAAGTTGCAGCGCTGAAAGTTCAGTGTAAGCAGAGATATCGTCTTTTAAAAATCAGGAAGTTTAATGTCTACAAAAACGACTCGATTGGGACTATAGCTGGGTTTTAGACATAACTAACTACATCTACATTTACATCAACCCTCCCTCCGGAATATGCAAAAAAGGGCATGGCCATATTTCTGCAGCTTGTCGAGTGTGTTATGTTCACCCAGCTGTCAGGTCTTCTGTGTTTGGGCTTCCCATGGACCCTGTAGTTCTTCAACAATGGATACAATTTATGCTTGATTATGTTCCTGAAAATGACGATCGTAATCTAGCTCTCTGTGCTGCGCATTTACGAGAGACAGCTTCCAGAATCTCCACGAATTCAACACCGGATTCAACAAGAAACTGTTACTAAAACATGAAGCAGTTCCAACTTTAAAACCAGAGGCAGCCGTTGTTGGGCCACAATCTGTAAGTAGGCTAAGACTTAATCATTTTAAATGTGTTTGCAGTATAATTTCAGACGTAGCGTTGTGTTTTAGTTTTATCAAATGCCAGTGCTGGCTTTATAGCCACTAGGCTACTAGTTATGCTATTTTGTGTCTACGACAAACGCGTACAAACCTTATGGGACCTGAATTTTGTATAAGTACTAATGTTGTAAATGTATTTTTCATGTAATTTATAACGTTATTTTCGATTTGATCACGAACGTAAGCCAATGCCAACGCTGTTTGTGTAAATAACATTAGTAGCCAGTCAGTTCAATGCTATTTTGTAAAACAAATGTGTATAAAGTTAAAACAAATATAGGCAAATTACCATTCAGAAACGTTTAGTAAGAGCCGTGTGTGGTGAGGTTCTGCTTGCCTCTCTTCATCGCCCCTTTCTGGGTCTGATTCTGCCTCATACTGATTCTGCAGTATCGATACCATTATTTACACTGGACGGAGCACATGCACGTTTCGCCCGTAAAGGTAATGGCCGTTAAGTATCCGGACAATGTGAGCTACAGTTTAGCCAATCACAACACACCGGCCCAAACTAACCAATCTGAGCCCACTGCCTGTTTCTGAGAGAATGTTTTCATAGACTCGGAAGTGAACCGCTCGCTCAGGGGACAGAGGAGAGCGCGGCTGACAATAAAGGTGAAATTTATGAAAAATAAGACTTTTAAAAAAAGAAAAACCACGAATACATGTTATATTGCACCCCATAAACACAATCATGCAAAGAAAAAAAGCAGTAAACCACCCCTTTAAACTGCCTAATTTGGTTTACTGGTGTTAGTTGGTCTTCCAGTATTGTCAGACTAATTTTAGAGGGGTTTTGGGCTCTTGACTAAGCTAAGAGACCAGCTTAACCCTGAAATGCATAAATGTTTCGTCAATCATTATTACACATTCTGGTCTTTAGCGACCCGGGTCATCATATATAACACGGATGGATACTGTCGCAATTATATAAAACTCTCCTGATATTAGAGTAACAATTACAGAAGAATAAAATTAAGCACATTTTTTTAATACTTTTCAGAGTTTGGATGTGTTCAGTTTGAGCATGTTTTATACCATCATCACAATCCTCATCAGAGCTCATTTCCCAGTACATTCAGCATCTGGCTTATATACGCAATCTCAAACATATTCTCAATACTATCTTTTTCAACATCTACAAAATCAATAATTTGATAGCTGTAGCTTCTTCATCCGATTCACCATCAAGTGACGATGACACTAATATTTAATTGCGTTCAGGACTTGCTCTGCAGTAGGCCTAAATCACTGAGCCATTTCAAGTTTTGCTGATGATACTTATTATTCTTTTGTTTTCTGTCTGCGGTAACTATGAGCTGAAACATCACGTTCGACATTGTGAATCAGACATTGCCACCTTATGGAATGGTGAATTGGACTTATTACACACCTCGGGTACTATACAATTTAAAAAAAAAATTTTTTACAAAAGATTAATGGAAAACAGGCAGTCTTTTATAATTTTCTTGTTATATTGTTTATAATTAATAGATTGATGAATACTAAGAAGGTTGTATTGTATGTGTATTAGGCCTTAGTAAAATTAGGACATTCAAGTAGCTTAGAAAAAAAACATAGTGTGCATCTTGAGACAAATCAATGGCACTGAAATAGTTTAATATATGTCTGTATTGCTATGTAAAGAGTTACTTTCATTTAAAACAGCTCAAATGTGCATTTTAGTCTGGGGCTAGACTTAAGCCTTGTGAAAACAGAGGAAACTGTTTAAACAAAACCTGTTCTTTGACAGTCTTTTTACATTTTGACATCCAAACTGAACAAATATTGCAAAATCCCTTTGATTCAAATTACTGCCCAAAATGACCAATTTGAATGCCAAGTAGTGCTCAGTATAGCTTCAAGTTTATTATACTGGGTTTGTTAATGTCTCTGAGGGCGTATAAGTGACTCTTGTAAATTGTCTCACACTAGGGTCGACATCTTAGCTGTTAAAAAGCGCTTCACAAGCTGTAATAAAAAAGCTCTTAGAGGGTTCTAAACTGTGTCGTCAGGTGTTACACTGATAAATCACATTTTTACTGGTAACATGAGAGAGCACTCAGCTATCTGGTATCTCATGCTCCATGAGGCCCTCTTTGCTTTCTCCATAGCTGGCACGTGAGACTCAGTACCAACAACAGCTAGCCCATGCAAAGACACCTTTCACTGTCTTTTTGAGTTGACATAGACACGGAGCACACTCCTATTTAATTAACACTGTTGAGTGTTTTATTTTACTGAAAAACAGCTGATAGAGCATTAACCTTCATCTCTGCGTACATAATGGCAGTGACTCTGACATGTCACCTCAACAGTATCAAAACTTTCACACAGTGTGCAATGGGATTTGGCAAGCATAGATGCCCCTAAGGAGTGTGCCATGGTTACAGCCCTGGGAGCTAGACTAATACTAGGCCTAGCTTGCCAGCCCTTAGCCCCAGCATGAGTCAAAGATGAATTCACTAAAACAAGACTGAAAAGACCTTTGTCTAAGTTTCATCCTTAAGGCATTTTATCCTGTACGCATTCGAGTATTTACGATTGATAGCAGAGGGTGAAGAATGAAAACTGCCATAGCATATGCTAAGAATGTCTTTTATGTAATTACACACCCACATCTGCATATAAGGCCACTTGTTCAATGTTTGTATGTTGAGTACAGACATTTACATATTTGCTTAAAGCTTTGAAAAGGGCAGAGGATTCATAAAAGCACTCAGTGTTGTGTATAATGTGATTTCTGGCACAATACAGTCTTTGTTAAATGAGCATTGTAGTGAATTGTTCATTTGTGACAAGCAAGACATAAGACTTATATAAAATAATATAATAAAGAGGTTGTGGATTGTTCAGGACAGTATAAACAAGTTGGAAATCCTATATTTTTGATTTATGAATAAAATGAGGCCAATGTTAATGTCCCTCAAAGAGACTTTGATTTTGTTCTAACATGATTTCCATTATACCTACAAGGAATAGTTCACCCCGAAATTTTTAATTCTGTCATAATTTACTCACCCACATGTTTAAACCTGTATGAGTTTCTTTCTTCTGTTAAACATAAAAAGAAGATATTTAGAAAAAAATAAGTTTTTTAAGTCAGTGGGGACCAGCAAACTTTTTGGTTACTTACTGACATTCTTCAAAATATCTTCTTTCATCAGAAGAAAGAAACTCATACAGGTTTAGAACAACTTGAGGGTGAGTAAATAATGAGAGAAATTTAAATTTTAGGTGAATTAACCCTTTTAAATTTAGAACATTGTTTTAAAAACACAAGATGCCAGCAAGACTGATGCTTGATGAGCCACTGTAGTCATTTGTATAAAGCAACTTATATCATTTGCAATTTATCTGTAAAAAACCCTGTTGGTTTCAAAATTCACATAGCCTATAATGTGTACCTTTGAAAGTAACAGTCTCAAGTGTCTAATATTTATCATCCGACTTTATTTTAAGTGAAACGAAAGAAAGAAAGAAAGAAAGAAAGAAAGAAAGAAAGAAAGAAAGAAAGAAAGAAAGAAAGAAAGAAAGAAAGAAAGAAAGAAAGAAAGAAAGAAAGAAAGAAAGAAAGAAAGAAAGAAAGAAAGAAAGAAAGAAAGAAAGAAAGAAAGAAAGAAAGAAAGAAAGAAAGAAAGAAAGAAAGAAAGAAAGAAAGAAAAGAAAGAAAGAAGACTATGCTGAAGAAAAAGTCAACATTAAGTTTGTCTTGAAGATAGCAATTGTGTTTGATCATTATGACTTCTTTATTTTATTTTATTTTTTACAATGTCCTCTTAAAAACCACAAGGTTTGATTTTTTGTCATCGGGATTACGTGGGTTGAGAGTAAAGACTGGTAAACTTCAGCCATCAGTTCTAAGTTCAGTCAACAATAAAAAGCGAGGGGAATTTCAAGGAATAAAAACTCTCCTTCTCTTCACTCTCTTCCCACAATGGTCGGAGCGTGAAAATCGTCAGTTGTAGAGAGAAAGGGGACACATCTCGACTGGAAAGCCACTGAATCCTTTTGGTTGTCCTCGGCGAGAGATTTATCGCTGACTTGCGCCGAAAAGTGTTTCGTAGGCTAAATCATCAGAGGGATTTCGTCTGAGAGAAAAACAACAACAATAACAAATGGCCAGTAATTTACTGTGTGATCCTGTGGTAAAGTGGTGACGAAGATTTGGGTCTGCACAGCCAGTTCCGCACGGTTTAAGGATAATCAGTGTGTCAGTTTGGGCTTTCTTATGTAAAACAGCTGTCTTTGAAGGCGGATCTTTTGGCAGGTTAGTTCAGGACGGTGGCGGAGGAGCTCAGACACAGACAGCGCGCGAGGCAGTGAACAACTCTTGACGGATAAACGGGGTGTCTGGAGACGAGCTAAAGTGAATATTCACACGTTTACCAAGAGGATTCATTCATTTTTAGATGACTGGGGTAAAACGACGCCGTGCCTTCAGTTTGGATACACTTTACGGAGGATGAATGAGGAAAGTAGCGCGAGAGCGAGTTGAAAAGTAAGTGCACTTTCGTGAGGGAAACGGACTGTCGACATTATCAAACAGGAGTGGACCATAAGAGCTTTAGAAGAAGGAATTATCATCTGTGAATTAGGAATAAAAACAAAAACAATTTCTGTATGGGGAAACCTTTCTAATATTTCTCATCTATCTAAAGATTTTTTTGACAGAACTGATTGCTTGGAATCTGAGTTACTGACTCAGTTTGATCTGATTCCTGAATTCAACCTCATCCTTCTTCTTATTTTTTTGGGATACAATAACTTTTTTCAGCTACAGTTACGAAGAGTGACAAGGAAACAACTTTTGTAGTAAAAATACAAAGCTCTTTTTGAAAGAATAATCCACGCTACATGAGTTAATATTGAAAGACAATGTTTGCTGCAAATGTTGGACTTGTGCTGCTGTGCACGGCTGGATTTTGTTCCGCTATCAGTTCCATCGACCCGGACCGACCAGGCGAAGGAAGATGCCAGGAGATTGCTATTCCACTCTGTAAGGATATTGGCTACAACTTGACAGTTATGCCAAACTTAATGGGACATGAAGATCAAAGTGAGGCAGCCATAAAGCTGCATGAGTTCGCTCCACTGATTGAGTTCGGCTGCCACAGCCATCTGAAGTTTTTCTTGTGCTCACTCTATGCTCCCATGTGCACGGAGCAGGTATCCACACCCATCCCAGCATGCCGAATAATGTGCGAGCAGGCAAGGCAGAAGTGTTCACCCATCATGGAGCAGTTTAACTTCCACTGGCCTGAGTCACTGGACTGTTCCAGACTGCCAAATAAGAATGACCCCAATTACCTCTGTATGGAGGCACCTAACAACGGCACAGACGAGCCCCCAAAAGGATTCCACACTCAGTCACCAGACTCCCGACCCCCTCGGCCAGGTAACAGCCAAGAACTGCCTATTAAGGAGAGGGTCGGTAAGGCGACATGCAGCAACCCTGGAAAGTTCCATTATGTACAGAAGAGTGAGTCATGTGCCCCCAAGTGTTACTCCAATGTCGATGTGTACTGGAGCCAGGGTGACAAGCGCTTCTCCATGGTGTGGATCGCCATTTGGTCCATCCTGTGCTTCATCTCAAGTGCCTTTACCGTCCTTACCTTCCTCATCGATCCACAGCGCTTCAAGTATCCTGAGCGGCCCATCATCTTCCTGTCAATGTCTTACTGCGTCTACTCAGTGGGCTTTCTCATAAGACTTTTTGTGGGGGTGGAAAACGTGGCCTGTGTACCGGACAGCGGCGTCAGTACATCATCCAGGAAGGCTTGGAAAGCACTGGCTGCACTATAGTCTTCCTCATTCTTTACTACTTCGGAATGGCCAGTTCCCTATGGTGGGTCATTCTTACTCTCACGTGGTTCCTCGCAGCTGGGAAAAATGGGGTCATGAGGCCATTGAAGCCAACAGCAGCTACTTCCATCTGGCAGCATGGGCCATACCAGCTATTAAGACCATCATGATACTGGTTATGAGAAAGGTGGCGGGAGATGAGCTCACAGGGGTCTGCTACGTGGGCAGCATGGATGTCAAAGCCTTGACGGGGTTTGTTCTTATCCCCTCTCTTGCTACCTCATCATTGGCACTTCATTTCTACTTTCAGGGTTTGTGGCACTCTTTCACATCCGTAAGGTCATGAAGACTGAAGGAGAGAATACGGATAAGCTGGAGAAGCTGATGGTTAGGATTGGCGTCTTTTCTGTGCTCTACACGGTCCCGCCACTTGTGTCATCGCCTGCTATTTTTACGAGCGTCTCAACATGGATTATTGGAAGATTCTAGCAGGAGAGCAAAAGTGTACTGAAAGACAGTAAGAGTGGCGAGGAGTGCGTGATGAAGAGCTCCATCCCAGCCGTGGAGATCTTTATGGTTAAGATTTTCATGTTGCTGGTGGTGGGCATCACCAGCGGCATGTGGATCTGGACCTCCAAAACGCTGCAGTCTTGGCAAAACATTTTCAGCCGCAAACTTAAGAAGAAGACGAGGAGGAAGGCTGCATGTGTTTTCACAGGAAGTGGACCTTATCTCAAGCCTCATCCTGCACTCAAAGGACATAAAACCAAGTACGAACCAGCAGGTCCTCCTGCAACTTGTGTATGAGCTGGGCCTCTATACACATACGAATGGCCAAGAAATAAATGCTGGACTTAGACAAACTGCTTTATAAAGAGACAAGCCAGCAGAGAGACACAACATTGCTCATATTTATTATATGCAGACTTCAGATGCTACATCCCCAACAGGTTTTATTTAGTTCTTAGTGCTTGTACTACATCTGAAACTTTGCAGACTTTGCGGGCCGTTTTGTGAAACAAAGAAAAAGGGAGCGATTCCCTATTGCTGTCATTGGGATGCCTGTATCTTGTCATGTGCAATAGTTGTTTCCCTTAGTGACAGAGAAAAGGGACTCTGATACTGTAGGGCTGTGATTAAAGACAATGAAAGGACTTGACAAACAATGGATGTGAATGGCTTGGCTCTTCCGTGGCATAGTCGTGTGGCTTTTCTATGGAAATGAAGGCCGTGTCATAAACAACTGCATTGACATTGGAGTGCAGTTGCTCAAAAAGGCCTCGGCAGAGAATGAACTGCCTATTTTTAGGCTTTTTCATGGAACAAAGTAAATCTTTAAGCACTAAATATTGCCAACACAAAGAGAAAACTTGTTATTTGAGTTGTTTTGTACAGTGAGTTCATGCCCCCTGGTTTGTTTTGTTATACCAAAGGACTTTTTAATGCCCTACATACATTTGTGTATATTTCTAAAGGTTCATATTTTATAAGAATAAATAAAACATTTTAGTTTTAAATGTTTGACATGGAAAGCAAACGCTTTTATGATTTGTGTTGGGTTTGAAAAGTTTCTACTTCCAAGAAGTATTCTATCCATTCTGTCATGTTGTTATCTAATTTTAGAGATCCTTCTGTTGGTAATCGCTAAGATTTAATTAATATTCCTCATCAGTCATAACTTACCAAACATCCCAAAGCTAAACCCTCAAAACCTTAAAGGAATATTTTACCTGAAAATGAAAATTGTCATAATTTACGAGCCCGTTCTCATCCTTTATCATCATATAGAACGCTATATGAAAAAACGTCGACGTATACTACGCACATGGCACCATTTATTGTTAATATAACATGCAAACCCAAGGCGTAATAAATCCAATAAATCCTTTAGACGTAATATGAGACTACCTACCTACCCACACCTAAACGCTAACCATCACAGCGCGTGTTATATTAACGATAACGGATGCCATGTGCGTAGTATAGCGCCGTTGTTTCATATAGCGTTCTATATGACGATAAAGGATGAGAATGCGTTGAATTTACTCACCTCATTACTTACTTTCTTCTACAGAACAAAAAAGCCCAATACAATGAAATTCAATATGGTCAACAACACTGAACCTCATTGACTTTAATTATAGGAAAAAAAAACGACAAAATATTCTTTGAAATATTTATTTATCTATTTTGTGCTAACAAAATATAAAGGTTTGAGAACATGGGTGAGTAAAGTATACATCATTTGGAGTGAACTATTCCTTTAAGGTTGCGGAAATAAATTCGTATCGAATAATCCATTGGGCTAAAACATTTTGAAGGATGAGATCCTGATAATTCTTATGACAAACATCATTAGGGAAAATACTTGAGACTCAATCTCAGGCTTCTGCCTCATCTCTGATGTACTTTGGGCCTTGGCTTTTATTTTTTTGAGTAGAACATGGTCAGTTAGAGCAACTACACTCAGACATGTGACTCTCACAATGGCTGTTGAGAAATACCTATATATAACTTTAATAACATCAACGATTTTGTTATTTAAGACCTTTATTCTCTTTTTTAAAATGTCCTGGCTTTCATATTCCTATCTTATTAAAATTAATCTATTCACTTCCATGTTTCATTGAAAAACAATACTGAAGCAGGGGCTTTAAAGTTTGTTTTATTTTGGTCTCCAGGTATGGTGTTTTTTATCTCGGTTTTATTCTGTAACATCAAATTGGGTCATTTTTGAAGTGTTGCCTTTGAATTTAACAGTGCCTTTTTCACTGTTTCAGAGTAAGATCACTCAAAAGGTCTGTTACCGGCAATCACATATAAATCTGTTTTTTTAAACTTGATGCTAAACTTCTGAGTCCACATCAACAAGACATCAAAGTCTTGTCTGAAGACATCTATCTGTGTCTGTTCTATCTATGTGTTCATCAGTGTTTTGTTTGATGGGAATGTCTTTTTGTGCCATGTGATTAGCACATCAATAATGGTGTCAATACTTTAATACTGAATTGACCTGAGAAACCCAAGTTCATAAAACACACACAATGAACCTTAGGGTTGTTTGTCTAGAGAAAACAGAAACATTTCACCCTTCAGTAATCTGGATCGCATCTGTCATTATCTTGAATCATAGAGCACATTTGCATAGACAGGTGAGGCTGACCTTCAGGCATTGCACAGTTGGAGAACAACTGAACATAAAACAAAAAGGAAATCAATTTCATTACATGCCCTATCATGTCCTATAAGCTTCTTTTCCTAATGTGTGTATTTGATTCAGTTTAATGTGATTTGTGGTGTGAAATGAGATATATCTTTAATGCTAACTTATTAAATCATCACAATACTGCTTTCCTAAAAGCAAGTTTGTTTCCCCAAAAATGCACACACCCAGATCATCTGGAGTCTTTTGATCTGTCTTCATTCTTTGTGTTTGTTTGGCAAATTCACTCAGAATTTCATTTGGGATTTTAAGTTCAAATCCATGTTGACTTTGTTCTTAAATTTTTCATACAGGAAATGCACAAATAGAAGCATGTTTTGCCAACCTATTTCACATAATTACTATAAAAAACTAATTTATTCTACCTTCTTCAAAGAAAAAATAAAATGATATATCCAAGTATTAACTGTGACGGTGAATCAAAGTATTTCAGATATAGTTTTTATTTTAAATATTAAAGCTCACTAATCCTTTTTACAACAAATCCAAATATTTAATAGAATGCTATTACACTTTCCATCATTAAAAGATTATGGTATGTTTGGACATATTTCTCTGCCCTTTAAAAGCTCACTTTAGGTGTCAAGTGCAGTAGTGTGTGAAAGTGTGTGTATATGTGTGTAAAGAGATCTAAAACAGGTCTTGATCTGATGAGAAGGTTTGAGTGAAGTGTGTGTTCTGTACTTTGCCCAGGGGGTATTCAAGTCTCTACAAAGTCCTTGTAGTGTTTCAAAATTCAGGCACATGAATCAGAGAGGCCTCGTTTGACACACATACACACACACAGAGAGAGAGAGACTTCAGTTATGCTCTGTCACACCAGCCCATCTCTCAAACACACACACACACATACTTGTGTACACACCAGTCTGTTTAAGGGCCACCTGGACTCTGGGCCCTGGGTGTGTGTGAGTGGAACTGTAAATATCAGTGACAGTTACCACTCCACCTTCTTCTAAAGACTATCTCACTTTTTCCTTTTCCCTTTTTTCTTCCCCACTTGCTTTTTCTGAAGTTGCGGCTAAAGATGGGTTCACCATGTGAAGATGGAGTGTGTTTTTGAAAGTTGAGGTAAGAGCTGAAGTGTAAAAGGACAGCAGTCCGTTTCGTTTTAATGTCACATCTAGTCTCTGCACATCTGAAAGGACTATTTCTTGCCATTCTCCAAACAGCTTTATCTAGGTGTTTGGTTGATCTATTGGGCTGGTAAACATTCATTATTTAGTTTATCCGGTATTCTGTTTCAAGTAAGTATAGAAAAAAATCACTCCTAATTTGCGAAGTTCTACATTGGCTTCCAGATCAATTTAGGATCGTTTTTAAAATTATTTTATTTAAGTATAAATCCTTACATAACCTTGGTCCAAACTACCTGTCTAATCTACTGTGTCCCTACACCTGTCCCATGAGTTTAAGTTCTACCAGAAAGACTGGGAGATAAATTAAAAAGCAGTATACATTTATTGACAATTCAGCAAGCATAAATCTATGAGTTTTTGGTGTAGGCCCCGTCCTTAGCGAGCAAAGCGAGGTTAGCCGAATCTGCATGTCCCGCCTGAGATGAAGGAGGGGGCGCAGCCGACCCCCCCTGGAGGTAAGGAAGGGACCATCTTGGTGGTGGTTGGGGAGGATGGAGGTGAATGGCAGCGACAGCATGTGTAAGTACCAATCTTTAATACTGTGAATGTTAACGCCTGATTGGATAGGAGTGAGGTAATACATGATGCGCTGATTGAGTCATCCTGACAGAACTTTAAGCTAAAAAATAATACTTTTTTATTTATTTCAATGCTCCCTCACTATCCATTTTTTAAAACTCTTGTCAACTAATTTGTTTCTCTTTAGCTTTTAAAATATGTTAATTGTTGCTCTCTGCTATATTTTATACTTTTGTATTTTGTTAACTTTTTCTTTGGTCAATCTTGTGACTGTTTTAAATGTGCTTTGAAAAACCTGAAACTGAAGAAAAAAACATTATATATGCCCTATTTTGCTTCTATACATTTTACAGTATTACTAATAATTGTTTAATGAGTAAATTGGGTTGGGAACTGGCTCTTAGAATTCTTATTTGGAACCGGTTTCTTTAAAAAGAATAATGCAAGTGAATGATGTTCATTTCCTGTTGTATATCAGAATGAAGAGGCTTTTTCTAGGGCAGGGCTTGATTTAGTCCATCAGGAATTGATTGGATTGTTGTGGTTTGCTATTACAGTGATTATGATTGACAGGTTGTCCCGCGCTCATGCCAATAAACACGTCATCAGAGAAAAGATGTTGCTGCAAGAAGGAGGAGAAAGTTGTTTTTATTTAAGATTACGAGGGCACGTGAATTTGTAATTGATTATGATGTTCACTGATAAATCATTAATAATAAATACTATTCCATAACAAAAAAATAGAATAGAATAGAATTACTTCTCATAATAGAAGTAAAAAAGAAGAAACCGTAAGTAATTACTATAAATATAAATATATTTTTTCAAAATGCTGTTTAAATTAACACAGTTTCATCCCAATTCGTCATACAACTGACGACTTGAGACGTCCTTTACCATTCGTCAATATACGACTTTTAGGGCCCCCTTAAACGTCGGTAAATGACGATCCCGGGCCGTCATACAACTGACGCTTTACGTTTAACGTCAGTTAGGTGACGGGTTGGGTTTAGGGTTAGGTTTAGGTCTGGGGTAGAGTTCAGGATCCCATAACGTCATCTACCAACGTTTAAGGGGGCCCTAAAAAGTCGTATATTGACGTATGGTCAAAAGACGTCCCAAGACATCAGTTATATGACGAATTGGGATGTGACTGCGCTGTTAAGGTGAATTAAAATGCAGACCTTATTAATGAGCAAAATGTTCAGATGTTAAGCGCACCATTTACACGTGGCTGGGAGCAGGTGTGGATTTCTTGCGTATCAACTAACATTTGGAAAATACGAACATTTAATGAATCCGAAAATTACACCAGAACCACTTTACACACGATTTACATTAAAATTCGTTCTGCTCGCCTTTCATGAATGAGACCCATTGTGACTATGTAAAGTACTCATTTAACATGAAAACCCAACATGTGTGCGTGTGTGTGTGTGTGTGTTTGTATTGTTGTGTATAAGGCCAGTTTTGGACTGCAACTATGCTGCTTCTGAAAAGACAGTGACAAGTCATTATGAAAAAAGTATGAATTCAACTTTTTCACAAATTGAAAAGCGAACAGACCTTTATCATGTAATTCTGCATGAAGTTAATCTTCAGAAACACATTATGATAAGGCCTTGTTGTGCTGCTGGTCTTAGTTGTACGATAAGTGTGCTGACATGCTAACATAAATCTGTTGGTTGACTGACTGCAGGCAGGGTTGGCTCTCTTTGATCAGATCTTTTTTGAAGACGCCCGTACAGTCATCACCACAGGCCCTTCAGCACCTGTTTTCCAGTCAGGACCTGTTTGAGAAAGCGACGCTCCGGTTGTCTCACACACAAAAACGCCGGAACACACACTCTCAACAATGGCTCTATTTCTTAAAGTCAGTATTACCTTTCTGTAACTTTTTCTATAACGATAAAACCCTACTTTCTCTCTTTTCTCCTCTCTTTATGCAAATAGCCTTTGGAAACTGTGCCTGTGAAATGGTTTGAAATAACAGCGCATAAAAGAGATTAGAGAGGAGACGTTGAGAGGGAGTCACTATAAAGAAGCTGTGTAAGCACCTTCCTGTCCCTCCCAATGGCAGATCGCTCGATCTGAAGATTCAAGATTTCCACTGAACTGTTTGATAGGACAGAGCATGTGCTTAATAAATGAAAATCTTCATAATTGTAGCTTCAGATCTTTAGAAAAAGGCTTTCTGATCATTGCATTTTCAGGCTGCTCTATCCATCATTGGTACTAAGAATGGACACAAAATAAAAATGTTTTGGTGCAGTTTGACAAGTGACTTAACAAAAGCCCAGAAAGTTAACACAGTCTCATCCCAATTCGTCATATAACTGACGTTTTGGGACGTCTTTTGACCATTCGTCAATATACGACTTTTTAGGGCCCACTTAAACGTCGGTAGATGACGATCCAGGTTGATCATACAACTGACGCTTTACCTTTAACGTCAGTTAGGTGACGAGTTGGGTTTAGGGTTAGGTTTAGGTCTGGGGTAGAGTTTAGGATCCCATGACCAGTCATCTATCGACGTTTGAGGGGGCCCTGAAAAGTCGTATATTGACGAATGGTCAAAAGACGTCCCAAAATGTCAGTTATATGACGAATTGGGATGAGACTGCGCTGACAAACCCAGCCATTGGGTTTAATTTTTTTATTACATTTTTATCCATATATTTGGGTTTGTCCATATTTGACCAAAGTTGGGTTAAAACAACCCAGCATTTTTTAGAGTGTAACAGCTGTAATACATTTTAAAACTTCAAATTGAATCCTATGCCACTTTCTCAGTGCAGTCTCATCCCAATTCGTCATATAATTGACGCTTTGGGACGTCTTTTGACCATTCGTCAATATACGACTTTTTAGGGCCCCCTTAAACGTCGGTAGATGACGTTATGGGATCCTAACTCTACCCAGACCTAAACCTAACCCTAAACCCAACTCGTCACCTGAACCGACGTTAAAGGTAAAGCGTCAGTTGTATGACGACCCGGGATCGTCATCTACCGACGTTTAAGGGAGCCCTAAAAAGTCGTATATTGACGAATGGTCAAAAGACAGTTATATGATGAAATTGGGATGAGACTGTGTTAGGTTTGTCCATATTTGACCCAAAGTTGGGTTAAAACAACCCAGCATTTTTAAGAGTGTAATAATGCCAACGGCCAAACCTCTAATTACGTAGCCAATATAGAATTAAAAACTAGAACAAGTTCAAATCATTAGAAATTATTCCTTACAAATAAAACAGCAACATCACTATTCACTCAACTGAACAACTATACAAAAGCACAAATATATCTACAGTATAGCATTAACTATATACACAGTATAATGAAAATGATTAAAAAAGATGCATGCCAAGTATCTGGTTATCACTTAATTTTCATAATGAGATAAACATGGCAACAGTTTCGAGCTTTAAAGAGATGCGTTTTGTACAGTACTGTAGATTGCATTGACAGTCATGTGATTAAACCAGTATTTCTGCATTCGTTTGTATGTGACTTCTGGTAAATGCAAAAGCAGTTCCTAAAAAACGTCACACACGTCACACACTCCCTTTGGAGGCACTGCTACACCTGTATTTTGTAATCAGATAGAGGGAACTTAAATGTGAACTGAATTTGTTGCAAAACGATCAATCAGATAAAAAAGCTAAAAGATATACACATGTGCATGCAGTTGTGAGCATTTTGTGATTGAAAAATAAGAGGTTAAAGAGGTAAAAAGGCCCTCGTGTACAAGCACCATTTTCTCGTTTTTTTCATCTGAGAGCGTTTTTGGAGAAAATGGTCGTTTGCAATTATCAGTTGTGAGAGTCATTACAGAAGAATCTGGAACAATGGCAACACTCCCATCTGCCCTGCAGCAGGGGCACTTTCCTTTTCCTCTCTGTGTCTCTTTCTCACATTTTCACTCACAACTCATATGGGGCCACCTGCAATCAAACACCTAAGAGCGGTATCAAGCCACAGACCGAATGGGAACGAGAGATAAGATCTTCTATAAAAACAAACAGCAGAGATGTGTGTGTATTTAAGTCTACGTGTGTGTGCTTAATGTGTGATAGCGCATGTGTGTGTGTGTTTGCGTGTCTGAAATCGCCCTTTGATGTCTGCACCTCATGGTAGAGGTGGAGGACTTCTTGGGAGAAAGTAAACAATGAGAGAAGCGGCACTTTTGTAAACACTCAGATCACATTGAACAGCCACCCAGGTCAACCTGAACACACTAATTTTACCTTAACATTTTTAGATTTATGGCACAGTTGTTTTTTTCTTAGAATATGTTCTGTGTGTCTTAAAAATTATGTGGAATGTGAAGTATTCAAACTGGGGAGTGGAAAATTGATGATCTGACAGAGAGAGACTGAAATACACAGAATCTGGAAAAATACATTTAAATAAATACATTTCGTGTCATTAAAAACCCATATAACTATTTCCTGTGAAACAGAAACGAGAAGGATAAAAAAGGATGTTAATAAACTGGAAAATTGAGTCAGTGAGTCAGTGAACTCATGAACTGAATCAGTCTGATTTGTGAATTTGGTCAAATGATTCTTTAAAAATATGACATTTGTATTCCTCTCATGAGGCTAATGTTAAAATTTAAATATAATTTAAATTCCTGGCATTTTTGTTACACACTTACCTGTCAAAAGTTTGGACAAAGTCACTCCTGCTCACCTGCATTTATTAATCAAAAACACAGAAAAAACAGTAATATTGGAGAATGTTACTACAAATTCAAAGAACTGTTTTCTATTTGAATATATTTTAAAATGTAATTTATTCCTGTGATGACAAAGCTGAATTTTCAGCATCATTACTCCAATGTTCAGTCACATGATAACAAAGTAAAAAATAAAAAATAATAAAAAAATATTATAATAATTAATTAAGTAATAACACTGTTGTATACATTCATGTACACACACACTTTTACATTTACATGTACATACTTTCTAAAATATTGTGTTACATATTTTTTTAATGACATATACACATGCCACATAGCTGTGGTATAATCCCTATAATGGTGTCTCTCTTGGCTTTTATGTGAGTTCACATGCATTTATCTGTATTTAACAACAGCTTTAAATGCAATTTATCCAATCATAATTTAGAATAAGAAATAAAAGAACTTTTATTTCTCTATAATAATAGAAAATATTTAGCACAAATTTCTTCTTAATGATAGTGAGTTTGAAAAGATGTGTGAGTGCATCAGATGGCAGCAGGATGTCTTCCACGGTGATTTAGCAGAGCATGATTGTGGGATTATAAAGGTCTAGTCTGCTCTCTCTAATCCTCCCAAAACACACACACATACACACACGCACACACATACACACACACACTAATCTGCCCCTCTTTTTAATCCTCACTGCAAAGTGCCCAGATAATGAAAAGCCATCTGAATTCCAGAGCTGAGGAGCTCATTGTTGCTTGAGAGGTGCTCCACACACATACGAAAGGTCTTATGTTCACAGAAATATTTTCTCTCACGCAGCATCTTTAGGAAAAGCCACACGCATACTTCTGACCATATAATCTCTGCTAAAAGAATCTGCAATATCCAGGCATTAAAGCAAGTCTACATTTACTGCTGAGCTTCTACAGTGCTGGTCTCATTTTTTGCTATCTACAGATACAGATGTGCAGAGGTGTCAGATGATGGCAAACTAATGCATCCCTGATGCTCAAACAGTTGAGCATGATGCGAACCAAAAGTCACTGGTTCGATTTCAATGGGAATGTAAACACTGATAAAAGATGAATCTAATGTAAGTTACTTTAAATAAAATTGTCTGGGAAATGCATAAATGTCAAATTGACTGATATTGTTCAATACGAACAACAACCCACTATGAACACATTTTTTAATGCATGCTAACATAAGTTAAATTCTTCAGAAAGTGTACAAACATTTTTTTTTCAGTTATTTTGAATTATCAACAAATCGATCTTAGTTTGCATATAATATCTGGCACTGGCTTGCTTTAAACTGTAGAGTGTATGATTGAATATTGTATGCTTTTGTATCAGCTAATTAAAAATTTATGAAAAGTTTGCAGTTTAAAGTCCCTGTAAAATCAAAATTAAGTATGTGTTCTGAGTTTGTCACACCACAGAAAAATGTGAATTTTTTATAATATTAAAAAAAAAAGATATATATTTTTTGTTATCAGCCAGCCAAATTTAAATGATAAAAAAGCCGGCAAGTACATAAAATAACCTATCAAAATCATGAAAAAATGAGCAGTTATCTCTGTTCTCAAACGCTGGGGGCGTGTCCGCTGGCTGCGTGGAAACCACGCCCACTCGCGTGAAAGCTGTTGACGGTGATATTAGCTGATTAGCTTTTGGAGACGGGAGGATGAACAATGAGGCGGGAGATCGTCGTTTCGGCCTCGTTCACCAGTAACAGCGGATTATCAATGAATTATCAGTGAATCCCAGTTGTCTCTGAGGAAAGATTATAAAATGATCCAGTGTAAAACGATCTCTACAGAGGCAGTGTTGGCGTCTGATCCTCAACTCTTCATCAAGGTATTGAGACTGAGGAGGTGACGTCACGCGTTTAACTCCGCGGTGCATTGTGGGAAGGATCCGCCATTTTGGGAGGACACGCTATCCGTTGTCATGGTTACTTCGACCGTGAGACTGAGAGAAATAGCGTCAGAGAAGGAGTGCAGCTTGATATTTATTTGTATTTTTGCGATAAGGCACACTTTCTTGGGAATAAATGAAGCAAAAGGAAAGGGTCTCTATTGGGAGAGACTACATAACAACACTAAGCAGCGTTATTTAGAGAAACTACTTGACATCAACATACAGTGTGGACCCATACGACCTCCTACAGAATGGACGAAAGACCCGAAGCACTACCACCTTTCACACACCCTGAAATAATCAAGCACCTGGTTTATGGTAAGTGCTTAACGTTACTGCTACACATTGCAAGAGTTCAGAAGATTTAAGTCATTAACTTTAGAAGCTTATGAACAATTCTGCTGTGGCTGGAAGCAAGAGAAACCCCCAAACCTGTAACGTTAAACTGCGAGAATTCAGTCAAACTCGATATTTCAGGCTTCATTCATATGTGGAAATAAATCAGATACGTGCATTTGCACCTGCCATGCAACGTCAAGCGGACAGATAGGACATTACCCTGTCAATGCGAATCGTACGTCATTAAAAAGGTGTCTTTTTAAAACATTTCGCGGTACAGATAGGCTATATCTATAACAAATTAAACAACTCTAGTTGAATAACAGAGTATTCATTTCGTTTGTTTGTGTTAAATAAAAGGCGAACTGTGCTGAAATGTATTGCTTTTGAAATCATGCGTTGCTCACTGTTGATGCCGTCAGTTTATCCACAAGCAGTTTCTCTAAATAAAGCTGGCTAGCATTGTTATAAACACGATAGAACCACTTTCATTTCTCTTCCTTCTCCATATCTTCCAAAGACACTGCCGTGTATCGCTAAAATGTAAACAAATACTGCGCTGTGCTGTCTCTCTCTCTCTCTCTCTCTCTCTCTCTCTCTCTCTCTCGCTATTTCTGGCATATTTAGTCGCGCCTCTGTGAAGTTCTGAAGGCGTTGCCCCTGGCAACCAATAGCGTGTCCTCCCAAAATGGTGGACGGCCTCAATTCGTCATGTGACAGCAAGCTACCGTGGCGCATGTCCTCATTCTCAATAGGCTCTCTAAAAACCTCATCTTGATGTGATCGTTTTTAAGGGAATTTAGATAAAGATACCGATCTGTTTTGTACATGATCGCATCCAGGTAGTAGCCCATGCATGTCCATGTTGAAGGCATAGCTAGCTAGAAAACTGTAGGCTCAGCTGTAGTAACTAATAGTCACTGACAGTCACTTGCGATTGAGCTGTGAATGCAAATGTGCTTGGGGAGTGTTATACGCCTTATTCACGGCAGCGCCATCTTTGATTTTTAATGAGTATGAAAGCGAGGCTGTGAGGGATAGACATGCATCTCTTCAATGGGCTGTACTGTTATTTAATGTGTTTTCGGATTGCTCTGCTCATGAAACACTGGAAAAATATCTTTCTAAGAAATGTCAATTGACAAAAAACTCCCGACAATGTAAGTTGTGGAAAATTGTAAGTTATCTAGGAGCTTTATTCAGCTTTTTACAGCAGATGCCATTGGAAACAAGGTAAGTCTATCCCTCACAGCCTCACTTTCATACCTGTCATGGCGCTGCTCTGAATAAGGTCTATTGTGTGTTATGGGAGAGATCAGACTCTGTGCGTCATCAAATAGGGGTGTGTCCAGGAGCTCATGGGCTCCAGTGCGTCATATCGAGCCCTGTTTTAGCCTCGCCCAATTAATCCGTAAAATTGCAATGGTGGAAAAACTGTTTAACGGTCTAACTGCACATTTCAGTACTTCACAGTTCACAGACTTTGTAATATGTTTTAGCAATACATATGTAACATTTATAATGTGTTTAGAACTTTTTTGTAGAATTGACTTTACAGGGACTTTAAGTGTAAGTCAACTTTTTTGTTTTTTGCACATCGTAAATAAATAAAGGTGGATACAAATAAAACACAGAAACAACAGACACAGCAGAATTAAAAGACAACACTATGTATGGACAATAAATAAAGTCAGACAACAGTATCACAAGGTACACAGAGTAAAAACAGAATTGACAAGTACAGTACAGTTTGATAAGTAGGTAATTGACGGTTAAGTGAAAAGAATACATCATTGGACGTAAGTGGTGTAATGATACATCACATACATACTGTATACACATACACTGAAAGATATTAAAACCGTGAGAGAGAAACAGAGGTCAACAACATGTCCTCTGGTATACATTCAAGTTCACTAAAATAATTCTTAATCTAGTCATCTATGGAAAAAAATACTATGGAAGTCAATGGGGTCAACATTCTTCAAAATATCTTCTTTTGTGTAAGACACCTTCAGTTTGGAACAAGCAGAGGGTGAATAAATAATGACAATTTTCATTTTACAGAACTATCACTTTTAGAGAAAATATTTATGATAGCCTTATCGTTACTTATCTTTACCAAAATATTCATATCATATTAAAAGAATAAAGTGCTGAAACACATTTAGTTCTACAAGAAAATATAACATTACTTGATTTCATTTTCTTTCGGGAGAACCTCCTTTCCACCAATCTGCCTCTCCCAAAATCAACAACCTCAAAGTTAAAACCTCCAGGACATGTTTTGTTCCTCATGTCAGCGTAGCTATGAAAGCATTGTAACGGATGAGAAATTGTTTGCCATTCTTAGGGTGTTGTCTTCATTGTGTTTCCAAAAAAGAGCATCATTTGGATATAACATCAACCACAAACAGAGGAAATCTTTACTAAGGGCAAACTCTGACGCCCATTTACACAAAGAGAACACCTGCTTCCCTTTTCTTCAAAAACAAAACATGGTCTCAAGTGCAGTCCAAAAAAAAAAAAAAAGGTTGGTTGATGTTGAAGTACCGACAGGCCGTGACAAGCCAAATTGGCTGTATAATAACTCTAGCGTGAAAAACACTGTCAAAACTCAGACATCATTTTTAAAGACATAATTAGTGTTTGAGACTGAGGAGACATTAAACTGTTTATAAGGTTGGGCACCTGAACAGTTGAAGCAGGAGTGTATCTTA
The DNA here is from genome assembly GCA_030378365.1 of Hybognathus amarus. Classification (NCBI taxonomy): domain Eukaryota; kingdom Metazoa; phylum Chordata; class Actinopteri; order Cypriniformes; family Leuciscidae; genus Hybognathus; species Hybognathus amarus. Next base: position 102,950 of record JAQIUQ010001021.1, on the reverse strand, counting down.
CCAGAAAATGATTGCAGGAATTATAAGCTTATTAGGTAAGATGTTCAAGATTTTACCTACACTGTACAAAATTATAAATGCAACACTTTTGTTTTTGCCCCCATTTTTCATGACCTGAACTTTTTGTATGTAGGCTACATAAAAGGCCTATTTCTCAAATATTGTTCACAAATCTGTCTAAATCTGTGTTAGTGAGCACTTCACCGTTTGCCGAGATAATCCATCTCACAGGTGTGGCATATAAAGATGCTGATTAGACAGCATGATTATTGGACATTTCCAAATGTCAACCATTTCACATGTTTGGCATGAGTGTTCCAGGTCCTGCCAATATCCAACAACTTTGCACAGCCATTGAAGAGGAGTGGACCAACATTCCACAGGCGAGAATCAACAAACTTTTTTTTCGGGGTGGGGGTCTCCCCGGACCTTTCAATACAGTAAAACTGCACATTTTAGAGTGGCCTTTTATTGTGGCCAACCTAAGAGCCAGACCGATATGTTGGCAGGCCGATATATCGGCCGATATTAGGCATTTTCCAAATAATCTATATTGGCAGTTATAATGGCCGATAAATGAATATTTAAAAAATTAAAAAATAAAAATGGATGAAACTCGCTTGAACCATGTCATGAGTGTTGGAGTTGTATAGTTTGTCCACCAGAGGGTGCTCTACACCATCCCTTTTGGCAACACTTGTTGAATTGATCACGAGACATACATTGTTTGAATAACAATTAAAAGAGCATCCCCATCAGTTCTCTTAACTCAAACAAGCATGACAAAATTTGTGACTATCATGTCCAGTTTAGCTGCTGTTAAATAAGCCGAGAGCTGAAGCGTAATTAGCTAGTAATAATTACGTAGCTAGTAATAAGTAATAGTAATAGTATTAGTACTAGTAATAATAGCGTGTGACAGTTATAGCAATGAGACTAATCATCTCTCCTTGCCTGTTATATTGAAAATGTATGTTTTACAATTTGCAGTATAACGTCATCCATTGCTAAATTATGGCTCATCATAGACTAGCTAACCACAAAGCTAGCTAATGCCACTATCATCAGTCTGTTCTGTTGTGACAATAAAATAAAAAAGTTTCTTTTTAAAATGCATGAATATATTATTTAAGTTAAAACTCATAAACAACTACAAATAACTAATGTTAGGAAAATCTGTTAATGTTTTGTTGCGCGTTTCGAAAAAATAAATAAATAAAAATATTTGCCGTATATGATATCGGCATACTGCCAACAGTACAAATATTGGGCTGTGGACAATATGAAATATGTATTCTTTGATGGGACCACCTTCACTGTCTTTCCCACATCCGTGGAAGTTACGGTATGCTTTGTGGCCCCAAAGAGTCTTAACACTCGGACAGTTGCTCCCCAGATTGAAACACAGCGGTGGATCAGTGATGATTTGGCCAGCAACATCACAGTATTCTCTCATACTGTGCTTGATGGGCGCATCACTTCCAAGGACTACTGAACTATTCTGGAGGACCCATCTGAATTGTGAACCTAAAGGCCTGTTCACACCGAGACAAATTTCGCGCGCGATATCGCGTGAACGTTTAACGCCTCGTGACTAAACAATGGGCGCCAATGTGAGTGTTCACACCAACGCAAAAAACGCCACACATAAAAGCGGCATTTTTAAAAAAACGCCTCTGATTCGTTTTTTTTTTTTTTGATGCGCTGCGTCAAAAACTATCCGAACCAACGAGACTGGCGGGTTTGCTCACGTGTCTGGTAGTTCTGAAGTTACAGTAAAACACTACTTGGGGCGCTCAAACACAAAAACTGCCTTGGCGAGCACACATACGGCGAAGAAGATATAGCCTACAAGGCAAGATAGCTATGGGCACGACGAATGTTTGGAGCATAAAGTGCTATGATAATATTTATATTAGTATTTCTGTAAAAAAGTATAGTAGGGTGACAAACAGTCCTGTTTTGCTGGGACATGTGTAACGGTCACTTTGTGCTTTTATAGAAATCTGAGTTGAGATCGAGAACTGAGCATAGTGTGCGTAGTGTCAGTTAGATTTTGACAAGTGAGGAGAGGAGATAACCGCTCTGCCGACTCTTTGTATTCTTTCTTTTATTTTAATTTTCTATTGTGACCAGAGTTGGAAGTTTGTTTGTGTTTTTTTTTCTCTCTGATCCCCATGTATGAGGACGAGTGTAACGTTTGAGTGGTTTTATTAAACGCGGGGAAATACGACAACTCTCATGTTCTCGCGCATCTGTTCATCCAACAACTAGTGCTATGTTTTTATCTCTGGGCAACATCTCAACTTTGCGTTACACATCCTGTTTTCACATCCTGTCCTGGCTGTTTGTAAGTGATAAAAATGTCCTGGTTTTCAAAAAAACTGCCGGGAAAGATCAGTTCTATAGCAAAATATAGGTGGGCAAACAAGGTGGATGAGGAAGAAAAACAGGATAAAGAGGATGAAAACTAAAGATATAAATAGATTTTGTTTTTGTTTTTTTAAGTTTGTGAGAGCTATTTTTTGTTACATTTGGAGGCATTTCTTTTAGTTATTTATTATTTATATATTAATTTTTCTAATACAGAAGACATTATTTCTATCATTATTTCATTCATTATTTTTTTAATCTGTCATAATAAAACATAGAGACATGAATATGATCAGCCTAGGATAGTATTCTATTATTTTTTTCTGTTTTACATTAAGCGCCATCTAATGTCAGGGAATGAATTTGCATGTTCGGCTCATCGTCAGCGAAAACGCTTGGGTGATAACGCGCGCTACATTCGTCCCGGTGTACGGGCCTTAAAGGTTCTGTAAGCGATCCTGGGTGTTGACGTTCGGAATATTATCAAACAAATCGGAGGCTAGCTAGACCCTCCCTCCTCCACATCTCACCTTCTCCCCCTCCCTTCCGTGCTTCCTGAAATAATTGTAAACTTGAATTGTGTGGGTTTGGCGAACATAAGCGTCAATTTAGAAGAAAAAATAATAATTTAACTTTACCCACCTGTCCAGCAAAAACAGAGCAACCTGAATGTCGGACTGGAAGCCCTTCTGCCGCCGGAGTTCTCGCCATCGTTCAAAAGCTTTACCGATGTAAATTCGGAACTTCGCACGTTCTTAATCCGATTCCTCCTTCTTTTTAATTTGTTCATCAGAACGTCGTCTCTTTGGTCGTGTGTCGTCCATTTTTCAAACTTTCCTCTGATGCTTCTCTCTCCTTCACACACACACACACACCACCTTCATGTGCACGCGCACTAACCCCCCCAGACCCACCCTCAAATACTTCTTGCCAGTGATTGGCTGGAACACTGTTTGTTAGGTTTCGTGGTCCGGGTGAGACATGATTGTTTTGTTGCCGTTTGTGGAGCCTGTGGTGTCTACAGAGACCGCGTTTTTTACAGTGTGTTTAGGGGACAGGCAGCTAGCCGATAGTGAGGAGACGTTTGCTGTATGTGACAAAAAATGTTTTGGCTCCACATCGCTTAGAGAACCTTTAATGGTTCAAACATTGCACACTAAAGGAGGTGCCATATCAGCATGATAATGCACCAATACACACAACAGGACTTGTTACAGAATGGTTTGAACATGAAACTTCCCATGGCCTGTACAGCCACCAGATCTGAATATTATTGAGTCACATTAGGTTGTTTTAGAGGAGCAAGTAAAAAAACAACAACAGTTTTCCTCCACCAGCATCAATTGTGACCAGCCACTGTTCTGGAAGAGGAATGGCTCAAAATCCTGTACTGCGAAGGACTTGCATCTGTCATTGCCAAGATTAATTGTTGTATTGGATGCAAAAGAGGCCCTACCATACTAATATGTCTGTCTATCTGTCTGTATTATTATAATCATTTTAATTCGGTAGGCAGAAACGGGCTCCAATGAATTCAATTTATTACTCCCCACCACTTTTTTCCTTTCTTAAAAGTACAATAAAAACATTTTGGCGAGATGCTTCCATGCATTAAAGATGAATGCATATGGGAATGTAAAACACAGACATTAACATTTTGATTCTAAGCCCACAAAAACTTCATTGTTTTTTTTTAAAACAAATATTTAACATTTCCATATTTGTGTCTACATATAAATTCAGAGACATTTTTCCCAGTCCTATGCAATATAGTTCTTTATGTTTGGCAGTCAGTCATGGTTTTGATTTTAGATGTCCTTCTTGATTTAAACTGTTTAGAAATGGTTTTATTCCCCAAAGAAAAGCAAGAGCATTTAGTGAGCAGGATTAGTTCACTCACATGCAGACGAACAACACAAAACATGTGTTCCCCTGCAGTGTTTCATGACTGTCCTCTTTCCTCTTATACCCGGTACAAGGACACAACTGGAGACAATTAGCAGAAAATGCTATACTTAACAAATGGTCTTTTGTTTCCTGTTCTTTGTCTTTCCATGTCACAGGCTATGTTCAGAGAGGCAATTTACTTACTGCATACTGCATTATACTGCCTTATTTGTGTGGAAAATTGTATTGTAAAAAAGAATGCATTTCACAACAATGAAAATTTCAAAAAGCAGGATATACTACTGTGTTGTCACATGATCACACTACTTTTGTTATATGATCTTCATTGCATGTTCAATTCAGCAAGAGGTGTCCAAGTATTGTGAAAAAATGTCTTAACATTTGAACTATTATATTTTATAATTGTATAGTATGTATGTAGGCTACTATATACTGCAACATACAGTACATATGCTTCACACAAACAGACGATGTTATGTTATTTCAAATGTTGATAGAGCAGTTGTTGCTAGTCTGAGGCTTTGAGCAATGTAATCCTTGGATTTCTGACCATAATAATGGACTATGAAGGATATATGCGTGTGTTTGGCTATGTATGATACATGCAGGCTTATAGAGTGGCGTCCAACTGCCTGAGTATAGGTCTTGCCTAAACCACTCCTTAGATGCTTTCCGGTGCAACATGGCTCATTCTACATGAACTAGCAGATTACAATTCATAATGGATGAATATCTAAGTCTCCTCCAAATCACCTACAGAATAATGGGCTTTAAAGATGCCTCCATACATCACGGATATGAAGTCTATGCACGATTTAGGCTAATGTCAGTTTGCTACTCGCATTAGGCTAATAAGCAATGGTCGACAGATGCGTGTTATAATGTTGTACTGTTTTCTAGTATTAGGCGGAAAATGTGTCTATGCTGTGTCCTTGTTCCTGATTATTGGAGCGATCCTTGGAGCATTAGTGCTTCACACATAACAGGCACAAGTTGTCCCTATTGAATGTTGAAAGTAGCAGTTTGGCCGAGCCCCAGGCTATGAGCAGATGTGATCCTAGGTTCATGACCATAACAATGGACTATGGAATGGTGTGTGTTGTGTTTTGGTTATGATCGGAAACATGGCAGGCTTTATGGAGCTGCTGCCGACTGTCTCTGAAGAATGCTTACTGTGTATATGATTTGATACTTTTTTACAAATTATATTATTAGCCTAACAATTTTACTGAAAAGTTTAATTGAAACATTAAAAGTAGTTTTCAGAATGTCTTAGTATCTGGCTTTTGCTTTAATGACTGTAGAAATTGAACTACATGAACCCTACAAGTTTGTGTAAAATCTGTTCTCCAGCATGTTTCGACCATCTTAAGCTGCAATGGATGAAGAACCTCTGATCGTCTGTACAAAGAGTCACATGATCAAATGTCACAAATATGCTTATTTGCTTAATTAATAAACATACTGGTAATAGTGCTGCAGAATCTGACAAATTTAATTGAAAATGACAGTGAGTAGGCTTATCCAGCCTGATCTCACGGGAATTCGTACGAATTTTACGAGGTGGCTAATTCATAACAATTCATACGACCTCACTCGAACGAATTAGTACGATTTTGCTAAATCGTGCATATTTTACAAATTAGCCAATTCGTATGAATTCGTACGAATGACCTACCCCTTACCCCGCCCCTAAACCTACCCATCATGTGGGTTTAGCATGAAATTGTACGAATTTTGAATTAGTACGAATTAGCCACTTTTTAATCATTTGTCGAATTCGTACGAATTGGTCATGAGATAGGCTTATCTGTGCCTTAACAAGGTCCCAGAGCACAGAGTTCAGAAGAGGGGGATGAAGTGTCAGATGGGACTGCACGCTAGTTTTAGGCTCTTTTTGAAGGGGTTGATTTCGATAGAGGCAGTTCATTGATATTCAGGGATTTGACCTTATGACAAGAGCGGGTCACGGAGGTTAAAATAGCCACGCCTCTGTCCGGAAAGCTCTTTCCTCAAATGCACATACATCCACACACTTTTACTTTTTAAGGCAAATTTTTCCCAATAATATAGTCAAGTAGCCTACACTGTAAAAATAAAGTTAAGTACAACCAACATTTATTTCAACTTAAATTACTTTAAATCAAATCACATCAATTATATAAAAATTAGTTGAAAAAAGTTGAAAATTGTTTAACTTATTTTGATGAGTTAAAGTAATGTAGAATATGTTTTTATAACTTATTGATACAGACAAATTAATAGTTTCAAATAGCAAGGATGCATTAAATTGCTATTTTACATGCATACAGAAAAAAAAAGTGTGTGGATCAAAAGACACTTTTGTCACTGTACTTTTCATCGGCCTCCGTTCCTTTAGTTCAAGTCTTTTTAAAATCGCATAACATTTAATGAGTAAATCTTCTTTCTTATAGATAATGTAAGTAGTAAGAAATGCATTTGTAACTGTGATATGAAGTTGCAATTATGAGAAATAAAGTCACAATTAAGGAAAGGGCTCACAGAAAGAAAACAAGCAAGAAATTAAAAGATGTAATGAGAGAATGTGAACGTCAATAAAGGAACAAGAAATCGAATAGAATCATGTGATGGAAGTATAACGGAAGGCCATTACCCTTTGGCCTTCAGTAGTTTTATGTGCACAAAAACACACTGACACGTGTGCACACAACACACACTTTGGACTAACAGAGCTGGCACTAGTTAAGAAGAAACAGTAACAGCTGCTGCGGTGGCATCTGTGAGATTCCATTTTTCACTTGATTAATTCCTCCTCACACTGGACACTGCAAACACACACACAGTCATTTCTCAGCTCTGTAATTTAGACGCTGACAGCTTAATTGCTGATCAAATAGAAAAAAAAACGTCAAATAAAAAATTCTCATATTAAATCTGGTTGATTATGTTTTTTGTCCTATCTTGTAAGTATTGCTTTACAAAAGCCATGCATCGTAACGTAGAAGCTTGGTTTTATTTGTTAAACTAATTATATAGTCTAAATTAACACCTGTTCAGATCTCTACAGTAATGCTTTATTCTGTGCTCACTTGAATGGGTAACCGACCTTGAAGGAGATGAGCTTAAACCTCGGTATAGACTCAGCTGTTGTATCACATCAGCAATCCATTCCCATCCACAGATGTCAGTTTAGCATATGTGCTTCTCTATTAAGCTGAAAACAACACTCAATACCACTATTGTGAAGGAAGAGACTTGTGGAAAATTGAATGGGAGGTATTATAATCTTCAATGTGGCAGCCGTATAGGACATGATTGGTATAATCAGCGTCTTGTCTTATTGCTCTAAATTTAGAATGATTTAAATAATCAAGATTTCTTAAAAGAGTATTTGAAATGTTATTAAAATGTTTAGCCAATAATAATTGTAAGTATAATTACATTCATTTATATTTCATCTATTTAAAATAATAGACAGTCTTTTCTTCCCTATATCATGACATACACTCTTAGAAAAAAAGGGTTAATTGGGGTTCTATATATGAAGCATAGGGTTCTTTACTCAACTCCAAAGAAAAAAAATGCTAAAAAGGTTCTATAATGACAAGAAAGAATCCTTTTGGCACAAAGGTTCTTTATAGGCTATAATTCATTAATATATTACATATTCTGCATCATTTTGTAGTTGTAATTAAATTATTGTTTATTAACTATTGACTTAATATCACCATTTTAATCATGCTGATTTTTGGAGGAGAAAAACTGAAATGGCACTCTTCCAACCCTGTATCACACGAAATACGTTCTGAGGAAACTATTTTGCAAATCGCAATTACGTTACATGCCAACATAAAAGCAGTGCTATTACGTTGGTCCGTAACCTAATATGTCTCATTGTTAATACGTAGATACTAATACGTAATTTTCAAATATATAAAACGTACGTTTTATACGTTTGGATAGATGCTAAAACGTATAATATGGACGTATTTGCAACATTTAAATGTAACATTATTACGTTTTTACAGCTACAAAACGTTGAATATTTACGTTTTCATATCATAACGATATCTGTATACTTTCACTTTTAAAGATAAATATAACAAGACCCCTTAATCCTACTCCCAAAACCTAAACATATTCATTTTATACAGAATATAAAAAGGATGAAACGTAATGGACAGAGTAGATGTGTAGGTAAATTAGTTTTAGCATTGAAATATATTTTGAGCCACTAATCCTACTCCTACCCCTAAACCTAACCATACCATTCCTTAAAACTATGTAGGCTAACACAATTATGAAGAAAAAAAAACATAACAGACAGACAAGTATACATTTAACAATAATTTATTTATTGAGAAAATCATGTCAAAACCGGGTAACGTTAACATTACCAAACGTCGTTCACATGATGATGCGTTGCAGTTGCAGTCCTCTGGCAGTGTTATAGTAGTTGTGTATGAGTTACAGATCAGAATTAAAGTTATTAACGTTAATCCATGAAAATGTTAATCTGATTTTGGTTCGCTCTCTGAGTCTGAAGGCGCGCTCTCTTCTCCATTTCAAATGTACTAAACCGACTGAAACACGGCATGTCGCAATCTGTGACGAAGCAGGTGAGAGCCAATGAGCGTTTGATATCACTGCCGTAAAACATGTCGTAACGCTTCTTGAAGGCGCATTTTTCGAATTTGAATTCATCACCAGCGCGGATTTGACGTTTGCGGTCGCTGCTGAGAAATGAAGAAGAAGATCACTGGATAAAAGGCTGAATTTGGATCTGTTTCTTGCAAACAACGTATGGATTCTAGGATTTGGTTTACATCAAGCTAATAAAATGTATGTTTTTTGTGAATGTATCAGTATGTTGTGTTTTATTGGAGAAAATGCTTTTGTGTAAATATATTTATGAGTAACGTTGGCCTATTATATTAATAAATGCGAATGAAAACTTAATTGATAAGACAGTTGAATGCAATAGAGTCAAAACTTTAATGCCACGATTATGCATAAATAGTAAAGAAACCTGCTTTGGATGTATTATGTTCAGGATAAACGTAATAGCACTGCAATAGTATTAGGTTATGGACCAACGTAATAGCACTGCTTATATGTTGGCATGTAACGTAATTGCGATTTGCAAAATAGTTTCCTGAGAACGTATTTCTGTGATACATAGTTGCACTCTTCATGTGATATTGATTAACTACATAAAATATAAAAATATATAGCCTACATTTTCTAACCCCCATATATCTTGAATTCTGTGATCATTCACAAGCACTACATTTTAGGGTCTTTATGTTTGTCATTAATATGAAATATTTAATCTGGAAAGGACAAAATTATAATGAATGAACCCAAAAGGTTCCATATAGAACCTTTTTCCTGGTTCCAAAAACCCTTAAAAAGGGTTCTGTTTAGAACCTTTCCGGGGTTCCAAATAGCGCTGATAGGACCTTTTAAGGTTCTATATAGAACCTTTTCTTCTAAGAGTGTAGGGTGCGTCTCAATAAGTTCCTCTAACAGACTAGTTGTATAGACTACACTATTGCTACGGCAAAGATGAAAGTCAAAAGTCCTTAATTAATAATCACAGGCAAAGTAACAACCATCATAGACAAGACAGGACAAAGACCTGAACAAAAACAGGGAGTACTAGAACTAAACAAGGGAACTAATGAGATAATTGATGGGCAACAGGTAAATACAAGACTAAATCAAACACATGGGAAAACTGGATAAAACTAGCAGACAACGAAGGTAGAGTCAAAACACAAAGAAATAAGAAAACAGAACCGTGACAGACAGCTCCCTATATGATTCAGTAGTCAGGGCACTGATCAGACCATTTTAAGGGCTGTTTCAATCACAAAATCCTTTGCTCCCTAAAGTCTCACAATGTACCATGAAAACCAGGGAGCATCGATGCTCACTGTTCCCTTAAGGGATAGTTCACCCAAAAATGAAAATTACCCCATACTCACCCTCAAGCCATCCTATGTGTATATTATATTCTTTTTCAGACGAATAATCAGAGTTATATTAAAAAATGTTGTGGCTTTTCTAAGCTTTATAATGGCAGTGAATGGCTGTTTTTGTTTTGAAGTCCATCAAAGTGTATGCATCCATGATAAAAGTGCTCCACACGGCTCTGGGGAGTTAATAAAGGCCTTCGGAAGTGAAGCAATGCGTTTGTGTTCAAACATTATCCATATTTAAAACTTTATGGACTAAAGTAATCAGCTTTCGGCAGATGGCCGAACACAATTAGACTTACACTAAAAGAGTAACACCTGCAATGCCATAGGATGTAGGAGTAAGCTTTGACGAAAGGAGTAGCGTAAGCTTCTGCGAAGTTCTGAAGTGCAAAACATAAATCATGTGAGCTAACTCGCTACACATAATGACACATGGGTTTTTTTTTTAATACAAACCATAATTTAATTATATTTTGTAACCATGTAGTTCTATCACATATTTTGGTTCTGTTTTCACTGTTCTGGGGTGCGTTTCCCAAAAGTATTATTAGCCAACTATGGTCACAAGTTCCATTGAACTCTATTGGTAACTATGGGAACTTGCAACCATATTGGCTTTGGGAAACAAACTCCTGGTTGGCCTGAGTTCCCTGTGCTTATAAGGGAACGTTTACATGGCAAGATATAACACTGAGACGTTTTTTTGCGTACAGATCGGATCTTCGGATCGGATCTGCGAAAACGACTTAAAACGCTGCTACTCACCGGCCACTCTATTAGGTACCCCATGCTCAGTAACGGGTTGGACCCACTTTTGCCTTCAGAACTGCCTCAATTCTTCGTGGCATAGATTCAACAAGGTGCTGGAAGCATTCCTCAGGGAGTATGGTCCATATTGACATGATGGCATCACACAGTTGCCGCAGATTTGTCGGCTGCACATCCATGATGCGAATCTCCCGTTCCCACCACATCCCAAAGATGCTCTATTGGATTGAGATCTGGTGACTGTGGAGGCCATTTGAGTACAGCGAACTCATTGTCATGTTCAAGAAACCAGTCTGAGATGATTCCAGCTTTATGACATGGCGCATTATCCTGCTGAAAGTAGCCATCAGAAGTTGGGTACATTGTGGTCATAAAGGGATGGACATGGTCAGCAACAATACTCAGGTAGGCTGTGGCGTTGCAACGATGCTCAATTGGTACCAAGGGGCCCAAAGAGTGCCAAGAAAATATTCCCCACACCATGACACCACCACCACCAGCCTGAACCGTTGATACAAGGCAGGATGGATCCATGCTTTCATGTTGTAGACGCCAAATTCTGACCCTACCATCCGAATGTCGCAGCAGAAATCGAGACTCATCAAGACCAGGCAACGTTTTTCCAATCTTCTATTGTCCAATTTCGAATGAGCTTGTGCAAATTGTAGCCTCAGTTTCCTGTTCTTAGCTGAAAGGAGTGGCACCCGGTGTGGTCTTCTGCTGCTGTAGCCCATCTGCCTCAAAGTTCGACGTACTGTGCGTTCAGAGATGCTCTTCTGCCCACCTTGGTTGTAACGGGTGGTTATTTGAGTCACTGTTGCCCTTCTATCAGCTCGAAACCAGTCTGGCCATTCTCCTCTGACCTCTGGCATCAGCAAGGCATTTCCGCCCACAGAACTGCCGCTCACTGGATGTTTTTTCTTTTTCGGACCATTCTCTGTAAACCCTAGAGATGGTTGTGCGTGAAAATCCCAGTAGATTAGCAGTTTCTGAAATACTCAGACCAGCCCTTCTGGCACCAACAATCATGCCACGTTCAAAGTCACTCAAATCACCTTTCTTCCCCATACTGATGCTCGGTTTGAACTGCAGGAGATTGTCTTGACCATGTCTACATGCCTAAATGCACTGAGTTGCCGCCATGTGATTGGCTGCTTAGAAATTAAGTGTTAATGAGCAGTTGGACAGGTGTACCTAATAAAGTGGCCGGTGAGTGTATTCTGCAGCCAGGCTATTAGATGGCGATGAAACACTATAGATTGAACACGTTAATATTGCATGTGCGTGATGTTATTGTTTTCACATATTTGCCTTTTGTCGTTTACACGTAAACTTGTTTTAAATCACCAAATATTCTTATGTTTTAGTTGAAAACCACAGAATTCGCCATGATTGATCATCTTTCGTCTGGGTCAGCCCAAAATTGTACAATGTGTACGAGGCGTTAAAGAGACTTTGATTGTGGTTATCTTTTTCATTCCTCTGACGGAGATCTGCTATAGCGTTCAATGTGGCTTGAGGCACTGATGCTTTGAAATGAGTAAGTAAATATGCTTAAATTACTAAAGTTGAGGGTTCATCGAGAGTAGTATGTCAACACACTAAGACACGAGTCAAATCAACAGATATGACTTTCTTTTGTCTGTACAAAGGATGAGTCCCATTGATCCTCAAAATCATTACAGCTTCTGCCAAGGAGCATTTTAACAGGTTCCAAGGACCACGGCTTACTTTTTAAATAAAACATAAACAAGGAAAATATCAAACCCATTAATCTTTCATTAAGCTAGCCTGGATAAAAGAATCGCTTAAAGTATCATTCGTTACCATCACTGCGAGAGCACATGCCCCCCCTGCTAACTTCAAAGGCTTTCTCAAAGAAAAAAGAGAGGATAGAAAGAGTGGATGAGAGAAAAAGAGAGAGAGTCAGTTAGCTCAGCTGTTCGCTACTTTGTGTTTGGCAGCGAACCAGCTTGTGGTCGCATTTTTATCTTCTGAGAGAGAAAAGACAGAGAGTGAGATTGTTAGCCTCGTAGGAACATTATCAAGACAGTTCCTCATAACACACACACACACCCGTTATAAAGAAAGCACAGCATATAGAGCCCAAAAGCAAACACTAGCGGAAGGGGCCACCATAGCAATATAGAGCTATTCATGTTGATCTTGGTTACCTGCACATTTTACATATGCATTTTCTTTTTATGTATTACACATCGTGTTCATTGACTAATTCATGTGACCGTGTGTGTTTAATTTGCTGACCTCATTTCATACCTTTTGTTTCCTGTCTTAGCGCCACCTCTTCCCTTTTGATTTCCAACTAGGAGAGAATCATTTTTTACATTAAGCTTGTCGACATAAACTTTGCTGTAAACAAAGTTAGAGAAGTGCCTCTTGAATTAACCCACAAATTCTACCCAGCTACCTAAATAAATTCAACCAGACATTGATACGAAGTGCACATTTTGTAGATGCACAGCTTTATCTTCTTTATATCTTTGACTTTTAGCAAAGTTCCACATGCATAAGTGTAAATTCTCTAATGAAACTAATGAACAAACAAAAATATTCTTATTTATTTATTTGTTTGTTTGTACGTTCATTCATTCCATGCAAAAGAAAGAACGAGAACCAAACAAAACACTCTTAGTACCTACATTAATATTTATCTGTAGATTTCTGTTTTGTTACATCATATTGTAATTCTATTTGCTATTGATATTGTATTAAAAAGTAATTAATTTAATTTAAAATACTTTTTTGTTGTTTTTATTTATTTCTCTTAGCTTTATACATATTTATATTTCAATTTGTGTACAGTAGGGCTGTCAAACGATTAATCGTGATTAATCGCATCCAAAATAAAAGTTTGTGTTTACATAATACATGTGGGTGCACTGTTTATAATTATTTTATATATATAAATACACACACATGCTTGTATATATTTAAATAATATTTTCATGAATATACTGTATATAGATTTATATATATTTAATATTTTATATATTTTAAAAAAAAATTCTTAAATACACATGCATGTGTGTGTATTTATATACTGTATATACAAAATAATTATACACAGTGCACCCACATATATTATGTAAACACAAACTTTTATTTTGGATGCAATCGTTTGACAGCCCTAGTGTACAGTACAGTATTGTTGCCATGACTTGGTCACTATAATTATGTCACGTGTGACAATTTTTTTAATGTTGTTTACCTCATTAGATATATTGATAGTATTAATCTAATTGTTTAAATTTTATGTGGCCCTTTTTGTTATTTTGGTTATTTCTATTTTTTTTTCTTAAAAAATATCACGTTTTCTCAATCATGGTTTACTTGACATTATAACTCAGACCTAAATTTTGCCTCAAGAGCAGCTTGAATTTAGTATCATGAGACATCTCTCTCTCTCTCTACAGTGCTTGCCTTTGAACCTTTGTCTCCATGTATCATTAAAAATGTAAATCAGACCCCCGTCCTCACATGACTCTCACACGCCTCTCAACATGTTATGCGTTGCAGCTGTAATGGACTGGAAGCTGTGTTTCTTGCTTTGATTTGGCTCACAGACCAGAGAATGGGCAAACGCTTCAGCTATCACACCTGTGCCAGTCTGATATGAGCTGCTTGGAGTGCCCGCTTTGTAGCTGTGCCAGACTGGGAGAGATTGGGGCCCGTGCAGCAATTCGCCCGTGCTGGTAAAGCGGGTCAGGTTATGATGCTCCTAGGGTGCCAAGTGGAGCAAAAGAAGTATGATGATCACTGGATGAGTTGTTATGCATGTCAGGCATTTTACAATGTCAAGTTAGCAAGTCTTTTGTCAGTTTACATTACAGTTATCACATAAGAGCGCATCATTTATTGCAAATATCAGTGTTGCTGAGTAACTAACTAAATATAGAGATGCTAACTTAAGCTGTGTAGCACTACCAAACAAATTTGTTTTTAATGTCACATTACCATGAGAATCAAGCCTCTCTCTCTCTCTCTCATATGTAGTGCTCAGTCCAAATCACAGTGAATCGGTTCATTCTCTCACTCATATAACTTTGGGTGGCCCAACTCATTCCAGTGATTTGGTTCATCCTGTCCCCTCTCATATTGAATCAGTCCGATTCATTCTACTGAATCAGTTTGTCATAAATGTTTCTTTCTCATATAACATTGAACAGACTAATTCATTCTAGTGAATTGATTTGTCATAAATGGTTGTCTCTCTCACTCATTTATTGTTGGCAGGTCAAATTTATTAATATTGAATAAGTTTGCTCTCATATAGAATTGAGAAGGGCGATTCATTCAAGTGATTTGGTTTGTTCTTTTGGTTGTTCAATCCTGCTCTGGGAGGGCCAATGTTCAGCACAGTTTATTTCTAAACAATACTGCCTGGAAGTTTCTAGTGAGTATGAAGACCTTGATTATAGGGCTGGAGCTAAACTCTGGCCCTCCAGGAGCAGGTTTGGACACACATTAATTGGTTTGTGAGACCTGAAACGGAAGCGATGTAACCTTTTTAACCAGCCGTTCTCATCCCAAGGCGTCATTTAACTGATACTTTCTGAGCATGCTTTAAAGGGATACTCCACTTTTTCTTGGAAATAGGCTCATTTTATAACTCCCTCAGAGTTAAACAGTTGAGTTTTACCGTTTTTGAATCAATTCAGCCGATTTTCTGATATTTAGAAGAATATCAGTAACCAGACCATTTCTGGTCTCATTGACTTCCATAGTAGGAAAAAAATATATACTATGGAAGTCAATTAGATGACGCGAGTAGGTTTAGGTCTGGGGTAGGATTAGGGTTAGACCAAAGATATCGTCATCTAACTAACTGACGCTGAAGGGTGCCTTAAAGATAAACTGAACTGAAAAAATCTACAATGAAAAGCGTGTTGTTTATGACAATTAGAAGTAAATTACACTAAACATTTTAATAAAAAGTATTAGCTTTTTATAAGCAACGCAAAATTGCGCTTGTTAGCGGTGGCAATTTCAATGACGTCACTGGCATGGTAGGACCCGCGGAGCTCCATAGACAAAAGCTGTGGTCCTGTATACACAAACGAAAATGAGCACTTTTAACGGCATGGATTACACATTTGAGCCCGTGAGGGACAGGCCGAATAGTGTCTGACTGCCACCACATGGAGGACGATCAGTTTCAGGCTCCACTTACAGTACAGGATCGTTTGGGGGGAAGTGACTGGGCGTGAGCGCTGTGGAGCATGCATACCGCACCAGAGTTCGATCTGTTGCAGAGAGGTCAACCTGGGATATTTATTGATCGCGAAAATGCATCACCATGCACCGTTCATTTCGGATGCTGTTCGGTGAGAGAAATGTGTTCGGATAGGCTATGCTGTCTATAATGGATGTCCGAGCTGAGACGCGAGCCCCATCAGTAGCAGGGTATTTTACGATTAGGTGAGTTGGGCTAGCTTGTTACACTTTTCTCAGACTGTTTAGATTAACAGCATACTGTCAGTTCACTCTATGGGTGAGGGTGCATTTAGAAAGGAGAATCCCATCCTTTACCGTGAACTATACATCAGGAATCTTTTCCCCTCAGTCGATTATCAAGGATTCGAGTAACGTTAACGTGATGTGTTGAACTTGTAACTTGTGTAAATAAAACATTTAATGCAGACATTGTCAGACGTTTCATGTACTCATTGACGAAAGTACATATCTCTAGTTTAGATAGTGTGTCGCTAAAAATTCTGTTTCTTCAGCCATGTCAGCTAGCCTCAGTCTGTTTTTCTGCTGGTGCGGGTAGGCAACGGAGTGGTTACCATGCCAGTGACTTAGTTGAATGTTGAAATCCAACATGGCGGCGCCCGTGTAACAAAAACAAACTTTCAATGCACCATTTTATCCCTTTTAACAAATTCTGCCATTTTAAAAATTGTAGCAATGATAATTAATAAAATACATCTGTTATGTCACCTTTTCTCAAATTTCAGTTTAGTTCATATTTAATCAATCGGACTTCACAAAGTTATATGTGACAGAGAACTATTTATGACAAACCCTATTCACTAGAATGAATTGAACTGTTCAGTAATAGAGAGAGGACAATTTAGTTTCTCTCAATATTGCTTTCATAAATTAATTGATTTAGAAAAAGCAGTGTTCTATGTATGATTAAAAAAATATTATCCGGTTCGAGACGCATTTGAGGTATTTTTTATTTGCATAATATTTAGTTAATCTTTATGTTTTCAACTTATAAATGTATAAAGTATCAAGTATCATTTAATCAAACTTTATCAAACAGTTTGGATCATATGGATTACTTTTACAATTGTACTTGTACTCTTTTTGTACTTGATGTGTGGAAGTTTTGGTTTCATGGACTTTCGATGGATAGACAAAAATGCGAACAGGCCTACTCCTTTCATTGTAATTTCAAAGTCTGATGTTGTACAGAATTGTTAATTCGTTCAAAAAAAAACTAATTAAGTACATTACAAGTATATTAGCACTTTTCACAATATAGATTGCATCAAAGCAGCTTCAAGGTACCAATCAAAACATATTAATCAAAAATATAACAATCATTAGTTTTTTAGTGGAAAACATCCATGTTTGGTAGAGCTGATCAATGGTATTAATGATTATTTAATTAATTTGAATATCCCCAACTGAGCAAGCCAAAGGCAACAGTGGCAAGGGACCGAAAACATCAAGCGACCTAAAGGTGTCCTAAAACTCCATCAAGTGACCTGATGGAGAAAAAAAAAACCTTGGGAGATCCCAGACTCAGGCGACAAAAAGGTTACATTGCTTTTTCAACCCATTCTCATCCCAAGACGTCATCTAACTGACACTTTTGACCATACGTCAACGTCCAACGTTTTGACGTCAGTTAGATTGGATTTAAACGTCAGGTATTGACATATGGTCAAAAGCATAATTTAGATGGCGTCTTGGGATGAGAATGTGCTTTTTACATCTTCTCTATAGTCATATTAATAAAACTATGATGCAAAACACTCCCATATACAAACTTTAAATAAAAGCATGTTTTCGTATGCCGTTTCAAATGAGGGGTAAGGATGAGGGAGTGGACTCATCAGAGCTCACTGGATATTTCCTGTTTCTGATGGAGCTGAAAGTGGAAAAATGTTTTTGTGATTGACGCCCAGCCTCCATTTCAACACTACGCAACACTATGATTAGCTCAAGAATGTGTTCGGTTTAGTCTTGGTTGTGTCGGATGTTTTTTGGTAGTTGGATGGGTGAAAGGAGGGAAACGGAAGGGTGCTGAGATTTAATGAGATTCTGGAACAGTAGGGGAGATGGTTTTAATTACTGCTGAGGACTCGTCCGGAGGGGTGGAGGAGATGGGTGTGTGTGTGTGCAGGGGCTTTGCTGTGTGTCTTAGGGTGTGAGTTCACACACTGCTACAGAAGCATGCTGAGATCCACTGCCTTTGATGCTCACTTCTCTGTGGCCTTTCTCCACTCTCTCCCACACTTTTTTCCTCTTTTGCCCTGTCCTTCGTACCCTGTTTCCTTACAGCTCGTTGTAACTGCACAAAACTTTGTTAAAGTCATAGTTTGGACTACGAAAAGAGACATAAAAAGGCTTAACTTCAATGACCTCCAAGTTTCTTTGTGGGAGACAAGAGGAAATCTACTGGTTAAATATACACACATTTTAAAAACTTGTCAAAAAGGGTTTGTTATTGAAAAGACTAGCAGCTCATGGGGTGCTGGTTATCTTAACTATAGCTTCACCAGCAAGTATTTATTGGTCAAACAGCTTCACCAAACAGATTTTGCTGGTAAATATGTTTGCTTGTGAAAAGTGAGGCAATGATCCACTCAAAACCACCTCTAAGCATCATAAACAAGTCTGAAAATGCTGATCTAAGCTGGTATTTTCAGATGGGATGGAACTTAAAATGTTTAAAATGTAGAAGCACAAACATTTTCATGCTCAGAAGGCGCATTTATACCACCCAATTTCAAAATGGCATGCCCACATGAGCTCTAATAAATCAAGACTAAAAATCCAGTGTGTCATTTCAGATGAATCAAAGTGAATCAAACTGTCTCCTGCAGTACAAAAAGCTCCTAAACAATCTAGCTGACAGTTGATTCATGTGAATTGGTTGCGTAGTTCAGTCCCAGTGCCCTCAGCAGGAGTCTGTTGCTACGCTCCGTCCCTCTGTTCCCCCTCTGCTGCCCAACTGTGTCCCCACTCTTTTGTTGACTTTGTAAAAAGATCACATAGCTTCCCTGCTCAGCGTGGGGGGAACAAGAGAGAGGAGGGCGGCACGGCAGGGCTCCGCTGATGGTCAACATGAGATCCTCCATCCTAAGCAAAACTCGCTCTCCTTCCCCAAAAGAACAACAGTGAAGTAAGCTAATGTTTGTGCATGCGGGCCTCTATTTAAGGTTAGAGATACCAGCATGGATAGGATCTAATTAGGCACTTTCAGTGTTTCAATCAGGTTCTTAAGTACTGAGGTCACTTGTCTTGAACGTTTGAATTGGAGCAAGTGGGTAAAGGTTTGGAAAGTTAGCACTAAGTGTTAGCTCCTGCGGGTAGATGTAGTAACTACCCGCTCTGGTACTAAAGTATCTTGTTACATACTGTTTTCTGAGGAACATTATTTTGTAAGAAACATTTACTTTGACTCTGCATGCATTTCTACTCTACATTCTATTATACAAATGTGTGTGTGGGGGGGGGTGTATATTTGCTTTTTGAATAATGTTTTTTGAGCATCAGATCAGCATATTAAAATGATTTCTGAAGGATCATGTGACACTGAAGACTGAGTAATGATCCTGAAAACTGAAGTAATGATCCTGAAAGATTTGCCTTCACTGGAATAAATAACATTTATAAATATATTAAAATAGAGTTATTTTCAATAGTAACATTTCACAATATTGTTTTTACTGTATATTTGATCAAATATATCATAAAATATTATATAATACAGTTAGTACTTTAGCTTTTTTTATGCTGTTTAGAGAGAATATGCCCTTTTTTGTTAGCCTGACTAACGCCATGCAGACCACGTATCATTGAGAATGAAATGTGGTCTGGAAACCAAATGTTAATTTTCTCGTATTTGAGGCGTGGTTTACCAGCCCGTTCTCATCCCAAAGCGCCATAAACGCGCTTTTGCAAAAGCGTAAACATCCAACGCACATGGCACCCTTTAGCGCCAAATGGGACGTAAAGGCGCCTCCTAGTGGTCTAACCCTACCCCTACCCCATACCTAAACTTAACCATAACCGAAGCGTCTCATTTGGCGCTAAAGGGTGCCATGTGCGTTGGATATTTACGCTTTTGCAAAAGTGTCATATATGGTGCCTTGGGATGAGAATGCGTTGGGTTTACGAATGCCCAGAGTCGTTTTATTGGGTGCTACCAATGTCTATCAAATGCGCCTGTACGTCTATCAAATGCGCCTGTGCTCCCTCCCTGTTTTGTGACTGGTTGCCTATTTTAGGGGAAAATTGGGTTCATGGTATCCAGACTGCCTAGCAGCGCGAATAAAATCTCGCTCGCGCAAGGCAGAATGGGGAAACCCAGGCTACTTTTTTGTATTATCACATGGTAGAAAATCTGCAAAATTGACACTGTGTTTCCATAGACAGTAAGAAGTGGACAGAGCGATCTCATTGGAACTCCATTTGAGACGATTGAAGCCCGTTTATGACGATTTTTTAGCACTTCCGTTCCTGACGCGCAGACTCGCGCAAGGCAGAATGGGGAAACCCAGGCTACTTTTTTGTATTATCACATGGTAGAAAATCTGCAAAATTGACACTGTGTTTAAGCTTAAAGGAGCTGTATGTAAGACTGTGGCCAAAACTGGAACTGCAATCACTTTCAAATTACTATAGAGTGGTGTATCCATAGACAGTATAAGAAGTGGACAGTGCGATCTCATTGGAACTCCATTGAGGCGATTGAAGCCCGCTTTCTGGCGATTTTTTAGCACTCCGTCCCTGATGCGCAGACTCTAACAGAGCTTGACGACGTAGTTGTGACGTGAGCAAACCGTCTGTCTTCTAGTACTGTGGCATGAGAAATCTGAATCATTCCCTTCTGAAACTTGCAGAGGAGGAGAGTGTGAATAGGAGCTGTTCATGAGCTAGGAGAAGGAGACAATTCTGTTAGGTATTCTGATTAATTATTTTGTCATTTTGCCTCCACGTTTTCCCGATTGCACGTGCGCTTCTCCTCCTGTCCATACCGTAATCTCTCTGTGCGACAGAGAGTCGCGTGGTTATGACGCAATCGTTAATCGTTATCGACGCAACTGCTTCTACGGGGCCATAACATAAGCTACAAGGTAATTGAGCATTTTCATACATTGTCGTGTTTCTTTAAGAAATAAATAAAGGACAAATGGGGTCTTCCAACGCCTCAGATGTAAAGTTATTCGCTGTCAAAGTGACCCCAAAATGAATGGGACTCAATGGGAATGCCAACGCAAGTGAAGTTCTGCTACAAGATGGCAGCTCCTGTCGAGGCTTCAACTTCCGGTCGATGGATTACCCCCTTGGGTGTATCCCATCCCCCTCTCCCTGACTCCGAGGTTGCCAGCTGCAGGATCCAACTTGGTCATTTCTATGTTTGTAGCTGCAGCTGTGTTAACTAGAGCAGAGCTGGCAACCCGAATTCTGACTTAACTTGATTGACTTGATACGTGATTGGTAGATCGGTGGAGGGTGGAGCATCAGACCAAAACACAACATGACAACATCAACATCAGTTGAGGGCTGCAACTTCACTTTTTAAATGACAATTTTCTGGCTGGACTACTGTTGTCAGTGATTTGAAATGAATATGATTTCTTAAAGTCTAATGACATATCAAGGACATTTGATGATTATGTGAAATAAATTGCTTACATACAGCTCCTTTAAAGGGCATATCTCCACTTTTTTGGAAATAGGCTCATTTACCACTCCTACAGAGCTAAAACAGTTGAGTTACCTGCTTTCGAATCCATTCAGCCGATTTTCTGTTATTTAGAAGAAAATAAGTAACCAGACAGTTTCTGGTCTCATTGACTTCCATAGTATATATTTTTTCCTACTCTGGAAGAACTGTCTGGTTAATTATTTTCTTCTAAATAACAGAAAATCGGCTGAATGGATTCAAAAACGGTAAAACTCAACTCTTTAACTCTGGGTAGTGGTAAACTGAGCCTATTTCCAAAAAAAAATGGAGTATCCATTTAACAGGTGTTTTCAACTGTTTAAATAAAACTCACCTGTCAATAAATTTAGTAATCCTTGATTAGCTTATTCAACTGTGTTTGATTAGGGTTGGAGCAAATCTCTGCAGGAAATGGACCTTGAGGGCCAGAGTTGAGAACCTCTGGCTTAAAATTTAAAAGACAAATGAACAAAAAAAATCCTCAAAACATGTTTGTTTTCCCCCGAGAGATGTAGGCACCCCTATCAAAAAGACTCAACCCTTTCTACTTTTGGCAGATGTTTTCAGACTGACATGGCGTCACCCTGTTTCTCAACAGCAGCTATTATTAAACAATGACATAACTGATCTCAGGTCAGCCTAAATAGGGCATAAACACTATAACAGGCGACCTTCTCTGGTCTTTATCTTACACTCCCCTATTCTCAACGCATCCCTCCTGCATGCCCACAGACCCAGAGCTGGTCAAGGGCACAGTGTTGTCTGGCCTGGCCTTGATATGATTTATCAAGTGTGAAGGAAGTAGCATGTGCCAAGAAAAACATAGGCCTATATCTATCTACAGTTGAGGAAAACGTGCACTTGGGCAAGTGGGCCTGTCTTTTGTTTGTGTGTATGATTAAAAGCATTTCAGTGGGTAGAACATAAAGATTGATAATTGCCTTATCTGTGAGTGCAACCCACATTGCAAATCCACCCCCCAGTGGTAAAAGCCAGCAGGACATTTTCATTAGCTGAGAAATATTCTCAGATAGAACAACATCTAAAGTGAAGCTGTCTGAAGCTGCTATAACATGGAGCAGATTACTGTGGGGTTCTGTCAGAGAGCGCAACCTGGTTCTCTTCCCCCCACCCTTACTCTTCTACACTTTCTATTGAGTGTTGCTAATCAGACTGACACCCTGAATGTGCGGTGATAGCTGAAATCTGTCATAACTGATCAGTTTCATCCTCATTTGGGTTGTTAGTATTGCAAGCACACTAGCAGGGATTGTAGCAACAGCTAAAACTGATTCCTAGACTAATAGATTTGATGTATTGCTTTAGCATTTGAGCTAATGCTGCTTCTTTAAGGTGCACTCATTATATTTCCCTCTGAAAAATTAAACTTATAAATAAATAAATAGTATTTTTTAAGTTTAAATAATAGTATTTTTGAACTATTAATATTTGAGATGAAATGAAGACCCCAGACATATCATGAACCTACTAAAAGCTGTTTTGTTTTATATGGAGTGGGTCTCCTTATGGTGGCATCAGCTGAATTGGTAACCATCCTGTTGTTTCCTTTTGTGGAAATTAACTCTGACTGCAATAGAGTATTTCTTAAAAAACTTTAGTAGCCAAAAACATTTGCTTTTGCTTTCCTGTTCGTCAACATGGCGAATCCACCTGACAAACTTTAACCCATTGCAAAATCTGCATCGAGAGACCCTTATGTGAAATCCCAGGTCGTGTAGATTCCTATTTCTATTGAAATAACTGGACTTCGCCCTCAAGAATTCACCAAACAAATATGATCGCACTTTAAAGGGATAGCTCACTTTGTAATTCATTTTTGACATGTTTTAGTTTACCTCAAGGGCATCCAAGATGTAGGTGTCTTTGTTTTCACAGTATTTTAAATTTTTATATTTTTAGGTCAAACCGTTCTTGTCTGTCAGTCATATAATGCAGGTTTAGGGGGTCCACGTCAAAGAGCATGCACAGAGAAGTCCAAATTAAACATGATTTAATGACTCCGTAAATGTAAGTACACATTGAAGGCCTAAGACACTGAAACGAGCGGTTTGTGTGAGAAAACGAACAGTATTTATATCGTTTTTACCTCTTGTTAACAGCCATGTCCAACTGATCTGAATCAGTTGTCCAATGTCCAACAAAATTGAAAATACTGTGGAAACAAAGACACCTACATCTTGAGTGCCCTTGAGGTAAGCTAAAACATATCAAAAATTAATTTCAAAGTGAACAATCCCTTTAAGATTGAAAAAAAAAATTACTGAGAGCATCTTTAAGAGCATTCAAAATCAGTCAAAACTGAATTGGTCCTCTTCTTTCTACACTTTGTAAATTAATTCATAATAACTCTCATATGACATTAAATTTAACATACCCAACATCAGTTAAAGGGATACACACACCAATTTGTGTAACAAAACAAACTAAATATATATATATATATATATATATATATATATATATATATATATATATATATATATATATATATATATACATGGTAGTACTAAATATAAAACGTATACAAAGTTTATTTCCTTTGGTGTACATACAGTAGATGTAATGTGATTTATTGAAAGAAATGTGATTCCTTATATCTAGTGCCTTATAATTACTGACATTACATGTGACTTTCATATGAAAATTTGCTTTTAGGGTTATGCTAACATCCATCAAAGCAGATTCTTTTAATTCAACCAAAAGCATGGTGAATTAACTGAACTTGGACATATTAAGAGCGTCCATTGTAGTCATCAGCTTCTAGCAGGATTTTTATCTCAAAGGCCATTTGTTTCCACTTATTAGTTCAAAGAATCCCCTTCATGTCGGTCATTGCTGTTCAGCATGAAGATAATGCAGTAATTTAGTATTTTTTTATAAATTAAAGGCAAGGAGCATTTGGCTTATCTTACAAATTCTGCCCTTTTTCCATGTATTTTTCCTTCATTTTTAGAGGTTTTGCTTATTTGAGAAATTGATCACACTGTGCTTAATATGGATTAGGAAGGGAGAGAGGACGATGCCTGTGTTTTATTCTGCATAACCACAGAGTGCCTGTACCTACAATGTTTATACTGTATGAAATTAATAGCTTATAATATTTGAAATGCAACTTTTGACCACATATGATTTTGAGAGTCACAAATAACCGATAAATTAGCAAACATTGAGATTTTACCATGTGTGAGACATTGTGCTATATCAGATAGCATTACATCAGGCTACAATGGGAACTGATTAACATTATTATCTACAATCCAGATCATACCAGATTGCTATACGTTAATCAAGCTTTTGCTCTTCTTATTTTATTATTATTATTTACATACTGCTATAGTTTTTACAATTTTAAATAAGATTTTATATTTTCAGTTTAGCTCTTTATTTTTGATTAATTTTGCTATGTGCTTTTGTCAATTTTCTTCTTTTTAAAAAAATAATACTTAGGAATTTATTTCACTTTCAGCTTTAGATTAATGCAATATTTAGTTGTTTTATTGAAAACAACTAAATATTGCATTTATGGTACACATTTCATCAGTTCTTGTTTTCCCTGAATCAAAGCCATGACCTTGGCTTTATAGCGCAATGCTTTACTCTTTGAGCCACGGGATTTTTTTATTAGGTTTTAGTTTCGATTTATTTCTAAAAATGTAGTGCTTCAACAAACTTTTTTAGTTTGTTTTAAAGGCAACATTTCTTAACTTTTTCACCTAATATTTATGCTTTATTTTATTAAACAGATATATTTCTAATAATGTTCGTTTAAGTTAATTACCTTGCCGATCAGTTCGTCATCATTGCATTGAAGGAACAGTGTGCATTTTATTTCAGCAGAGGGATCTCTAGGGACTAGGGTTATTGAATATATAGATTTGTGTTGTTGTTTTTTTAGTTTTTTTATATGCAAATATGGCTGATTGGTGTCATCAGTTGCCATGTAGTTAAATCCCAAAGACAATGAGTGTTCCAATTACTTTTAATGAACACAAAGATATATAACACTACACATAAGTCACATAACATTGACGAGAGGCAATGAAAAGTGGAGAACTGGGGGCTTAAATATGCTGAGGATGGTAATCAGTGGAACACAGAACAGTATTACCTAAACTTTCAATCTTAAAGGGATAGTTCACCCAAAAATGAAAAGTCTGTCATACTCATGCTAACACAGTTGTAAGACTTCCGTTCATCTTCGGAACACAAATGAAGATTTTTGATGAAAACTTCCAAGTTCATAAAGAGATTGTAAAACTTATCCATATGAATTCAACAGTTTAGCCCAAAATCGCTTTTCGCTTTTTATGATGAACAGATGGATTTTATGCATTTATTCCCATATAAACATTTATCAACACAAACATCAGGTGTTACCACTGAATGGAAGTTCAGTCATCATAGCTTGAAGTGCAACGAACCAATGAAGTTCATTCTCCTGTTACGCAGCATGTATGAGCTTCAGCAAGAACCAATCAGGGTTGTTTCCGTGCATCAAACAGCTTCGGTTGAGCTTCTGAGAATAAAAGCCTAAATCAATTCTGTTCATCATATAAAGTGGTCAAGTCCTCTCATAAAATATGGACTAAATCGTCCTATTCACATGGATTTGTTTTACAGATCTCTTTATGATTTTTTTTTACATTTATGACATTTTTGAAGCATCAAAATTTCAGTTCAGTTGAAGATGAACGAAAGTCTTACAGGTTTGGAATGACATGAGGGTGAGTAAATGACAGAGTGAACACTTTAAATGTGTCTTTTGCACACTGCAGTGACCAGTAATCTGCAGTGCTATAGAGCAATTCCCGCTCTTTTTTCCACTTGGTAAAGCACATTCCACAAACATTGCAGTCCTAGTGTACATTTACATGCCAAGAGATTTAACACCACAAATAAAACATTATTTGCAAGACGAACGCAATATTTCACAAGAAAACGTTGTGCCTGACGTCACTGCCTCATGTGATTCAAGTTAGCCATTACACTTTTTCCAATGGCAGGAGCCACAGACCCTTTCATCTCCCAATAATTGAGTCATAATATAATACTGAGTTACTGAAGAACGTCTAATTCAACTTGGATTGATTCATGTGAATACCGGTATGCGATTTCTGCGACAGTGTTTCAGACAAGATTACCGCTAATTTCCATAACTGACATAGTCATAGCTTTAGATAAATCACCTGGCTTCATTTGCACTTTGCTGGGACAACTTCAATCCAACATTCCTGTGTCTTTCTCTATCTCACTTTCGGACTGGTTTGGGGCCTGAGGGGCATTCATCATCCCACCAGGCAGGGGGCACCTTTACTCTATACCTACTGCTGCTCACGCACTCTCCTCTGAGCTTTTCTTCTCAACAACCCTGTGCTTTTATTTTTTTTTTTTTTGCGGTGTTTTGAACATTTTAGGGTAAGTGACATATATAGTGCATTATGTCTGCTAGGTTTTCAAATCAAAGTGCACTGACCCATTTTACACACTTGCTAACTCTATGTCTAATTAGAACATACACTCTTAGAAGAAAAGGTTCTATATAGAACCTTAAAAGGTTCTAAAGCTCTATGTATTTGGAACCCCTAAAATGTAATGCATGAATGATCACAAAATTCAAGATATTGGGGTTTAAAAATTTAATTAATCAATATCATATGTAAGAGTGCCATTTCAGTTTTTATCCTTCAAAAATCAGCATGATTAAAATGGGATATTAAGTTACTACAACAGTTTAATAAACAATAATTGAATTAGAACTGCAAAATGTTGCATAATAATGTAATATATGAATGAATAATAGCCTATAAAGAACCTTTGTGCCAAAAGGGTTCTTTCTTGTCATTATCATCAATTTTTTTTTTTTTTGCAGAAAAGGTCCTTTGCAGATGAGTAAAGAACCCTATGCTACATATATAGAACCCTTTTTCTAAGAGTGATTAATAATATGTTGTGCACCCACTATGTTTTTAATCTCTCTTCTTCTGTTTCAGGTTATAGCCAATATGTATTAAACTTCCGTCTTCAAGACACTGTTGGGGGAGCCACTTGAAGCCAAGGAACATCCGTTAGCAGTCCTCTCTCTCAAATCAAATGAAAGAAAAATCATTACAAGAGATTCGAAGCAGTTCTTTTTCACATAGAGCATAAAACTTATATTGCCAACATGTGTGAGATTTCTGTCATGTCACCAAATAAAGAATTAGAAAATAAAAACCTCATTACTATGACTATTTCCAATGTGTGAGTTTGTGTGTAGTCACTTGGTGACATTAATCTACTGTATCTTGTTGTTGTTGGTAAATAGTGATGGGCGATTTAGCTGAATCCCACTGGACTGAATCACTAATCATTCTTAGATCTTGACATGAAAGCCAACCATAGATCTGCCTCCAAAATGCCCTTCAAGGTGCCAAGTTCCCAAGTTCCCAGTCCAAAGGATGAGGGTGCGAAACTGATAGACGAGGGTGTGAGGCTTCTCTGGAAGAGAGAGAGAGATTGCAGAATACTTAGCAATTGAATCATTAATCTTTCATCAAAGTCTGAGAGAGGCAAAAAAGAGAACAGCCCAATCTGGTAAATGGCGGGCTACATAGACATCATTGTGAAAACAGAAACCAGATTCAGTTAAGATTCACTAGAACATGAAAATGCATTTGTCAGGTAGTGGAACTTATTCCAAATACCATTTATTAGAAAGTAGAATTTGTTGGTTTGTTTTATAAATGTTCTTAATGAGAATCAAGCTAGCACTTTGTTCCTGACTGTTTTTTTTAGGGAAAAATCTAACTTAGGAAAAAAAAATTTGGATTCTATTTTTAACCATAAACTAACATTTGTAAAACTTTCTGGTAAGAAAAACTAAATGTTCTCTGGGATACTGGGAAAAGAAAGAGGGAAAAAAAAGAAAACAATATATAAATCGAGAGAACAGATAAGAAGCAGCTTTAAATTATGGAATATATTTTTGCATCTAAAACATTAATCAGGGCCAAATGTGCAATTATGCACATACATTTATTAATCATGTGTCTTAAACCTCACAAAGCAGCATCAATACAAACAAGATGCATTGCCTGAGAAATGGCAGATCTCTAATGATACATGCTGGGACCATTTTTGAAGATATGGCAGAAATTGGGTGGAGGGGACCATTCAGTATTTGTGTCAACGTCTATTTTTGTACATCACGTTGCAGAAGGAACTTTTTCATAAGGAACTTACTTTCATGAGGAAAGAACAGTGAAACCGGTTTTTAAACTGACATCTCCGAAAATAGAAATCAGTCAATATTACGATTTTGCAAAGCGTGTTTTCCCTCAAACTCAATTTGAATGTGAAATGTATTTTTTGTTAACGACGTAACTTGAAAATGTACCCTTCATTCTGTGTTGACTGGAACAATCAATGTTTAGTGTACTCGATCGCCATCTTGTGGTGAATGACGTAGTTTACGTGTGCCTTTCATATAGACCATGTGACCCAGTAACAAGTAGTTTTGTATCCTTCCAAATAAAATAGTTTTTCTCAATAACCTTTCCTATTCCATTTTCAAATAGCTTTTTTATCAATAATAAGTAATTAAGTCTTTAAAATACTGTAAAATACGAATAATTCTGAAAAATACGAACTATTAAAGTAAAGATGATGAATCTATTTAGCAGCGGAGGGATACATGTGAAATCAGGTTAACGAGCTGAGCTGAAGTTAATTGAACGTCATTTGGCGCGGATCGAAGAAAGGGTAAGAGTCAGTCGACGACTTCTAAGACTTCAATGACTTTATACATATATTAATAGACAGTGTATTGCTCCTGACAGTTGCTATTTTGCTTATTTTCATATTAAATATGGAAATACCAAGTAAAATGTCTTAAACCATCAAATTTAGTTTGTCATCTTGTCTTGTCAGTTTCTGGCAATCAAGTCGTTAACGCTAGCAGCTAACTGTTGCACTTAATTACATAAGTTACACGACGACAGAGTACTTTATTCTAGTATTTAGGTGATATATAACATTATTTCAAAACTTTCAAGTTGACTTTTTCAGCAAATAACGTTAGAACTTTCTGTTACAAGCACACAAACACGTTCCCTAATAACGTTATAGGTTATTAATTCAAATAAAATATTTAATAAAGTAATTGGGTGTAAGAATTATTTTAAAACAATAAAGTAACCGTGTATGATATTTACGTTAAACTATTAACGTTATGCCGAACGTAACGTTAGCCGCTAATCCATTTTACAGGCCCATAGCCGTCACTTATTAAGTTCGAACTTGTCAGCGAACTCGTTATAACTTGGACAATAAAAGTGCACTTTGTTCTAAAATGGAATCTAAGTTAAAAGTTAATTTTAGGCTATTCAAGAATTCAAGTTTAACCTAATTAAGAGACGGATTTAATGTCACGTGGCAGCTGCGCGCCATGCACGAGGACATGGATGATTCACGGTTTTAAATTCACATCGCAAGATTCCTCAACGTATTATATAAATTAGCTCGTTGTTCGTGCATATAATGTCGTTAAGTGTCATTTGGCTGTATATAATTACTTTGACGATGAAATTACTCTTTGTAAGTATCCTTTGATGATCCTCCTTGCATGTACCGTTAATAGGCCTAACGTTACTGCGTTTTAGATTATGGGAAACACCTCCAGTTTGGGAAGTTCCACTCAAAGACAGAAACAAATCATTTTAAACCGTAAGTTTGCGATGCAAATGATCCGCAGACGTTAGAGGAACAACGTAACGTTAATGCTTAGAATTTTAATGTGACGCATATAACGTTAACGAGAATATCTATAGAAGGAGCTCTTTTGGACCTGATATTTTTTTCACTCTTTTTATTCTTATGTTAACTTGCAGTATAAAAAGGACAACATATACCATTTGTGGTGTGCTCTCCCTATTTCATTTACACAACCATTAATTAACTGGAATGCTCCGTCCTTTTCTCCCTAATCCTCTCTTTTTTAGGTTTGTTTCCTCACCTATACTATAAAATGTAGTTGTCTCCCATTTTCACTTACATTTACTTAATAGCAGTGTTTACTGAAGTGTTTTATAGCAGGTAAATAATATTTATTGTCAGTCAAAATAATGACCTTTTTGTAAAAAATAATAGTGGTGGGAAGTTCGTGATCATTTTACTGACTTGGATCTTCTAAGTCTTAGTTCAACAAATGAACGAATCTTTTATCGAGTCATTTTGTTCATTTCGGTCATTTCATCATTATATAATTAAAATGTCATTTTAAATATCCCAAAACATCTAGTACTAACGAAAATATTGATTACATTTGTAAAAATAACATAAATAACTATAGGTAATGCAGCCAAAGCCAAATTAAGCAACTGAAATAACTGTATATTAATTAGTTGCTGGGTCTCAAGTTCAAGCTATTGCAGTCTGACCCTGTTATAGTTCACCTCACCTCCTGATCCGAGACGTTCTTTGCTTTGCAACTTCATATTTATCAGGTTTGTTCTCCTCCTCTCATGTATCGAGACGTTAGCTGTTGACTCGTCAGTGTCTAACTCTGATCTGTGCTGTCTGTGGGCCGTGCCATGTGCGATATAGCAGGACTCGGAAAGAGTAAAGATTAGTTCATCTCTCAGTTCGAGTTCGGCTGGGTCCAAGTCTTTCGTTCTTCCTGTCAGTCCCATTAAGTCTATGCTATCAGTACCGTAAAGGGGAATGATTAGTTCATTTGAGTCTTCGGGTTTGAGTCCTTCGCGTTCTTTTCTCACGTGACCACTCTCGCAGCAAATACAACATTCGTATTATTGACTGCGTCTGAATGTATATTGTGTTATATAGGCATTAAAATACAAAATATGTTCAATAAACATTATAAACAAAAGTTCCATTATTCCTTATTATTGTCCCTGTCCGTCTCTTTTCTATATAATGCATCTGTGGTGTGTTTTATTATATAGTATACATTAATTAACTACTATTATATTATACATCATCTACGTGCTTGTTTGTAAAAAGTTTGTGAATTAGTTTGTGAATTAGGCTATTCAATACGGTGACAATTCACGTGACTAAAGAACGAAGGACTCAAACCCGAAGACTCAAATGAACTAATCATTCCTCTTTCCGGTGGTCTGACAGCATAGGCTCAATGGACTGACAGGAAGAACGAAGACTCGGACCCGCCGAACCCGAACTCGAGAGATGAACTAATCATTTCTCTTTCCGGTACTGACAGCATAGGCTCTATGGGACTAACAGGAAGAACGAAAGACTCGGACTCGCCCCGAACCCGAACTTTAGACTCGAGAGATGAACTAATCATTTCTATTTCCAGTACAGATTCAGAATCCATATGGTGCGCAATGCGCATGCGCGGGTAACACAAAATGAACGAATCACTCCCAGACAACTCGGTAGTCCCGAGTCATATTAAAGATTCGTTCAAAATGAACGAATCGTTCAGTGAACGACACATCACTAAAAAATAATGTAAAAATAAACAATACTTGTACAGCATTTGTTAATCTTAGTTCATGTTAATTTCGTCATTTTACTAGTACATTAGTACAATCAAAAGTTGTTAAAGGGATAGTTAACCCAAAAATGAAAATTACCCCATGATTTACTCACCCTCAAGTAGGGGTGGGAATCTCTAGGCACCTCACGATTCCAATTCGAATATCGATTCAGAGGGCTTCCGATTCTGATGCTAAATCGATTATCTGAATATTTTTTTGTGTGTGACTATAAATACTTTGCTTTAAAAGTAAAAAGTAATGACCCATGAAGAATTAATAATACATTTTATTAACATTGCAAAGAACCAACAGGAAAATAAATGTGTGCCTGAACTAGCAGCATACTTGTTATCCATAGTTTTTTTGTTTTTTCTCTCTCCTCAAGTTGATGGGGACCAGCAACTGTTTGGTTACCCACATTCAAAAAAAAAAAATCTTCTTTTGTGTTCAGCACAAGAAAGAAATTAATACAGGTTTGAACAACATTAGAGTAAATAATGACAGATTTTTTTTGTGAACTATCCCTTTAAGGACGAGCGGCAGTACTATTTATAGACCAGCAAGCGACTTGTACTAAATGCGTTTAGACATAGACGCATATTACACCAGATTTTCTCTCAAATGTTTGCTTTCACTTTAGACATA
Source organism: Hybognathus amarus (assembly GCA_030378365.1). Taxonomy (NCBI): domain Eukaryota; kingdom Metazoa; phylum Chordata; class Actinopteri; order Cypriniformes; family Leuciscidae; genus Hybognathus; species Hybognathus amarus. Next base: position 69,834 of record JAQIUQ010001021.1, on the reverse strand, counting down.
GCCAGTTCTGTTTATGTAAACATTGTATGTATTTAACAGTATTAGCAGAAGACTCGAAAGATAACTTAGTCCAGTGTTTCAGGCGCTGTTTGACAGTGCCTTTGAGCGTCGGGAGGGCAAGGCTTATGCAAATAATGAACTTTTGTGAATTGCAGTGTCCGGTCGGCACCCATTCATTAACGTGCTGATGTGTAGGCTACGTCGCGTTGTACAGTTGAGACAGATGCGCCAGAACTGAACTGATTGAATGCACTGTAACACGATACTACGATATTTCTTCAAAAGCAGATAGTGGAGACATTTTAATCGTCCACGATCAAAAATCGTGCTATCGCACACCTCTCCACACGTCTAGCTTTTAATGAGGAGGGTGTTTGGATTTCGCGCTCAGTCATCACGTCTGCGTCTCTGTTATGTGCACTGCCACCTACTGTTCGGCCACTGCAACTTCTGCGCTTCAGAGTTCAGTCTTTCACGTTGCGTCAATATTACATTATTATAAATATATATAAATTTTTATATATATATATATTTTTTTTTAAATCGATTTTTGACATTTGTGAATCGATTCAGAATCGTCCACGTCCGCATTCGCGATGCATCTAAGAATCGATTTTTTCCCCCACCCTACCCTCAAGATATCCAAGGTGAAGGTCATTCTTCTTTCAGACGAATACAATCAGAGATATATGAAAGATGTCCTGGCTCTTCCAAGCTTGATAATTGTAGTTGATGGCTGTCTGTCTTTAGTCCATCAAAGTATGCATCCATGATAAAAAGTGCTCCACACGGCTCTGTGGGGTTGATAAAGACATGCTGAAGTGATGTGTTTGAAAAATATCTGTGTTTAATAGTTTATCAACTTCTATAACTGCGCCAAAAGAGTAACACTATGGAAGCTAGTAATTTTAGTTGATAAAGTTTTAAAAATTGCTATTTTTCAAACACGAACACTTTGCTTCAGAAGGCCTTTAGGCCCCAGAGCTGTGTGGAGCACTTTTATCATGGATGGATAGGGTTTGTTTGACTTAAAAGTAAAAAAAATTGTTCTCTGCAAGTTTTGCATCATCTGATCGGCTTTTGTGGATCGGCCTTTATAGAGATCGCTAATCACGCATCCTGAATTATATTATTATTAAAAAGTAAGAACATAGAGTAACAATTGGACTAATACAATTAAACGAAGATGCAAAGATGAAACAAACATTGCTTTGAGAGCATTTCAGGTAGGCTTAAGTTAGATCTATTTAACAGTATCATTCTATTAAGAAATGATAGCCTACAGAAACTGAATAATTTTAATAGTAATATAAAAAATAAAACACTGCATTAGTGCTGCACTTGTCATCAAAATTAACAAATCTTTTTCCGAGTCATTTGGTTCATTTAACGAACAAATTGACTCGGAAAAAGATTAGTTCATTTTGATGAAGAGTTTGAACAGGAGTGAACCATTTGAGCTTATAAAACTTAAACTTTGTTATTTTGTTTTTTTATGAGCGATTGTTTCGCTTGATAAGACCCTTATTCATTGTCTGAAATCGTTTAAAGCCCTTTGAACAGTTTGCACCGAAACTGTCTTTTGGACCTTGAACCGTTTGGTTCCCATTGAAGTGCATTATATGGAGAAAAATTCTGGAATGTTTTCATCAAAAACCTTAATTTCTTTTCGACTGAAGAAAGAATGACAATGGACATCTTAGATGACATGGGGGGTGAGTAAATTATCAGCAAAGTTTTTTTCAAAAGTGAACTACTCCTTTAAGAGACAGTGCGTGAGTACCAAACAGAGAGACTCGGTTGCTTTTGCTTCTATGTGTCCATCAGGCAGTCCTTATTGTCGAACCCTGACTTATAATAAGCTTGAAGGATCATTATCGGCTGATCATGATGACAAAATTCGGTAGTCGGTATCGGCTGCAAAAATCCTGATCGGAGCATCCCTAATTTTGACTATAACTTTACTTGTGTACAGGATTTGGAAAAGGTCAAAGCATTGTGAAGAAGCATCAACATGACGGGACGAGCTAGAGCGAGATCTAGAGGCAGAGGTCGTGGTCAGGAACCTGCGGCTCCTGGCGCGGTGGGTTTTTAAAAAATTATTATTTGAATATGTTAACTTTATTGAAATAACCTTATTAATATTAATTTGTCTGCAGCAACCACCATTATCACATGAGGCTGCAAAGCCTGTTACGCCCACTCCACCTGAAGGACAGCTGGTGGGCAGAGGGAGACAGAAACCTGCACCTGGAGCGATGTCTGAAGAAGGTAAGTGGAGAATATGTGTATTATATACTCTGTACTATGCCGTAGTTTACTATAACATTCATGAACCCCATTTCTGGGTCTTTACCTTGTTTCTTCCTGTAGTGATGCTGCAGATTTCTGCAGGCTTTCAGCAGGTAAAGATAGGGGAGAGAGGTGGGCGCAGGCGGGATTTCCATGATTCTGGTGTCCACACTCGCCAGCTCATGGAACATGTGAAAGAGTCCAAATCAGGTAACACCAAAATTTTAATGAGCATTTTTGCCCTATTGCAAATATCAGGGTTGGGTATTGGCTCTGGTTTCTTGATTTGATTCCGTTGAATAATTTCTACTTGATTATAAATTAGATTAAGTTAGATGAATCCTTTAACTGGGAATATTTCAGTTCAAATGACAAAAATGTAAAAAAAAGAAAAGAAAAAAAAAACATTTCAAGTAAAAATGTTTCTTTATTCATCAAAGTATCCTTAAATTAAGTTTCCACAAAAGTATCAAGGAGCAACACTGTTTTAACATGATGATAAAAAGAAATGTTTGTTTAGCAGCAAATCAGCATATTAGTAATTTCTGCAGGATCATGTGACACTGAAGACTGGAGTTATGATGCTGAAAATTCAGCTTGGCCAGTACAGGATAAAATTACATATTAAAAAAAATATATATATTTGTATAATGTAAATAGGCTTGCTATGATAGTCGGTGTTACCGGTGTTCAGAAACAACACCGGTTACATATTTTGCTCACCGCAGCACCACTCACCCACTGTCGATTTGATTTATTTATTTATTTTTTTAATAAAATCATTTCAGTTAGAGAACAGACGCTGTTAAACTGAACGTGTCTGTTAATAAATCGTTCGCCGAACGAGAGTCGCCACACAGATCAGAACAAGCTGACTGACAATGTGACTGTGTAATATTTGGTGTCAAATAGAAATGTAAAAGCACCTCTTTAAGCAAATTTGTCTTTGCACTGTTGTTTTGTTTTTCATTAAGAATAATAGGCTAATGAACTAAGTAATCCACCTTGAATTGGCGCTAATTTGAAAACAAAACTAAAATGTGCAAGGCCACGCTAGTGTTGGGCAATATGCTCCATTTTCATATCGTCCTATCATCAGCCTGTGAGATCGGCGATACATTATATTATCGTGAGGGGCGGGGCTTACTTATTTGATTATTAACTTGATGATTTATTCATTACAAGAATCTTTTTCTATTTTGCTATCAAAGGAGAGTGTTTATTAATAGGCTTGATAAGGTTATTTCCCGATATACTGAGGTAAAAAAAATAAATATTTTTTGTATCTGACTCAACATGTCAGCGGGAAATTTATGGACAGGATATCCTTTCATGCCATTACCAGGATGGCCGCGGGTCATTAAAAAGTATTAAAAAGTCTTAAATCAATTTCCCTAAAAATAAGGCCTTAAAAAGTATTAAATTGTCTTAAATTCAGATTGGATAGGTCTTAAATATGTTTGTCCTGTCACCGCAAAGATGCAGGCAAAGGCAATTGTTCTGCCAGCCAGGTAGAATATTTTCTACAAGGTAAGGTAACCTGTGTGTGTGTTTGAGACACGCGGGTGCGATCGAACAGTCATGAAAAACATCCGTCATTTTGTTCATACAGGACAACATTCGGTCTGCAAAGTGTTTACTTATATTTGTGTAGGCCTATACTCGCATTAACCCTTTCACACGTACGATCACACCGGTGCGATCAGTCTTGGCTGGTCCCTGGAGCGTACGATCACACCGGTGTGATTAGAACGCTCAGTGCATCACGTGATCAACTGCTAAATTCAAACTTGCTCTCCCGTGTTGGCTGGTGCTGAGCCAGAGACAGACACACTCAGTGCTGTCACATATCACAACTATTGAGTGTTTTCAACCACATAATGTTTATTTTAGGTTTCAGACATTTAAAAACACATAAGTACTAGCAAAACAATGATGTTGAGTTTGTAAAACAAAACTGAAACAGAACTGAAAAGGAAACTAAAATGGCGCTGCCCATTGTGCATACAGCTCAACTAACGCGATCGTTATAAAGATGTTTAAACAACAAAACACATCCACTTGCACATATTTGACAATCGGAATATCAGTGTTTCATGCTATAGCTAATACATTTGTGAATATTTTTAATCAAAAAGGGAAAATGACATAAAAGCAGATCCTCATTCATTCCGCGCTCTGTTTTGGTTGTGCTGTGTCACGTGACAAGCAATGACGCGTCACCATGGAAACATTAAAGTGGCAAGTTCTAAATAACGGTCGCCTTGAAAAACTCACGCTGGGGGTCAGTTAGAATATTTTAAACTTACGTGTGAAAGGGTTAAAACACAGTTTTAAAAGCAAAACATATTTATCAAACCCCTGTCTGTGTGTTGTAACGTCTGTCAGAGTTTGAAGTCTGCCCTGATGACGAATAGGTCATAACGAACTCCACGAGTCCATTTATAGTTGCTTTCTTTCAGTTAAGCACACTCTTCACATACATGTCGAATGTTAACAGGTTAAAGAAAACACTCTGTAAAACGCTACAAATCAAAATGGAAGTAAACGCATTATAATAAAACAAACCCGCTGATAGATCGGTCATCTTCCTTTTGCGCGCAGCGCGAGCATTCTCACTCTCACTGAGCGTGCGCGCTCACAAAACAACATCACGCATACAATAACGAACGCCATAGAAGAAGTCATCTTAAAGGCATATCAACATGTGATGAACACTACTGAACACTAGGTGGCCGTTACAGAGTTCCATCTTTTGGACATTCATCAGATCGCATTGGTTTTCATTTCTTGTCCTCAAAACAGGGCACTAATCTGTTTATTTTTAAGTGTTTGTAGTATTATTTTCAATTATGTATAATTCCTATGAGGAGAATAAAGTTAAAGTTAATTAAAATTAAGGAAAATAAATATATTGATCTGAAATATAGCAAATTAATTTTAATTTTTTAATTAAAAGGTACAATAACCAAACATATCACTTTTTTATCTTTTTATTAGTTTAATTAACAAACTAATTATATGTAACTTCATCAGTACACTATAAATAAACTGGTTCTATGCCTTTATTAGTAATCTAAGCCTTTATTAATATACTTTATTATTTAAAACATACAAGGCTTAAGACATTTATAAAAATGCCTTCTATGTTTCTTTTCACTCCACTGTACTCCCACAGACGACCGCACGTATGCAATTGACAATTGGTTATTGTCATTTCACCATATTTTTTGAACAGACAGTGTGTTTACTTGGAAATATTACTATATATTTTCAGTTTTAATGTATATTTCCATCGTAAGTTTGGTCTTAAATTTAATTTAGAAGTGGTATTAAAAAGCCTTAAAAAGTCTTAAATTTAAATTGTCTATACCTGTAGCCACCCTGCATTACAGATGCAGGATTATGACTGTATTTATGCACGAGATGAAAACATGTTTTGATAATATCTTGGGTCAAAAAGTCTTAACTTTGTAACCTCTTCCTGTGACAGGTGTTTCAGGCACTGCCATTGAGCTGAGGGCCAATTTCATGCGCCTTCTTTCACGTCCTCTGTGGGCTCTGTATCAATACCACGTGGACTACAAGCCACCTATGGAGTCCCGACGCCTGCGCTCGGCTTTGCTTTTCCAGCATGAGGAGACCCTGGGCAAAGCATATACCTTTGATGGAGCAATTCTCTTCCTCCCAAACAAACTGCACAATACTGTATGTTTTTACATTGTGCTCGTTTACTCAATTATTCAATTACTCAGTCATTATTTTGTGAGGCTTTGGAGTGTGGATTTGATTTGATGGTCAATGATAAGTTGATTTGCCTGTAGGAGACAGTCCTGTGCAGTGAGACCAGAAATGGAGAGAAGGTTGAGATCACTGTCACACTGACCAATGAACTCCCACCATCCTCTCCTGTATGCCTGCAATTTTACAACATCCTCTTCAGGAGGTAATCACAGAATCCACTGTGTTTGAAATACGGCTGTTATTTGTGAGGTGTTAAACTTCTAGTCCTGTTTATTTTGTGTTGTAGAATCCTGAGGATACTGAACATGCAGCAGATTGGACGCCATTACTACAAATCCTGACGATCCATTCAACATTCCCCAGCACAGGTCATGAAAGTAGTGTGTTGTGTGTCTGTGCACATATACCTGCTGCTGGAGAATGATTGTACAATGGAACATATCTGTTTGCAGGTTGACAATTTGGCCTGGCTTTGTGACCACCATCCTTCAGTATGAGTCGAGCATCATGCTGTGCACCGATGTGAGCCACAAGGTTCTGCGCAGTGAGACGGTCCTTGACTTCATGTACAGTCTGAGGCAGCAGTGTGGAGACCAGCGATTCGCTGAAGCCTGCACCAAGGAGCTTGTGGGCCTGATTATTTCTGACCAAGTAAAATGAGCATACACTTACATATACTCTGCCAGCTGCATTTATTTGTTATCAAAAATACAATAAATCAGTCTTATTTTGAAATATTGCAATTTTAAAATATAAGTGTAAGTTTTTTTGGATGGATTTAATACTTGAGAGAGTATTTAAATAATTTGCAAAAGTGGTTTAACGTGATAATGTACAAACTTATGGTGTTGGTAAATGGTGTAATGAATTATTATTTACAGGTACAATAACAAGACATACAGGATCGATGACATTGCTTGGGATCATACCCCTAACAACACGTTCAAGAAGGGAGATGCAGATATCTCGTTTAAGAACTACTTCAAAACGGTAGCTTAATAATATAGGGACTTATTTTGACACCAGTTGTTGAATTTTATGGTCATACTCAAGTCATTTTCCTCCTCTCCAGCAATATGGTCTGGACATAACAGATGGCAACCAGGCTCTTCTGGTTAGTCATGTGAAGAGACCTGGCCCTGCTGGACGGCCTCCACCGGGACCTGCCATGCTCATTCCAGAGTTCTGCTACCTCACAGGTAAGTATTTTGAAAACCCATTAAAATGATTTGAAGAGTGCCGTTTTCTTTCATGTGATGTATCTGGATGCACTGCATTTTTTTTCCTAATCCTCATTTACTCATCCTTTTTAATACCCAGTATGCTGTACAGACATGAAAATCACTCACCTTTTGGCGAAATTCGCCGTTTTGAAACCAAAATAGGTGACCTACGTGAATCGTGTAGATTCGATGAGAAAATGTTTTGAGGAGGGGGGGGGGTTATAATATAAATGAAGGCCGTACTATAGTATAATGTGAGATAGGAATTAATATCTAAGTCATTACATTCAAGTTCATGTAACGTTTTCCCTCCGCTGCGGCTGACAGTAATTCTCAATTCAGTTCAAACAAACAGCGCGTCGACTCCTCAGTCATTCTCCATTCAAACAGCACAGTCGCGTCAGTCATCAACATTCAAACAGGACAGCGCGTCGCGTTCGGCAATGATGAAACTATCTCCAAGATGATTAAATGTTAATATTATTATACTATAGATAAATACTATATTATACTATAGACGATCTGTAGATAAAGCTCTATGGTTTCGTATACATTGACTGTCTTGCTGTAGTACCTCAATCATGTTTATCATCCTTTACCGCGTGTCTAGATCACAACACTGGAGAGCACTATCATTGTTCTTCACGCGCACAGTATCTGAAATTTAAAACTGTTAAAAGAAAAGGCTCAATAAACTATTGCATAGATATATACTGTATAATACACTATGCATCGATATATTTCCTTTGTGCTTTGAACTTGTCAATGCGGACTCGAAGAGCTCTATGGAAGAGCTGCGCGCTGTGACTCATGTTGCCTCAAGCGCATCATTCAGCGCTCAGCGATGCGCATTGGAGTCTTTTATAATCAAATCATAATACTTTTGCGCAATGAAAAATTATCAATAGTATTTTTTGGTTCTGTTCTGTCTATCTAGCATATGGTGCTGCCTCATTAAACAGCTGTGCTATACATTTGTGCTATATATATATATTTCTTAATTTTGTAGTAGACTATAAAATATTTGATCTTTTTGATTTTTATCTTGTTTTTCATGAATGCATTTTACAACAATACAAAGAGCAATGTGCAACGTTTTACCAGATTTAGTGCTACAGTTATTGTCTCATATTTGTTCCCCACTATTTTTTTTCACTAAATGTTCTGATTTTATATAATTATTGTTTTTCTAGACTAAATTTGACTGAGTTACCCACTAATCTAGTTTATGATATAATTTTTGTCATAGGTTATGATCATATATTTTTTTGTTGTTGTTTTTCTTGAAGTTGTCTGTATTAAATAGACTGTTAACACGCAAAAGAGTGATTATCAGTTCAACACACAGTTATAGAAATTCTACAGATTATTTAAAAAAAAAAATATTTGTTTTTTTTTACTACGTTGGTAACGGATTGGTATCATTCTTTTTTTATTATTATTAAAATAAGGCCATAATATTTTTTTACTCATGGCTGAAGTTAAGTTTCTCCAGCTCTCCCCAGGTTGGCAAAAAATGCATCTCAAAATGCATCAGATTGAGGCTTTAAAATATGGAATATTTAAAATTTTCTTACGGGGAGCATGCCCCCAACCCCCTAGAGGGGTAATATCCTTCTCACCTTTTTCACCCCTGACCCGTTTTCATGCCTGGCTGTAGTTTATTGAAATCAGCGTTTGTGCAAGGTGCTTAAAATGTGAAGCACTTAATTGACTAAATTCAAAGTAATTGTAATTTTTTTGCTACCAGAGGTCGCATTTTCAAAACAATAACAGACAAAGCTTGATGACGCTATGAATGAAAGTGGAACGATGCGAGATGTGGTTTTCACCATCCAGAGATGTATGGAATTCATGAATAGTATGAATTATATCAGCTAATAAATTTGTTTTTATATTAACTGTGTTAGCGTTTAATCTTTGATTATAAATGTGTCTTCCTTTGGTTTGCTTTTAAGTAGGCCTATTATATTCGTAGTCTTTACTGTGGTAAATTAGAAAAACACTGGAGAAAAGATAGCCTACCTTTTTACTTGCACGTCAACTTCTTTTTAAAACAATTAGGGCTTGTTATTATACTTGGTAAGGCTGTGTCAAGTTTATTTGTAAACCACGTTTCACACTCGCTTTTTTGGCAACGCAGAATCAAACAGCCTAAATGTCTTGCCCTTGTGGACGATTAAATTCGCTCTTCAGATATTTTACAAACAGTAGCAAACCTAAAGATATTAGAAAGAGATGGTCTCTTTCTTGTTTGTGTCCCACATCCCTGATCCCTCTCAAAGTGTAGCACTGTAGGCTATATCACGCATCTTTGTGTAGAAATATAAAACAAGTTTTAAAAAATATTTAGCTTAATTATATTTTAAGTTCATATTATTTACTGTTATGTATGTCAATGCTTTACAGGCTTAAGTGTGATGTTTCATTGACAAAAGTGCTCAAATGCATTTCTCTTATGAAATGGATGTTTGATAGGGGTGTAATCTGACCCTTAATGACGATTCGATGCTGATATCGACTTTAAGCCAGTGATTCAATTATTTCGAATACTTCAGAATTTCTAGTGATATGATTCAATACTAGATATTTAGATATATTACTAGTAACAATCACAAACCCTAGAAATGAATGTTAGAAATTAACATTTTTAGTAGTGAAAATTAAATTATTGATATCAAATATAAAGGTTTTTACCAGTTGAAATCAATAATTAACATTGTTACTAGTAGTAGAAATCTAATTCCTGGTCTCAATAACTATAATTTCAACTAAATTGTAATTTGTTGATATTAAGAATTAGGACTGGAAATAAAATAACTTGTCCCTGACCTATATGGATTTGTTTTCCTTGAAGGTTTGACAGACAAGATGCGAGCCGATTTCAACATCATGAAGGATCTTGCCTCGCACACAAGGCTGAGTCCTGAACAGAGAGAGAGCAGAATTAACCGCTTAATCTCTCAACATTGACAGGTTCTATTCCAGCCCTATTGATGTGCTTTGTTTCTCAATTATGAGTATTTGTATATTTTATCGGCTTTGCATACAATAGAAACGCAGATGTGCAGAATGAACTTACTACTTGGGGTCTGAGCTTTGAGAACTGACTGCTGAGTCTGAATGGAAGAGTTCTGCCCTCTGAGAGGATTATACAGGGAAGCAGAGCGGTAAGACAGACAGCTTTACATCCCAAAAGGCATTAATAATGTAACAGTTTCAATAAAGGCTTGATTATTTTCTTTCATTCTCATCTTTTAGTACGAGTATAATCCATGGGCAGCTGACTGGTCTAAAGAGATGAGAGGTTCCCTCTGATAAGCTGCATGAATATGGACAACTGGCTGATGTTCTACACAGCCGGAATGCAGAAGTTGCCCAATCTCTGCTTCAAACTCTCAACAGAGTGGCTGGGCCCATGGGAATCCGCATGCAGAGGGCCATCATGTGAGTTGTGTGAAACTTTAAAAGTTCAAAACTTTCCATTCAATTTTCATGTTAAATAAGCATTTCCTGCTCAAACAGGATTGAGTACGAGGATCGTCAGGAATCTCTCCTGAGAGCCCTGCAACAGAACGTAGCACGTGAAACACAGATGGTGAGACTAGCAATCACATTCATGCACAGTTTGAATATCCAGACTGAGCTTTTGTTTCAAACTGCTTCTGTGCCTTCCATAGGTGGTTGTGATCCTGCCTATCAATCGAAAGGACAAGTATGACTGTGTGAAAAAGTTCCTGTGTGTGGACTGCCCCACTCCCAGTCAGTGTGTGGTGGCTCGCACCATCAGCAAACCTCAAGCGCTCATGACTGTGGCCACCAAGATTGCTTTGCAGATGAACTGCAAAATGGGAGGAGAGCTGTGGAGTGTGGAAATCCCTGTAAGACTCTCAAATGTCTGTGGCTCTGTTGGCTTGTACCAAGTGTCCAATTCCAAATATAATCTTTGTCTTTCAGCTCAAGCAGCTGATGATCGTAGGCATAGACTGTTACCATGACACCGCTGCTGGGAAGAGATCTATTGGAGCACTGGTGGCCAGTCTGAACCATGGCATGTCCAGGTAATATAACGATTTGAAGATGGCACTGTTTAAACAAATATAAGCCTAAAATTATGTTGGACTGATTAGGCAATAAAACAAAAGTCTTATTGTGAATGCTTTCAAGAAACTGCATAACATTTGAAGTAGATGAAAGTTGAGTTTTTGAGTTAGAAGGGAACTTTGCATTTTGGTTATTGGTTGACTAGGTAGTCATTAGGATTTCATATTGAAAATAATGCTGTTGTCATTTGTTTTGTAGTTAAAAGATTTCAGAATCAGATTATGTGGTTGTACATAATTGTTGTATAATGTCGCTTCGTTATTTTTTCAGGTGGTTCTCCAAATGTGTCTTGCAAAACCTGGTTAGTGAGATCATCGATGCACTGAAAGGGTCATTGCAAGGTATGAAATGTTATGAAATCACAATCTCGTAATTACATTAATTACATCTCGTAATTACATCGCCGTGTCAGTACAAATCTGTTTGACTTGAAATTAGGTCCGGTGGGTTTCTGGGTAAATGCCTGAAATAAGGTTTATTGTGAACACAATCTCAAGATATTAATTGCAACTAAACACATCAGTAATACCTCAGTGATTTTTTTTAAAATGTACTTATTTATTTTTACTTATGAAAAGGCAATTGCTAACAAGTTTGTTGGTGACATTAAACGTCATTCCACAAAAAAAGAAAACTCCAATACTTGCTAGTCTTCTTTCAAAGCCTTGTTTATGGTCTTGCAAACTATTGATCTCAAACATTCCAACTTGTAGATTTTAAATGACATTGAAAGAGTTGTCGGAAACTTACTGGGGGTTCATTTCTAACTAACTTTAGCTTTATATCTTTTATTTAGGCTTTAAAATTCATAAAGATTTTAATTTGTGAAGATTATTTTTGAACAAAAATGTAAGAATTCATTTAGCTGGTCACATCTTACATTCTGCTGCAATAATCCACAAGCCATTAGAAAAATCCCTGGTCAGAGGGAACCAGGGTGATGTGAAATTGCAAGTTTGCTTACAAAATACATCATCCCTATACTGAAGCTGAAGCTGTGTCTCTTCAGCTGCTCTGAAGGCCTATCTGAAGTACAACAATTGCCTGCCCTCACGCATCATTGCGTGTCACCAAGATGGAGTTGGAGATGGCATGCTGCAGAGCGTGGTGGACTACGAAGTTCCTCAGATCATGCAGTCCATCAAGACCTTGGGGCAAGATTACGAGTAAGCCACACTTACAAAGACAAATTCACATGTTGAATTCCCTTGGTTGTATTCACATTTTTGTTTTGCACACAGGCCCAAGCTGACAGTTGTGGTGGTGAAAAAGCGCATCAGCTCCAGGTTCTTTGCCCGGATTGATGGCAAAATCGCCAACCCTCCTCCTGGAACAGTCATTGACACTGAGGTCACTCGTCCAGAGTGGTGTGTATAGATTCTACTCTCATCACGATACCGGAATTTATAACTCAATACCATACCTTGAAAAATATTGATACTCGATACCACAGGGAAAAACAGATTTAATTTTAGATTATTTGGGTTTGTTCTGAATGGACACATTTATTTGTGTAGATCATAAAGGTTTTTAAAAAGTCTTGCAGTTGATTTTAATGTGAGTATAATATTAGCCATTTTGTATTAGTACAATAATGTAAACCACTCATCTTAATGCTAACGTCTGCTTTCAGGTATGATTTCTTCATAGTAAGTCAGGCTGTGCGCTTTGGTTGTGTCACACCTACGCACTACAATGTGATTTTTGACAGCAGTGGCCTCAAGCCAGATCACATGCAGAGACTCACCTACAAACTCTGCCACATGTACTACAACTGGCAGGTAACCAATGTAGATCAGTATCACATGACTGCTGATATCTCTGCAATACCATGTGCCGTCTCATGTATTCCTCATGGCTCTTTCTTTCTCTGAAGGGGATTGTCCGAGTGCCTGCACCATGTCAGTATGCCCACAAACTAGCCTTCCTGGTTGGTCAGAGCATTCACAAAGAGCCCAACATGAACCTGGATGACTTCTTGTACTACCTGTAACCTGCTTAACTGATGAGATGGAGGGTCTGGAAGAATAAATGGGCCATTCTTAGTTTCTTTTACTGTTGAATCAGTTGAGTTAAAGTAAACTTTTTGTTTATATTCCTGCATGTGTTGAGAGGGAAGCAGGTACAAGAATGTTTGTAAGGGAGAAATGCTTATGGTCCTACTTTTTTCTTTTAAACATTCCCTTCTATTGTTCTGATGTCTTGTGAAGATCCCTGCTTTATGTAAAGGGATAGTTCAGATCGCAGATTTTTGGTTTTGTTGAACTAAACATTTATTTTCAAGTTTCCAATATAAAAGATGAAAATTTACATTTGTAGTGAATGTCTTAAGCGTTCATGTACTGCATTCATTCATGTATTGTTCATGTTTCACACAATTAAATGGGCTGTATGTAAACCAGAAGTATTGGAAAGAGCTAAAGATGAGAAAAATAAAGTATTGATGTGTTGTTGAAATGCGTCAGAATTTAGACTTATTGCAATGAACCTTAAAGCTCGAATTCCTATGGCTTGCTAGCTTTTCTTTGTTTGTTTAAAACTTGAAATAATTCAGACCATGGGGTACAGTGCAAGTGTTTTGAGAAAACTATGACATTAATGAGCGTTCAATATACTATTTTGAAAACATGGGGATTTGAATGAATTTACCAATTTCACGAACAGTTTACTATCAGAGGGTAACTGCAGGCGGCGCATGGGAGGCTCAGTAAACCCATAAACCCAGTTCTCCATTAAGTCGCAAACAGAAATCTTATTTATCTTAAAAGTTTTATTTTAATGCAGACATCAACTCATTCAGAATAATCTATTAAATCTAATATCTAGGAGGAATGAGCTTTCACATACACGTTCATTGACCCTATAAGGGCTAAATTAATTTGTGAACGACAATGGTTTTGATTGGGCCATTTTGCCGAGCGCTGAGGAAAATAACAGACCCCACGTGACGGCGTCAAACACTGACTACCTAGCCAGGAATACAATTTACACCTGAAGAATGACACTCGTAATTTGATTTTAATTGAAACACACAGCGAACAGTAAAGGAATAATAAATAGGAAAAAATAACATGACAACGCATTGCTGTTTCTATGGTTACTACCACCCTGTTTCGTGTAGCTGCGCCCATAATCGAATCTAAACGCGCAGAGAAGAAGAGAGCGTGAGTTAAAAGGATGGCAACCAAACAAACACGCACCACTTCACTGCATTAACTTTTAACGTTAAGGTGTTATTTATACACGTTTATCGACAAGTTACTAACTCCAACGATTAATTCATGTACTTTTTCCGATACACTTTAGTTTGTCGTGATCTAACGTTAGTCAGGACTTGCAATGGACATTAACGCGCGCGGACCGCTACTGATGTGTACTATCAACAGAGGATAAACGACGTTTCAACGACTTTGTTATGAGGGACAGACTGGCCGATTTAAACGCGGTAAGTGATTGATAATTAACCAGTTAGACGAACTAATTGTCGTTAACAGAGTCAAAACTAACGTTATATGGAGATGAATGTGTTTTAGTAACACAAGTACCACATTTCACATAAAACTACACATTCATATTTGGGGGTAACTTTCTTCATTGTTTATGTCTTCTAATGTTTGTGTCACTGTATCGGTCTTCCTCCGTGCTCATCTGTGTTTTTGTGCTATGTTTTAGGGCAGGCAAAGTGCCAGCGAAGATGGGGGTGTCATTGTGTCCATGGAGAGAGATGACTTCATGCAGAACTTTTTCAGAAAGGTAACTTACAGTTATTCATCTTAATGATAGGTGCTAATCGTCTGTACACTGTTGTTAAGGACAGTAAAATGTATTACAATGAAGTCTTGAATCGATTATAATCAGATAATTGTTTACATGTTCGTTTTCATCAACAATGAATGCCAGATATTTCAAATATACGTTATTTTAATATATAATATTTTTAATGAACTTGTTTATATATATTTTAATTTATTAATGCAATATTTTATTTGATTAAAGCTTTATTTCAGTAAAACTACAATAAGTATTTATTAGTTACCTCTTTAGTTAACATGAATTATGAATGAACAATACTTCAGCATACACTAGCATTTATTAATGTTAATTTCAACATAATACATTATTACAATCAGTTCTATCTGTTAACATTTAATGCACTGTGAACTAACATGAGCAAACAATGAATGACTGACTATTTTTATTAACTAACAGTAACAAAGATGAATAAATACTGTAACAAATATTTTGTTCCTTGTTAGTTCATGTTAGTTAATACAATAAGATAAGCTAATAAAACATTGTAAAGTGTTACCTTTATTTCAGTTATCAAAAACTGTTTTTAATAGTTTCATAGTTAGTTTTAATAGTTTAGTTTTGGTTAACAACAACGCCACTGAAATCTACACTGTTTAAATTAATAAATTAACCAATTAATAATACAAAAAAACCCCATAAAAAATTTAATCATGTTACACTTTATTTTGAAAGCCCACTTTAGACATTCTACTAACAATAAGTAACTTACAACTACATGTCCAATACCAGTCATTACAGTATTAGTAGCTAGACTTAATATCTGCTAAACACTTTATTTTGATGGTCCCTCAACAGACATTCTACTGAGTCTGACTATAGTAACTTTGCAAGTACATGACAACTTGTTCTACTAACCCTGACCCTAACTTAACAGTCTACTATTAATACTCTAATTATAGTTAGTAGAAAGCGGATTATCATTATAAACTGCAACATTAAAATGGAACACTGATATTAGGTATCACACTATCATAATGTACAGTATTACATTTATAATTTAATTACAAATATTTTGCAACATGCATGCATACCCAGCAGTTCACGTCTAGAAGCCCACTGAAGTGCACACTAAATCGTTAATGAAACCTTGAGGTTTGTGTTGAACTATGTTTACTTTTACTTTATTTCAGGTGGAGGAGGTCAGAGGTGTCATCGATAAGATCTCCTCCCTAGTGAATGAGGTGAAGAAGAAACATAGTGTGATCCTTTCAGCCCCCAACCCTGATGAAAGTAAGTCACCCCACTCAAAGACTCTGAAATTTGAGCAAAACAAGTAAGAACTAAATGAATTTCTGTATGGTCACGTTAAATCGTTTTTAATGACAAGGTGGTCAGGTTAGCAGATCGAAGGTTCAAACCTTTTCAGGGGTGATTTATGAGTCACCGTTGAGCCTTTGAGCAAGGCACTTAACCCCAGTTTGCTCCTGTGAGAGCAGTAAGAACGCATTTTTCCATTCCACTGCGCTTTTTTTTAACCTAGTTAAGCAATGTTTAACCTTTATCATTTTAAAATTGGGTTAATATGACACTGAGGCTAGTTTACACTGATCGTTATTTGAGCTGTAAATTTGTCCAAGGTACTCACTTTTAGCTTTCAGCCTCTTTGTTGTATTACCCAATAAATGACAATGACTGCGTCATACTGCTGTTGTCTTTGTCTGAACCCACTTTCAATTTTCTGTCATTCATATCCTCACACGCGCGCACACACACACACACAAAAAAAAAGACAACTGATGCTCAGGGTTCGGTCACGAACAAAGAAATGATTTTATTATAACAGGGAAAGACCATGGGCTTCCTTTGCCGGAAATATCACATCACATTTCTCTATACATGTACACCTCTGGATCAGCCAGGAAAATGCTGAAGGGAAAACATTTCTCACATGCGCAGATTGCACACACATACTTATGGGTAATTTAACCTTTTGTAATGTCTTGCCAGTGTTCATGGGGTGAATGGCGTCTGCTCACAATGACCAAATATATATATATATATATATATATAAAAATGGGGAAAAGAGACCCTTTAAAATTTACTATAGGGAGTCAAGTTTGGGCATGCAAGGAATCACGGTTTCCCCCATCCATTCTTAATTTGAAGTCAGTGTAAAGGTAAGTTTTGGCTGTTACTTGCAGGGCATGTATAGGACATGCAGGCAGGAATGTAAGTTTGAGATAAAGACATCTGCAAGGGGGTGGGTGTTTCTGCAACAAACTCTATGCTCTGTTTTTCTTACACACACACACACACACACACGCACGCACGCACACGCACACACACACAGACACACATGTTATATCTCGGAGATGTATCAAGTTGATAGTAAAATTGAATGATCTGTTTGAAGATTGTGATATTTCACCTATTTGAGGTGAAATACTTTTAATCTGTGTTCATGCCTGCATTTTATATTCTTCTCATATATAACTCACCATAGTGTTTTTCCAAACAGTGTTGTCATATTATGTGAAATAATGTAATGTAACATAATGTCCATATTTTTTCCAAACCATATTTAAAAAAAAATAAAATAAGAAAAAACTAACTTTGATAGCCAGTGGTTTATTTTATAGTCTATTATCTGAGTCAAGTGAACGTCAGGCCATGAAATTTTAAGAAGGAGCCTTTGCATTTATTTGATCAATATACAGTAAAACAGCAATATAGTAAAACAGTAATTTACTGTATGGATCAACATACAGTAAAACAGTAATATAGTGAAAGAGGAATTTACTGTATGGATCAACATACAGTGAAACAGTAATATAGAAAACAGTAATTTACTGTATGGATCAACCTATAGTAAAACAGTAATATAGTAAAACAGTAATTTACTGTATGGATCGAACCTATAGTAAAACAGTAATATAGTAAAACAGTAATTTACTGTATGGATCGACCTATAGTAAAACAGTAATATAGTAAAACAGTCATTTACAGTATGGATCGACCTATAGTAAAACAGTAATATAGTAAAACAGTCATTTACAGTATGGATCGACATACAGTAAAACAGTAATATAGTAAAACAGTCATTTACAGTATGGATCGGACATACAGTAAAACAGTAATATAGTAAAACATTAATTTACTGTATGGATCAACAAACAGTAAAACAGTAATATAGTTAAACAGTAATTTACTGTATGGATCAACAAACAAGAAATCAGTAATATAGTAAAACAGTCATTTACTTTATGGATCAACATACAGTAAAACAGTAATATAATAAAACAGTCATTTACTGTATGGATCAACCTACAGTTAAACAGTAATATAGTAAAACAGTAACTTACTGTATGGATCAACCTACAGTAAAACAGTATTAAAACAGTAATATAGTAAAACAGTAATTTACTGTATGGATCAACCTACAGTAAAACAGTAATATAGTAAAACAGTAACTTACTGTATGGATCAACCTACAGTAAAACAGTATTTAAACAGTAATATAGTAAAACATTAACTTACTGTATGGATCAACATACAGTAAAACAGTATTTAAACAGTAATATAGTAAAACAGTAATTTACTGTATGGATCAACCTACAGTAAAACAGTAATATAGTAAAACAGTAACTTACTGTATGGATCAACCTACAGTAAAACAGTATTTAAACAGTAATATAGTAAAACATTAACTTACTGTATGGATCAACATACAGTAAAACAGTATTTAAACAGTAATATAGTAAAACAGTAATTTACTGTATGGATCAACCTACAGTAAAACAGTAATATAGTAAAACAGTAACTTACCGTATGGATCAACATACAGTAAAACAGAAAATACAAGAATTGCATTTTTTTTAAATAGAATCTTTTGAAACATAAATGTCTTTACTGTTACTTTTGATCAATTTAATGCATCCTCTTTGAATAAGTGTATTCATTCTCTTATCCCAAAATATGACTTTGATATCAGAAACAAAAGAAGAGCTGGAACAACTCACTGTGGAAATCAAGAAACATGCCAACTTTGTCCAGGAGCAGCCTCAAATGTGAGTTTGATGTTGAGTTGCTTACTGTCTGTTGATGATAGTAAAGCAAAGATCACCAATGCACTTGAAAAAGGAAATAAGTTCTGATCTATTTTCTCTTCAGCAATGCAAAAGAATCTACCTCCAGATGAGCAGGAAAATGCAGTGGATGCACGCATTCAGAAAACACAAGTGAGACTCTCTCTCCTTTAAAATCCTACCATCCTGTAAAGGCATATTTTCATCCCACAATGATTTATTTCACTTACTGTTTTCTTTTTTCAGTACACTAACTTGTCACGTAAGTTTGTGGAGGCAATGACACAATATAATGAAACCCAAGTGTCCTTCAGAGAGAAGAGCAAAAGCAGGATTCAGAGACAGCTGGAGATCAGTGAGTCACACATGTGTACCTTCATACATTCACAAAAACACATGTACATATGATACCTGTTAACTAGACTTTAATTGACGGTTGACAGATTCCACTTAAAATTACCATACTCTATATATTTTAATGCATACACTGTATATTAATAAAAAAGGGGCCCACTGATTCCTCTTAGAAAGCGCAGGCGCTGCCTTGTTTTACGGTTTGCATATCTCCATTCCTAATTTCGTTTTCCCTTTTTGAATGATGAATATAGATATAAAATATAGCCTATTGAAACCTGTTGATATAGAGTTATTTCCTTACACGCAGGCGCAGAATGCATGTGCTAGCTCACTGTCAGCTGTAGTGTTGCAGTGTGTTTTTTGGCCCAGACGCAGCCGACACAAGCCGACAACACTACTGAAATTGCGAAATGAAAATACGCTCAATGGAAATGCGTCAATTTCGCAAAAACTCCCGTTTATTGCAAAAAAGTTTTTACGCTCGCATGAGGAGGTTTTTCAGGCAATTCGAAAAAGCATTTTTTTGCAAAACTGAAATGGAAACGGGTTTTGCGCATTCACAGTCACCTGACTTAGAAGACGGAGTGTGTTTTAGGCCCATGTCCGCAAATAATAATAATTATCATCATTAGCCTATATCCAAAAAGGAACAAAGCAATTCGTCACATCTCATTCATAGTACAGGTTGGACAATAATAATAATAGGGCTAAGATTATCACAAATAAACACTCGATTTTGACCAATATCCAAGAGTGTGTGCAGAGTTTGGAGCACGCACTGGATGGCAGACAGGCGCGGGCGCGCCGTGAACACTTTCATTTTCCCATCAACAGTGGAATCAACTTAAAATACTCTTATCATTTCTGGTTATACAGAAAATAATAACACATTATTCGCAACTACTTTTATTTGCATAATGTCACAATAACAAATATAAATATAGCTGCGAGCAGCGATTGCGGGCCCAAGCCGGTGGCACCGCAACCCCGGTGCCTAAAGGCACCGGGATGGCGGTACCGCCGGCTTTGGCCCTCCATCGCTGCTCGCAGCTATATCACATATATATATATATATATATATATATATATATATATATATATATATATATATATATATACTAGTGCTGTCAAACGATTAAAATACTTAATCGCGATTAATCGCATTAATGTCATAGTTAACTCTTGACTGAATTCGCACATTTTTATCTATTCTTAATGTCTTCTATTTCTCTATTGTTACATTTTTTTCTCATTTTAATGCTCTTATCAACATGGAAAAGTGGATTGGCTTGTTTAGTGCAAATGTTTTTTTTTATTATTATTGAAAATAACATTGGGAAATAGTGTTCAATTTCACTCTAACATATATACCCTAAATAATCTCTCACACAATGCAACACTGTCCATCAATAAAAGGGTGAAAGAAATACTGACGAGGTCCTGATATTGACGAGGGGGTGGAGAATTCACATCTATCTTGTGTGTGTGTGTGTGTTTGCTTGGCCATCATCAAGTGGTGTTTCAGGCTGGACGTGCTGCGATGATGATAGCTCCGTTCATAATGACAAAACATACAGATCGCTTTGGTCTTGTCAATGGGACAATTTGGCAACTTTTTAAAAGTAAACTTTACATTCAGAATCTCATTGGCATCCATTTCGGCGTCTTCGCGCTCGTCATCCACTCAAAACATAACGTTACTATTTGGCCGGCTCGCAAGCTGAAACGAGTGTGTGCGGCACAAAACGTCCTCGCGCTGCCGCTCTGAAACCCATTCATTTCAATTGCTTGCCCCGCGCGAGGACGTTCCGTTGTCCTTCGACCAAAGCGCAAGCGGATCTGAGCTAGACCGGAAACAAAACATCAGGCACGCCGCACACACCGTCGGGCTTGCGAGCCGGCTTTGAGTGGATGAAGAGCGCGAGACGCTGAAATGGACCAGAACGCATGCCGCGTCCTGTTGCAAAAGTATGTGAAAAAACTACAAAGTTTGCTAGGACAAAGAATCGTTAATCGCGCGATAAAAAACTTAACGCCGTCAAATTAACTTTGCTAACGCCGTTATACGTCGTTAACTGACAGCTCTATATACACACACACACACACACACACACACACACACACACACACACACACACACATTTAAAGCCGGTGGCACCGCCACCTTGGTGCCTTTAGGGTTATTCTGCACGACGTGCAAAAACGTAACCCCTGCTTTGGAATACATACTAGTATGTATTCCACAATTGGAATACATACTAACATACTAGTCAGAACTGAATAGTTGATATCTGAATGACAGATCACCATAGAAGTCAATGGAAAAAATGTGACTAGTAGTAACAAAAGAATAGTTACTAGTCACCATTGAAATAAGTACTAGTGTCTAATGAATAAGTACTAGTATCTATTTAATAGGTACTAGTATTTAATGAATAAGTACTAGTAACTAATTAATAAGCATTGGTATGTAATGAATAAGGACTAGCATCTAATGAATAAGTACTAGTATCTAATAAATAAGGACTAGTGTCTAATGAATAAGTACTAGTATCTTTAAAAAGGTACTAGTACCTAAAGAATAAACACTAGTATCTAAAGAAAAGGCACTAGTATCTAAAGAATAAGCACTAGTAGCTAATGAATAAGTACTAGTACTTAATGGAATAGATACTAGTATCTAAAAAATAAGTACTAGTAGCATGAAAATAGAGACTAGTAGGTTAAAATGATTAAATGTTAAAACGGTTTGCCATACTCTATCTGTCGTTTCGACTAGTCACAATTACGTTACAGATATCTTAAATGATAATACAAACTATCCAAAATGTAATTACGACTAGAAAGACGTTGTTGATATCTACAATGTTAATTACGAATAGTCAAACTTAGCTTTTAAATGTTAAAAGGGCTTGCCATACAGAAGTGTAGGCTCAGAGAGACACTCAACATTTTCAAACCAAAATATCTGACTTTCTGTGGGTCCTAGCTCATGAGTGTAAATTAGAAAGTTGTCCGGCTTGAGGAGAATATATGAATATATGAAACGATGAGATCAACATGTGTACTGAGTTTCATATTATTACATGCAAGCGTGTTTGATTTATGGACCAAGTTTTTGGAACCCCGTTCCAGAGGGCGCTGTCTAGCCCCCTTGCCACACCCGGGTACCATCTTCAGCCCGGCTCTGATGGCTGTGGGATCTGACCTGTGTGCAAAGTTTCAAGAGTTTTCAAACCCATTAAGGGCCCCAAAAGCCGCTAAGAGACTCAAAATCATCAAAAAAAGGAATGTTAAAGTTTGATGCGTTGCTATGGCAACATTATCTTAGATATTGAATAATGCTTTCACAGCTCTTCATCTGGCGTGTGTTTACATTATACAGATGAAGTTTGAAGCAAATCGGGTAAAAGTAAGAGTGTGATTTCAAAGCATTTTGAAAGTGAAACACTTTCTGCTGCCAGTTGGTGGCGCTATATATTTGACTCACAATAGTCACATCCATGTGATCGGCCTCTTACAACGAACACACTGCTGAAGTTTCATCAAGATCAGTTAATGTATGCAGAAGTTTTAACACACTTCCTTTTTGATTTATTTACTTACTTTTTTGATTTATGGACCAAGTTAATTTAATTAATACACTAATTATATAAAACTATTGTCAATGCACTACAATTAAACAGGTTATATGCCTTTACTTATAAAAAAAATAAAAATAAAAACTTATTTAAAAAATGCCAGGCTTAAGAAATGTATTTACTTTAGCAGGCCAGACACACAGTGAAATGATTAAGCCCCCTCCCCCTACACACACACACACACACACACACACACACACACACACACACACACACACACACACACACACACACACACACACACACACACACACACACACACAGGCAAAGAGACAGACCAAGGCTTAGAGAGAGCATGATCATATTCAAACTACAATATCTGACTTTCTGTTGGTTTGAGCTTATTATTGTTAATTAGAAAGTTGTTTGGCTTGAATAGAACAATATACACGGCAAGTTTTGTAACTGTCAGTAAAACTAACCAAGTTATAACACACTTTATGTGTCCTTTTTTAGTCAAAAAAATCCGCCACGGCCAAACCGTTCCAAGATATCACAAATCCGTCCGGAATTTAGCATCCTCAATGTCTTGACTTCATGCACACCGAGTTTGGTGGTGATTGGTAACAGCATGGGTTGTAATTTGATGTTTTTCTAGGACATTTATTTAAAAAAAAAAAACATAATTCCCGACTTCCGTTTGAACTGTCGTAAAACTTAGAGCACGAAGTTGTTTGGCCTGATGTGATCTATGAGTGTACCGAGTTTCATATTAATCCATGCACGTGTGTTTGATTTATGGACAAAATGTCGAATCCCTAAAAGAATGCATCCTAAAAGAATGGTAAAGTTTGATGCGTCGCCACGGCAACAGTTTCAAAGATATCAAGAATCCATTCATAGGTCTTCATCTGCCGTGTATTTACATTATACAGATGAAGTTTGAAGCAAATCGGGTAAAAATAAGAGGGTGATTTCAAAGCATTTTGAAAGTGACACACTTCCTGCTGCCAGTTGGTGGCGCTATAACTTTGACTCACAATAGTCACATCCATGTGATCGTCCTCTTACAGCGAACGCACTGCTGAAGTTTCATCCAGATCAGTTAATGTATGCTGAAGTTATGACACACTTCCTGTTTCACGTTTCTCTGCCATAGTTTCGTTTCCTCGCCACGGCCAAACCGTTCGAGATATCAAAAATCCCCACGCAAACTTTCATCCTCAATGTCTTGACTTCACGCTGACCGAGTTTCGTCGAATTTGGATCAGAGCTCTAGGAGGAGTATTTAAAAGTTCATTGCGTGTGTTTTACAAAAAAACCTCAATAGCCGACTTCCTGTTGGGCTGGGGTAAAAAGTAAGAACGCGAGGTATAGATGAAATTCTGCTATCGAGCGGATTATGTGTACCGAGTTTCATATTATTACATGCAAGTGTGTTTGAGTTATGGACCAGGTGTTCGGACCCCATTCCAGGGGGCGCTGACGAGCCGCCCTGCCACGCCCGGGTACCAGCTTCAGCCCGGCTCTGATGGCCGCGGGTTCTGACCCGTGTGCAAAGTTTCAAGAGTTTTCGAGCATGTTAAGGGCCCCAAAAGTGCCCGAATAGTTGCTAGAAAAAAAAAAATAAATAAAAAAATAAAATAAAAAAAATAATCGGAAGGAAAACAATAGGGCTCTGCGCCCTTTCAGGGCTTGAGCCCTAATAAAACGTTGTGCTTTCATGATCTTCGTGAATTGGAGCGCGAGAACTGAAACGATAGCCTTTATAGACTAAAGCTTTAAATGTCCACTTTAAAAAGAACAAATTCGAATCGTAAACTAATACCTTCTGATTATGTAATCCGTATGAAAGGTGCAGTCTCTCTAAAGGTGTATCCTGAGATTATGTTTTTAGCTCGCTTATTTTTTCAGATGCGTTTAGGCTATAATAACTCACCTATACAGCACTGCGGGAAAAATATCATAAATAGGCCTATCCAGGTTCTAATTTGGCCTTAGAAAACCAGTAAAATCTACATTTTTTTCCCCATATTAATTTGTGAATATTTTAAATGTTTTAAAGGGACAAAAAGTCATAAATATCTGAAATTTCGTTAAGATGTATATAGCGCAGCATTGGTGTGGTCAAACTAAAATGTTGGTGTTCAACTTTGCGTTTTAAAAAAATACATACAACAAGACATCGAAGCAGAAATAAGGGAGAAACACCCAGGAACTCCATGTCTTTCCCTGCCATTAATGCTTGGATAACACACCACGTCTCCTTCCATTAATAATAATAATGTCGAGTGCGGTGCATGGCTGTGAAATAGGTTATAAACCTACCAAAGTCCGTTGCCATGATTTTTGGACTGACTATCCCGAGAGGAAAAAAAAGACGTTTTAGTCGCATAACTTCGGTTAATGGAAACACCGTCATTTCGCAATTTGGAAAATATCGCAAAAGTTTTGCGCAAATCTGTAATGGAAACGCGCCTACTGTCAAGCTTTTGTCACCAGTCACATTAGCTCTTTGATGTCGGCTGGGTGTGTCATTAGAGATATTTTTTTAAAATGCATCAGTATTGGTTGAATATTAGATTATATATATTAGCTAAAATTAGATATTTAAATTTGCAACTCATCTTATATTTGGACATTTAGATTACCCTGGCCTTGATCCAAGACTTACTTAAAATTAATCTTTAAAAAAGTGCTACTATTTAATAGTTATTAATTTAATAATTAATTACTAACATGTGAAAATTGTATATTAAATGTAGTCTTTAGCCAATGTCTAAATGAATATCCGTGCTACACTTGTAGCATTTAAAATGATTAATTTTAGTTTAAGCGCTTTATTTTTATATTATTTAGGCAAAACAGTAATAGAATTTGGTTTCAATATGGGCAAAAATGTTTGCCTATTCATTGTCTTCCTCCTCTTATCACATGACGTTCTGCTCCTGAAATATAATTTGAGTAATGTGTGTGTGTGTGAGAGAGAGAGAGAGAGAGAGAGAGAGAGAGTTTGTGTGTGTGTATTAATGAGGTACTTTCTTTGCTTTACGACACGTGAAAACGGGGCGGTTTGTCACCAGAGAATGTAAGGTGAGTGTTACCTGGGCAACAGGCCTCCAGAGATCCTGCTGTACCTCTGCACAGTGGGCCAGGAGCGGAATGTCATGTGATAGTATAGTGAGTCATAAGTCATGTGACTGTTGTATTCGCATGAAGACCCAGTTACCTCAACTTTGCATTTGAGAAAATAAATCCATGAAAAAGGTTTTTCAAAAAAAGGTGACTTCAGTTGTATGCTATTTTAAGTCAGTATTTGAGGTTCAATTAGTATGTTGTGAAGATATTTATATAAGTATGAATACGTGCACTTGTGTGTGTTTTTTTTTCCAGTGGCCTTTGCATTGATGGCCCTTTTTTTCCCAGCTGAATCAATATAGTCCCCAAGGCAGACTTAGCATGACCACACACACATCACAGCCATTTATCCATTGAGAAATGACAAATTTACACACAGGCAGCCATTTGTCAATCAAATAATGGCCTAAACAGGATTGTCCAGTTCGTGAAGAGAGTGCTGTTTTTTCTGATCTTTTACACTTTGAATATTGTAGCTGGAAGAATTACGACTAATGAGGAATTGGAAGAGATGCTGGAGACTGGAAACCCTTCCATTTTCACCGCTGATGTGAGTTTGCTTTTCGAAAATGCTTATTTCCAGTCCTACTCTAGGCTGAAGGAAGGAATATAAAAATACTGCAGCTCTCACCCAGAGCCAATTTCCTTTGGCTTCTCATCTTACTGTTTTTGTGACATGACATGAGAGAAATAATCTTTTCAACAATTAGGCAGAAATAGCACCCTCTGCTGGCTGTTTCCCTCTGCTGGCATTTTGTGTAATGGTCTGTTTGAAGCAGGGATGTCCAATCCTGCTCCTGGAGGAGGGTCACTGTCCAGCAAAGTTTTGCTCTAACCTCAGTTAAACACGTAAATAATCAAGGTCTTTCTAGAAACTTCCAGGTAGGTGTTGTTGATGCAAGCTTGTAGCTAAACTCTGCAAGACAGTGGCCCTTTAGGACCGAGATTGGACACCCCTGGTTTAAAGGGACAGCTCGCCCAAAAATAATAATTCTGTCATCATTAACTACATTAATAATGTAGTTTTAAACCCATTATCACGATTAATCGCATCCAAAATAAAAGTTTGTGTTTATATAATATGAGTGTGTAGTGTGTATAATTATTTTGTATATATAAAAACAAACACATGCATGTATATATTTTAAGAAATATTTGCATGTATATACTTATATATAATATAAATTATATATATATATATATATACAGTATATACATAAAACATTTTTAAATATATACAAGCATGTGTGTGTGTATATATAAATATATATATATATATATATATATATATATATATATATAAACTAATACACAGTGCACCCACATATATTATGTAAACACAAACTTTTATTTTGGATGCGATTAATCACGATTAATCATTTGACAGCCCTAATATATTTATACAAAATTAATATCATACATAAATATAAATATTTGATATAATAATAACACATTTTTCTAAGTATATACATGCATATGTGTGTATTTATATATACAAAATAATTATACACGCACTACACAGACATGTAAACAAAAACGTTTATTTTGGATGCGATTAATCGATAAAAAAAAAGTAAAAAATACAGTAAAAACTTAATTTGTGAAATATTGCAATTTAAATAACAGTTTTCTATTTGAATGGATTTTAAAATGTAATTTATTTATGTATTGGCAAAGCCTGAATTTTCAGCATCATTATTCTAGTCTTCAGTGTCACATAACCCTTCAGAAATCATTCTAATATGCTGATTTGGTGCTTAAGAAACATTTAATTTCTTATCGTCTTTATTGTTCTTACAGTTTTTTTAGAAAAAAAGAGAGAGCAGGTTTTTATCATGAGGGTGAGTAAATGATGACACATTTGGGTGATCTGTCCCTTTAATGTTCATGCAATGTTGTCACAGTTTAAGTTCCTAGGGGCTGTTAAAAGATATCCTTTGATTTCAGATCATCTCCGAACTCCAGATAACTCGACAGGCCTCTCAACGAGATCGAGTCTAGACATAAAGACATCTTGCGGCTGGAGTCCAGCATTAAAGAGCTACATGACATGTTTGTAGACATGGCCATGCTTGTTGAGACTCAGGTACAGTATACAGTTATCACTTATCTTCATTGTTTGTTTGTTCACTTATTTAGTTAACCTTTATTTAACCAGGCAAATCACTTAAGAACAAGTTCTTATTTTCAACAACAGCCTGGCAGGAGAGTTAAAATCTCCTGAAAGACATACAAACATACATTGCCATGCACATACATATACATTCAATTAAAACATTTACAGGATATGATAAAAAAAAGTGTTTTAAATGCAGAGATTGAAACATGTGACTCTAATTTCAATGACTTGTCGCACATTCCAATAATTTGGACAAGCGGAACGACCATGAACACTTTTCTTATTAGTTAGCATATTACTTGTTAGTTGTTATTAGCACTGCATTGTGCATTCATTCGTTGATTCACTCATTTCTGTTGTACAGGGTGAGATGATTGACAACATTGAAAAGAATGTTAACAATGCTGTAGAATACGTTGACCATGCCAAAGTGGAGACCAAGAAAGCTGTCAGGTACCAGACACAGGCCCGCAGGGTAAGAGTAAAAAAACATGGAGAAACTGATTAGCTCTGAGATTAAAGGCTGGAATGCACTGAACAACACAACTTGAACAGATTTTAAAACACTAGACATCACACATTTGCTAACAAGAAAAAATCGGCATCATACACTAAACATCTGAGGATCACAATTTTGAAGTTGTTCCAAACATGGCAAACTCAGGCAGAAACATGTGCCTTGTTATTTGGAGACACAGCAATACTCAAACAATAATGTGTATGAAAATCAGCTTAAAATATCAAAGATGTTTGACTGGATGGAATCAAAGTCTTAACGCTAAAAGAGGCTTTGTCCATCATAGACTACATGATTTTATGCATTTTTAATGTCAACTCCCATTGCCCAAAATCTGCAGGCTGGGCTCTGACTTCCGGCAACTAGTGTCGACTCCTCCAGACATTAAATCATGGCAAAAATCTTGGCAAAACCCATGTAGTGTATTCCAGCCTTAAGAAGTTTGAGCTGTTTTAACTGAAAGCAACTATATCTTAAAATATATCACTGCTATTGTTTTGTCTCAAGATGCACACCAGTAATTTTTCTTCTAAGTCATGTGCATAAAAGCTACTTAAATGTCCAAATTAGACTAAGGCCTTTTCCTTGCTTAACCCTCAGGTGCTCTTCGTTTCGGAGTCACACTTGTTATCTTCCCGGTCAAAAGTGACCGGACACCTAAAAATGAAACTTTCTCCATCCCAGTAAAACCAATGCAATTTATTTTTGTTCTATAATATTTATTCTTTTTAATTTAGTATTTTGAGATAATTTAATTGAATTTATTAATAGTTATGCAATATTTATGGTTTATTTTTGCCATGGAAATATATATAAAAAATTTCTATATATATATATTTTTTTTTCAAAAAAATATTAATGCAGTATTTTAGTTTAATATAGAGTCTAGGCCTTCAGAAAAAAAAAATTTGAAGAAAATTAGCACCATCTGGTTACAGTATAGAGAAAAAGCGTAGAATCATGGTGTAACCACTAGATGGCACCATGTACAGCTCTCTATGGAGAGGCATGTGAATTCCCCAGATGTTTATGAACACATTTTTTTTTTTTGGTGGATTTGAATATATAGTTGAACAATCTCAAAAACTATTTCTTATAAAAAAATTGACAAAAAACAAAAATTTAAAAAAAAAATTTTCATTTCCCATTCATTTCCTATGGGGGTCATTTTTGACCAAAGACTACAAGTGTGACTATTTTTTTAAGACCACTTAGCATGCTCAGATCATGACCTCAATTTTTTTGTGTGTTCACATACATAATGCCATAAAAGTCACCAAGTTTCATAACTTTTAAAAAATACTTTTTGGAATAAAAATGTATTGGTGTGTATGTGTATAAAAGTGTGTTTGTGTGTGTAGGGGTGGGTATGTCTGTTTTGCACTCTTGATGTTTTAGAGTGTCACCCCTTCAATGCTGAGCACTTTTTTTCTGCATCGTGGCTCGATTTGTAGATTGTACACACACAAATTCTCAAAGTTTTTGTGTTTTTGTCAATTTCCCATTCATTTCATATGGTTCGGTCATTTTTGACCGAAGAGCACAAGTGTGACTATTTTTTTACGACCACTTAGCCTGCTCGGATCATGACCTCAATTTTTTTTTGTGTTCACATACCCAAGTGCCATAAAAGTCACCAAGTTTCGTAACATTCCAATGAAGCTGTGACTTTTAAAATTTCAAAACAGAAAATTTTTCGGTCAGAATAACCGAAGAGCACCTGAGGGATTAAGCTCTGTCTGTGAAACTAGGCCCACTTTTTTTGCCTCCAATCAGAGTTTGAAATATTCAGAAATAATACAGCCCAAACATATTTGGAGGGCCTTGAGCTCTTTAGTTTTATTCTGTCACAACATGTACTACAGGCTACAGAATTTTTATATGTTAACAAGTGCTTAAATAAATGCAATCTTTATAACACTTTCTTTTTGTCTGTAACAGAAATACATCATTCTTGCTCTCATTATTTTGTCCGTGCTTGGTGTGGTCATACTAATTGTTGGCTTGTCTGTGGGCCTGTCTGCTAAAACCACTACTAACTCCGCCTCCTCCAGCTCTAATACAGCCAATCCTGTCTAAGCATGGTTCCCAAGGTAACGGCCAATTAACAACAATCTCATCTAGCCCTACTTTCACGTTAAAGGGTTTGAAGAAAGATTCAAATAATGGCAGTTTATAGCTTCTAACAAATTACAAAAAGGTAAATTTACATTTAGTCATTTAAAAATACTGATACTTTTCTGTTGTTCTTTATCTCTGTGTCATAGAAAATGGTCTATGTTGGCATTTGTGGAGCCGTGTGCATCATCATTCTTCTCGTCATCATTGTCTTCGCAGTTTACAGCGAAAACAAATAGTTTTTTGTCCTGCTGCATACAACACTTCACTTGATTTTAGTACCAGTGAATTGTGTAAAAAATTCCAATGAATTGTGGTCAAAGACTTTCCTCTGAGTTGTATGCCTTATACTATAGCAACCAGAGGTAATTTTCTGTCTTTTATTTATTCAATGCTGGTAAGTCAATTTTGCACAATTGAGTAATGTTCTCTGATATTACAATACGTAACTTTGTGTACTTCGTTCTTTGGGAGGTCTGACTGACAATGTGGAGTTAAATGCAATCCAATAAAGTGCACTTAAGATGGGCTTTAATAAATTAATAAATAAAAAGAGTCACAAGTTCAAAATAATTTGTTTCAGCTTTTACACTTTGGTTCGACTGTTCAATATGACAGTTGTCTCCACACAATATGAGGTCAGATCTGTGAACAATGTTACAAAACAAATTTTAATCACTTAATGTTTTTCTTTTTTTGTCTCTTGCATATGACTGTATCCGAAAGGAATGTTACCAAATAGTCAAATGCTCACAAAGTATAACATAAAATAAATGAGTTGCTAACTCTGCTCAAAACTGTCATACTGTGTCCTTCTGTTATTGGTCAATGTTCATCATCACATACAATTGTGTTCAAAAGTTTGTAGTTTTATTGAGCAAGGATACATCTAATGGTCTCTTTTAATCATTTACATTGTTACAAATATTTAGCTTTCTATTCATAATGTTTAGAAATGTTTCTTGAACACAAAATCAGCATATTAGAATGATTTCTGAAGGATCAAGTGACACTGAAGACCAGGGTAATAATGCTGAAAATTCAGCTTTGCATCACAGAAATAAATTACATTTAACATTTTAATGTATTTTAAAAATTGTAATAATATTTCACAATATTACAGTTTTTTAAATCAAATAAATGCAGTCTTGGTGAGCATAAAAATCTCCTTTAAAAAAATCTTACAGGCCACAAACTGTCTTATTGTATCATAAATATCGCTTTTGCACCATGTCAAAACTAAAAATCATATGCTTTTTTATTTACATTAGCTTGTTTCGCATGGTATCGGTCAAATAATAATTATCCATATCCAGAATGTCCAGAAAACCCTATACCATTGTTTTAAAGAGAAGTCCTCAATACTCTTTGTTGATGACATCATCCTCACTGTTACCATGAGAACCTATGTGTGACAAAGCTGAAGCAGGTGCATATATTGATTCTCCTGGGATTTTACCCTGGACGCACAGCAGCTGGGGAACACACTCACATACATTAGACACACTAGATGCTGTCTCTGAAATCCACATACAGTGCACATATACACAGCATGATGAAAGCTGAAAAAATGCCTCTCGTGACATGACAATTTCAGGACATCACATCTCTGCTATTGGGCTGTGAGTGGGCAGAAGCGCAGACATTATGTAACTCAAATGTTCCTGCTTCAGAGACAGTAAAGTAGAGCATCCACACACACACACGCATGCATGCATGAGAGAGAGCCAGTGAGAAGTAAATAAATGAAAATCTCACCTGACCTGGTTAGGATGAGTGAATAAAAAGATGAAGCTGAAAGGGGAGACAGTGTTTGTAACGGTGAGTCAGTGCTCCTCTCTATTCTCTGTGTGAGTCACTGGAGCAGCAGCGTACTGTACTGGAAACCACAGGGAAGGACAACTAGGAAAACGTGAGTTCATTATAGGAACCATGCTTAGGATTTTCATTTTAACCCCTTTGAGAGAGGTTTGATTTTCTGTTGAACAAATTTCTTCTATTAGCGTCTTATGGTTCCATATGAGGAACCTTCAAATATCCATGGACACTTTTCATTGGATAAAACGTTCTTCCTAGTGGTAAAAGGTTCTTGAGATTAAATTGTATTTCACTCTAAAGAAAAAAATAGGTTATTTTAAGAACTGTTCACTGAAAGGTTCTTTGGGGAACCAAATTTGTTCTTCTATGTCATCACTGTAAAAAAAAAAGAAAAACCTTTTGGAAACTTTATTTTTAAGAGTGTAGCCTTGATTGTTATATTATGTTTGACGTTTTATATTAAAGGGAGCTCCACCCATTTGCATTAAGCTTTCCATTGTTAGAAACCCAGTTGATACTATTGAATGGTCATGCAACATTTATCATCTTCCCCTGAGACGAGAGAAATCTGCTATTTACCTTTCACGTTCCTTCAACAATGACGCAGAAATCGTTAATGTTTACGTCATGTTGGCAAGGAAGAGTAAGAGAGGGCGATTTCAGTAAAAACTACAAGCCCGAGTCCCCACCCTTCAAACCCGCCAGGAGGGGCATTCGGACCTATTGCGCTAACAGACCTATCACAGATCAGTGCCAATGCGTTTGATTTCACTGGCAAGAAACGTTTGAAAATGTGGATCGAGAACTACTGAATACGCTACGGATGCGTCATGGAGGATTAGGATTAACATTACACATCTTTTTTGGACGCTAAGCTAGCAGGCTCTTGTTCTGTGAGAAAGCTGAGTAGTAGGGGTTACCGTCCCTCTTTTCCTGGCAGACATGTTCGGCCCTTGATGTCGGGACTCAGATTTTAATCTTCTGAAGTCGCCATTTATTGTTTACATGTAAGTTGACAGCTTTTGTTTTCAAATCTAACTCAATTCCTTATGATTGGTGAATCTGACTGTTGTGTTTACATGAAACGTCAAACAAGTGATCGGTTGATGCGTTTAACATTGCTAAGAAAATTCCTGCTCCTCCGTGGAGATACAGACCGGTAACTTACGTCTCTAGGTGCCGCTCATCGGAATCTGCACGTCACCGGCCCTCACGCCCGTTAATCCGCAGACAGTCGGCACTCATTCGCGTGTCACACAGTAAACATGATGAATGACGACTATGTAGAACGCAAAGCCTCGAATCGCGGACATTTCTGGGCGATCTCTTAAACACATTTTCGACAGACTCATCACGGAGAATCACTGAGTAGACTGTTGTTTACATACTGCGAGGTTAGCGGTAGGCGTGGCCTCCTGAGGGCAGCGAAGCAAATGAATTCTGGGAGTTGATGTTTTTCATTCACATAAGCCAAAAATATATTTTCTGTCTTTTCTCAGTCTAGAAAGCTCCAAATTAAAAAATAATTTCACATTTTCTTACTACATAAATGACCCATTTTAAATACACATTCATCTTTCCAGAGGTGGAATTGCCCTTTAATTTGACGTTTAAGAACAAGACCAAACTTGTGTTCAACTATTGAAATGAATTGTGGAATAGACATCTTCACACGTTTCATCTTCACTTGTTGACTTAGCATTCTAACTTGTTCTTTGACATGACGGCTGTTTTTTATTCTTAATGACTAACTTTGCGCCATCTCAGAATTATTTATTAAATATTTTGAGATATACAATACTGTTCAAATGTCTAGGCCCAGTAATGTTTTCTTAAGCAGTAATGATGACATTAAGCAGCACAACTGTTTTCAACAACAAGAAATGTTTCTTGAGCACTAAATCGGCATATGATTTCTGAAGGATCATGTGACATTGAAGACTGGAGTTCAGCTCATGTTTGTCCTTACAGTCCTTTTCATATGACAGTAACAGGGCTGATTTGCTTACAGCACGGAAAATTTGGGAAAACTAGGACTGATTAAGCCACCGCTTGATGGCATCGTGGCATCCGAAGCGGGACCAATGTTAAGGTGCACAACTCTTCTAACACGTGTATTTATCAGTGTCAGCTGTGTTGTCGATGCCTCGAGAGAAAGTAAGTGCAGAGCGCAAAAGACATAATAAATATATAGACGCCTATTGGCCGCTTTGAAACGTTGCAGCAATAGTTTTCTTATTGTGGAAAAAGTATTTACTGTGATTGACCTGATTTTAGCAATAACGTATGGATCTGTCGGTACACGATCTGTTCTGCATCGATCCGTTCTACGCATGCGTAGTAAATGCAGTAGGATAGAGGGAATGCATTCACGTGACTTTCCCGCCGAAACAACCCCCTCTCAGCCTGACCGAGTGGCAAAAGATCTGCTGCGTGACTGGATTTAATAGGGGAAACTGCGAAAATGCGACTAAAACGAACAATTTTATCAATTTAAGTTAAATGTTGGACTCAATATAGTGTTCCTTACAACTTACTAAAGATCGTGATCCATGGATATTATTGACATGCAGCCAGGAATCGTGTCGCCTGACATTTATGTTTGCCTGATTTCGACACCGGGGAAATAGAAGCAATATAGACCTAAACATAAAGCAAATTTGCCTGTGAATGTTTTATATAAATACAATATAGGTTTAAATCTGGGTGATTACTTATATCAGTGTTATATATAGCCTATATATATCATATCGTCCAGCCCTAAAACTTTATAGTTTTTTTAGTCAGTGTTTATTAAAAAAAAAAATCCAATAATGCAGAATATGGAATGATACATATTTAATTGATGAGTTGTTAATATATTATATATTATATACAGGCAAATATATATATATATATATAACAATACAAAATATATGGGTATGGTTTTACAGCTAAATTCAGCATATTGACACAAATGAAAACTGCAAATCCACCTTTCGCTGACTGGAGTCCAGTTGTTTCTGTGAATTGCAGTGATCCATTTGCTCCTCTTTCTATCGCAGTTGTAAAAATATACCTCCGATTTTTTTTGCAAATGATAATTCTGTTTTGCCGCGCTCATTTTGATTTACAGTACGACACTGCTGGATCTGTTCCACGCATGCGCATATTTGTACCGCTAAACTTTCAGAAGTGTGAGAGAGAGAGTGTGTGTGTAAATAAAACTATTAAAACTACATTTCGTGACACAATAACAGTAGTATTTTAAAATTTCGCTGCTTTTCTCGTCTGTCTATGCGCAAAACATAGACAGTATACGAAGTGGACAGAGCCATCTCATTGGAACTCCATTGAGACTGATCTGAAGCCCATTTTTAGCGTTTTTTTTAGGACTTCCGTTCCTGACGCGCAGACTCAAACCGACTCAAACGGAGCTTGACGACGTAGAATGTGACGTGAGCAACTCGTCTGTCTTCTAGTGGCTGTGGCATGACAAATCTGAATCATTCCCTTCCGAAACTCGCAGAGGCGGAGTGTGTGAGTAGGAGCTGTCCATGAGCCAGGAGCTGGAGAAACTTTTGCTAGGTATTCTGATTAATTATTTTGTCATTTTGCCTCCACGTTTCTCCGATTGTCCGCTGAGCTTCTCCTCCTGTCCATAAGGTAATCTCTCTACTGTGCGACAGAGAGTCGCGTGGTTATGACGCAATCGTTAGACTACTTTTACAAAAAACTGCTTCTACGGGGCCATTAAATAAGCTACAAGGTAATGGAGCATTTTATACATTGTCGTGTTTCTTTAGAAATAAATAATAGACAATTGGAGTCTTCAAACGCCTCAGATGTAAAGTTATTCGCTGTCAAAGTGATGCCAAAATGAATGGGAATCAATGGAAATGCTAACTCATGTGAAGTTCTGTTACAAGATGGCGGCACCCGGCCGGCTTCAACTTCTGGTCGATGAATTACCCCCTTGGGCGTGAAAGCAAATGAAGGATTGCCGTAAGTCTCTGGTTCGTCAATATCGATATGTATGACGTAATTTACATTTTAAAAGACTTTAAAATAAGCAAATAAGTGACTCTAAAAACACCCAATAATGTGTAATTTATTTTATTAATTTATTAAAGGATTAGTTCACTTTTGAAAAAACTTTTGCTGATAATTTACTCACCCCATGTCATCCAAGATGTCCATGTCTTTCTTTCCTCAGTCGAAAAGAAATTAAGGTTTTTGATGAAAACATTCCAGGATTTTTCTCCATATAATGGACTTCCATGGGAACCAGACGGTCCAAGCTCCAAAAGATCATTTCAGTATGCAGCTTCAAATGTCTTTAAACGACACCAGACGATGAATAAGGGTCTTATCATGCGAAACGATGGGTTATTTCAAAACTTATTCCAAAACTGTAACTTTTTTAAGGACAAATGGTAGCCTAGCTCTATTCTGGAGGCGCGTTGTAACGTCACGTAATACGTAATTACGTTCAAAAGGTCACGGGCGACGTAGTCGGAAGTACAGAATCAAAATCGTCCGACATCGTTATTTTACCTTTTAATTCCTTTTTTTTTTTTTGTAAACGGCGTTTGAGTCAGTTTGCACTGTTCAACCTATGTGTTCAACTTACTGACTCTGTATTTCCAGCTACGTCGCCCGTGACCTTTCTAACGTAATTACGTATTACGTGACGTTACAACGCGCCTCCAGAACAGAGCTAGGCTACAATTTGTCCTTAGAAAAGTTACAGTTTTGGAATAAGTTTTGAAATAACCCATCGTTTCGCATGATAAGACCCTTATTCATCGTCTGGTGTCGTTTAAAGACATTTGAAGCTGCATCTGAAACTGTTATTAACGATCTTTTGGAGCTTGGGCCGTCTGGTTCCCATGGAAGTCCATTATATGGAGAAAAATCCTGGAATGTTTTCATCAAAAACCTTAATTTCTTTTCGACTGAAGAAAGAAAGACATGGACATCTTGGATGACATGGAGGTGAGTAAATTATCAGCAAAAGTTTTTTCAAAAGTGAACTACTCCTTTAATACAACATTCAAATTACTAGACAAAAAATATCCTTAGAAAAGTGGATTTTTAGGGGTATAGCTCCATAGACCTCCATTCATTCTGCACTCATCCTGTGAGCGCCCTCATATGGACTGGCTGTCCCAGCTGTCTTGTCTGTATTTTTTACAATTGCCTCAGGCAGGCAGCGTCCTCAGTTTCCAATGGACTGCTATCGAGTGACTCTATTCATAGCCCTTGTCCTGTCCCGGGCAAACCATGTGGCCTCTCAGCAGTACTACACCGCACATCTGCCCAGAGTCCAGAAACGCTTTCCTTTCTCCATTATCATTTAGTCAGATTTATTTAAGAAGCAATACTATCAGAGGGGATTACGTACACCCCCTGAAAGGTCTTCTTCCTTTCCTGTCTCTCCTCAAGCCGCTTTCTTCACAGCCATTTTCTGTACAGTAACAATATAATCCAGTGCCCGCTCTTATGTAACTTCAGCGAAGTGCAGACATTAATAATCCCACACGGCCTGTGGCACGTGGGGCTGTGACATCACCGTCAACGGAGTAAAGAATGACTAGAGGACTGTGGGTAAACACGTTTAAGAGCAGGACATGATGGAGCGGTTTGCTGGAGTTCACAGAGATGTGTAGATTATTCATAGATTATGGGCCATGGTATGTACAGATGTGTGGATTAAGACCTAATTGATTGGTAGATTACAGCATGTGGATTGAGTGTCATGCAGTATAGGCTTCACTAAATCTTAGGAGATGATTTTAAACGCATTTGTATTGTCTTTAGGTTTTATGTTTGCATGTATTATTGCTTAGGTTATTGGGATTATTGGATTAATAGGATTGGATTATTGGATTGATCTATTCATATGTGTTTATAAGAATGATTTATGTTGTGCATGCAGGGGACATTAATGCTCATGCTAATGTGATATGGCTCAGTTTTTGCACCAGGGGTCTGTGCATGATCTCAGGGGGGGATTTGAATGCATTATGTAAAAAGTGTTTGTGTATGTGTGCACATTTTTTGCTTGTGTTTGTGTATAGGTAGGGGTCGTACCATTTTGTTTCTCTGTCTGTTTTACTGCTACTGTATATGTCATTTAATCTGCCATTCAAATGTTTGGGGCTGGTAAGATTTCTTAATGTGTTTTTATGTTTAAAGCAGCAATTTATGCGCACCAAGGTTGAATTATTTTGTTAAAAATACAGTAAAAATTACTATAAACAACAAATATTCATGTGATGTCAAAGCTGAATTTTCTGCATTATTAAAGGGATAGTTCACTTTGAAATTAATTTTTGATATGTTTTGGCTTACCTCAAGAGCATCCAAGATGTAGGTGTCTTTGTTTCCACAGTAGTTTCAATTTTGATATTTTTAGGTTAAATCGTTTGAGTCTCCTGTTCTCTTCCTGTCATATAATAAAGGTCTATGGGGTCCACCTCAAAGAGCATGCACAGAGAAGTCCAAATTAAACATGATTAAATGACTCGTAAATGTAAGTACACATTGATGGCCTAAGACACGAAACGAGCGGTTTGTGTGAGAAAACGAACAGTATTTATATCGTTTTACCTCTTGTAACCACAGCCACGTCCAAGTGATCTGAGGGCCTCCATTGGGCCATCTGAGGGCCTCATAGACCTCCATTATATGACCAGTGGTGGAATGTAACGAAGTACAAATACTTTGTTACTTTACTTAAGTACATTTTTCACGTATCTTTACTTTACTTAAGTAGAATAAATAGTGCATACTTTTTACTTTTACTTCGTTACATTTTGCAGCAATTATTATACGTTCTACTCCACTACATTTCTACAACTTCTGTTACATTTTTGTTACATTTTCTGACCAGTTTTTCCCCTGCCAAAACGTAATCTGACCGTCCGTTCGTCTGCACGTTTGTCTCACCAGTGACGTTTGGTTGCCATAGATATATCAACTCGGTCACACTAAATGCGCCTTCGCATGCAGTGCATTTATCGTGCAATTTATACACGAAAATTTGTATTTACGTGCATTGGAAACGCACCGTGTGTAATATACGGTTGGTTAGGATTATGGCAAGCCAAGAGGTTCAGAATTACACCATAAA
Source organism: Hybognathus amarus (assembly GCA_030378365.1). Classification (NCBI taxonomy): domain Eukaryota; kingdom Metazoa; phylum Chordata; class Actinopteri; order Cypriniformes; family Leuciscidae; genus Hybognathus; species Hybognathus amarus. The sequence continues at coordinate 29,868 of JAQIUQ010001021.1, read as the reverse complement.
TAATCACGTTTAACTGCCAAACATAGTTATTAACATATAGTAAGGATAAGCATGATGTGTATATTGCCTAATTAATTGCAAGCTTGTTTCAGAAATGGTGACAACTAATTTTGTCCATCATTATATGAGTATTAGGTTGAATGAGTGAGAATGAATGTTTTATTAATCATTAGAAAATAGACATTAAGAGAATAAATTGTTATGCAAGTACTTTTACTTTTAATACTTAAAGTACATTTAAAATCAGGTACTTTTTACTTAAGTATGGTTGTCATTGTGTTACTTCGACTTTTACTAAAGTAAATATTTATCTGGTTATTTGTACTTTTACTTAAGTACTGAAATTCAGTACTTCCTCCACCACTGTATATGACTGATAGATGCAAACGGTTTGACCTAAAAATATAAAAAAAATGAAACTACTGCAGAAATAAAACACCTACATCTTGGATGCACTTGAGATAAGCTAAAACATCGAAAATTAATTTCAAAGTGAACTATCCCTTTAATTCAGTCTTCAGCATCACATGATCCTTCTGAAATTATTCTAATATACTTATTTGGTGCTCAATAAACTTTTTTTTTTCATTATTATCATCAATGTTGAAAACAGTTATGCTTCTTAATATTTTTGTAAAAACCATGATAAAAAATGCAGGATTATTTGAAAGAAAAGTAGGCCTATAGAAAGTTCATTGCATGTTCAAGATAATTTATTCGAAATATATATTCGTAACATTATCTCTTTACTGACACTTTTGATAAGTGTGAATTAAAGTAGCCTATAAATTAGTTTTTCAAAAAAACAAAACAAAAAAATGTACTGACCCCAAACCTTTGAGCCTTAGTGTCTACAAAATGTCAATTGTCATGCTCAAAGAATGCTGTATTTTAAATGAGTTCAATTAGTCAATGTCTTTGGTGTTTTAATTGACTTATTCATTACTTATTCAAAATAGTCCAATTGTTCCCTGTCCCATTCCATCCCTCTATTTAATTTAACATATAGGAAACATACAAATGGGAAGTAGATTTAGAACAAAACCTTAAATCAAATGATAAACAGCTTTGGTGAGAAAAAACAGCAGTTAATGACAATATTCATGCACCCGTGCCACTAGGTGTCAGAAAAGAGTCCAAAGACAGCTGGAATAAAGAAGAAATAAGCGCACCATGTGCTTGAATGTCAAGTTAAAATAAATAAACAAGAAAATGTAGAGCTACTATTAGTACTAGTTCTATTATTTAGCTTCTATTGACATCACATTATAACTAGATGTGGAATTTTACTTGTCCCAAATTTGTTTGTTTTTATGTGCTTACTATTGTTTAGGTATACTATTGTTTTGTCTTTCTTGTAAATCCTATATATTTGAAACTAAGACAGAGATTTAATACCTGTACTACTACTGTCACACTAAGAGGATAGTGATCATGAATAATACTAATATTACCCCTGTTCAACATTTTCAGTTAGCTAAACTGATGGTGTTATGACTCCCTGGCCTATGAATGTTTAAGTGACGTGTATCTGTCCTGTAGGAGATGATGGGGGTTGGAAGGCAGTGTGAGGTGGAGATACTAAAACAGCCCCAAAAAGAGTTACAGTGTGTCCGAAAACAGCTCTCAGTCAACTCTAACAGAACCAGTGGACCAGGCAGGACCAAGGATAAGGTAAGTCTTTGGGTTAATCAAAAAATACACACATTATCATTATTGTTTTTAGATGTTGAATGGACTTGATTGCAAGATGTGTGTGTATATATTAATCATAATGCGAGTACTTAAGTGAAAGGTTAGCTTTTTGATTTTTTTGAACGAAAGATCGACAATGCACATTTATTTTCAAAGCCTTTGAGCGCCAATAACTCTGACCTGTACTGGACTGTGTGTGTGTGTGAGAGGTGTGTGTATATATATTTGAGATTAGCTTGATTTAGATTTTAGAATTGAAATGAAGGATGCATGAATCTGCTTGTAATGTCGTAGTTTTGGTTCAGAGCTGTGACCTAGGCATTATTGGATTAGTCTGTGTCCTGATCATGGTTTGGTTTTCTGAGGACTTGGCCTACTCCCTCTTCAACCCTTTTCCACCCCTCCTTTCCTTTGCACCCTCCATCTGTTCTTTCACCCCCCTAAAAAAAAAAAAATCAGATTACTTTCTGAAGTCACTTGATGATAGGCGTGCACAATGACCTGTTGTAAGCTTTGTAACCCAGCAAACAAAGAACGTTCTCCTAACGTTCCCCGAATGATCCCACACTCTCTGTAAAAAGGTACAAAAGCTGTCACTGGGGCTGTACCTTTTGAAAAAGGTCCACTTTTGTACCCAAAGGCTGCATATTGGTACCTTACTAGTACATATTAGCACCTAAAATGTACATATTAGCACCTGAAATGTACATATTAGCACCTGAAATGTACATATTTACACCTAAAATGTACATATTAGTACCTAAATGTACATATTACCACCTAAAATGGACATATTATTTCATGAAATGGACATATTAGCACCTAAAATGGACATATTAGCACCTAAAATGGACATATTACCACCTAAAATGGACATATTAGTTCATGAAATGTACATATTACTACCTAAAGTGGACATATTAGCACCTAAAATGGAACATATTAACACCTAAAATGTACATATTAGTACCTAAATGTACATATTACCACCTAAAATGAACATATTAGCTCATGAAATGGACATATTAGGACCTAAAATGAACATACTGTATTGCCACCTAAAATCTACATATTAGGACCTAAAAGGGACATATTAGCTCCTGAAATGGACATATTAGCACCTAAAATGTACATATTAACACTTAAAATGTACATATTAGCACCTAAAATGGACAAAAGTTTACCTTTTGAAAAGGTACAGCCCCAGTGACAGCTTTTGTACCTTTTTTTCTGAGAGTGCATGAGCTTATTTTTTTGGGAAACAAACAAGAACGTTATAGGAACGTTCCATGTAGGTTATTTTTAGGTTCCGTTTTTATAATGGGAACCGTTCCCCTAACATTAGGGGAAAGTTCTAGAAAGTTCTAGTTCCCAGAACCTTAATTTGTTTGCTGGGAAGCAGCTAGGATCATGGAAAAACATTTAAGAGCACCTGTGGCATTTCTTTGAGTAACAGATCAACATTCATCATTTGACCTTATCATTTAGAGCTTAGTGAAAGATCAAATTCTACATTTGGGCTTTTTTGGGAAAGCAGCCATTCAGTCGGCTCCAGTCTCTTATTTATCAGAGGTGAAATCGATCCTTCACTTTAAACCTACAGTGCTTATGAACAGACACGTTTTCTGCTTCAGATCTGAAGAGGATGGAAATTGCTCACTTATACTCAGGGCAAATAACATTTACTTGGCTGGAGTGTTTTAGAGATATTAATGAGTCCTGTGATGTACTCAGGGTCTAGATGTGCCTTTTATAGGAATCAGTGCAGGTTTATATAGAGGGCTTCCATATTTGGCTGTGGTTATGCAATGCTAGATGTCCCATGAGACAGCAGAGCGCTCTTTTGGGAGAGACTGAGGGAGACTGAGTAGAATGACTGCCCACATAATAATTGTTACGGTTGCCAGGCAGCAGTTTAATGAGTATCCAAACAAGTCAAGCTTGTTTTTCCATCTAGTTTGTCATTTTATTTCCTTGTACATTTCTTTCTTAAATCTCATCTTCTTTGCTGGACACTGTGCTTTATTCATGCACCGTATTCGTTTGTTTCTGTTGGCATTTTAGTAATTGTGCAATACCTGTGAGAGGGACAGAGGGCAGTCTTGTCCTGTTGTTTCATTGCTGCGTCCGGGGAAACCCTGAACCATCCAAATAATCCTCTTTAATACCCTGCTGCTCCTGCATCCCTGATCTCTGATTGGCCACGGCTGCTAGGAACGGTCCTGCCACTGCACAGTGAGAGATAAACGATTGGCCAGACTCACTGACTGGCGGAAAGAGTAAGCGAGCACGCATGAGAACAGGAGAGAGAGGGTTTACAGGGTTTCTCACAAGGGATCCTCATTAACAAATCCATCTTATGCAGTCAAATCACAGATGTGTGTTAAAGCATGTTCTGTAATATGCAGACATAAGCTGAGTATGTAATGAATTCTCTGACCATTCATAAAGCATGTTCCTTATATGCAGGTGTGTAGTATATAAATACATTTCCGGGCATAATACATCCGCCATGTTGGAATTGTCACCTGACCCGGATGTTCTTTGACCCGTGGCCACATGGGATAGTAAAGTGTCCACTTGTTGCACACAGAATTTCTGCTTAATATCGTAATTCAGACACCCTTCTAGTCAGTGATTTTGAATACTTCTGTTTATATATAGTATTGTGTTTATAAGTGCAAGAATATTCTATGTATCAGAATTTTGCCATTATCTAAGTGTCGCATAAAGACATTAACCTGATTTCCATAATTAGATCCAAAATTCCAGTTTCTAGAAATCTGAATCAGACCATTTGCATATGCCTATTAATCTGAATTTAGGGTCGTGTCAAAAAATATTTGTGATATCCATTGTTATCTCAACATTAATCTGCATATGTCAACAATGGTAATTCTGGGTCATAAAGAAACTAAATAGTTGAACTATTGAAGAAACGCTTTTTTTTTAGCAAGGATGAGTTAAAGCCCCATAGTGGCAGATCTTAAGAAAAATGAATAAATCTTATTGAAAAATAAAACAAAATTAGGTGGGGAGCTGGGGACTTTGTTCAATCCATCAGTTGCTGATTGGATGGAGGAGGATCTGAATGTCAGCTTCCAGTCAATTGTAAGAAAGGGGCGGGTTTAAGCGGACTAAATGATAGGAGAAGTCTGGCATACTTCACCAGTGAGAAGTCTGTTGTCATTATAATTAAACAGTAAAAAGTTATTAAAAAATAAATCAAACATATACATGGATGAATTGTTTACAATAAGATTAATAACATTCATTTAAAAATGATTTCATCCTTGAATTTTCATCCTTAAAACGCCATGAAGATGTGAAGGACATAAATGATAATTGAGGTGTATGAATTAATCTAATATATTTAAGATTATTCTGATAGCTGTGTGACTTGGTCTGAGGTTTACTACAATATTGACCTTAAAATGATGATGTTTATGTAAATGTAGCCTGAGCTGGGGGAGGGAGTGTGTAAGGGAGAATTCAAAAACACCTTATTTGACCTTGTCAGCTCCAGTCATGGCCCTCCAGGGCGGATGGGTGATGCTCACCTGGAAGAAAATGCAGATGCACAGCATTTGGCATGAGAGATGGGTATTTACATCAGAGATATCAAAGTGAACCAACAACGCACGACTGCTGTAAGCTGCACTGGCTCTGCACTTGTGCGCGCTTCTGTGAGTGTGTGTGTTAAAGAGAGATGGAATAGGCCAGTGGTGTTCACATATCTTCTGACCCAGCACACATGTAGAGCGCTTAAAGCGCGCGCTAAATGCAGAGCGTATTCGTGTGCTGCGCTCTTCCAGCAGTGTGTGAGTGCGCGCGCGTGCGGTCCCCTCAGTACCGCCCGCTCGAGTGCTTTTCCCTTCCCGACGGTCGCTAATGAGCCGTTTTAAGCTCGGATAGCGCGGACAGCGGACCGGAGCCGTCAGCTGCCCTTTAATATGACACAGTTGGACGCGGCTGTCTTTACGGGAATCATCTTTTAACGGGAGAGCGGCGAAAGAGGTAGAGTCGCTGTCCATCGCTTGTTTTCGTGCACGCGCTCAGCTGATTTGAGAGCATGTTGTGTTGATAGGTGAGGTATTGGATGGTTTGGTCAGACATGTCTTTAAATTTGTTACAGTTTGGTTGTTTAGTCGGTTAGATGTTAACGTTGCTGCTTTGGGTGTACATTTTTATGATGGCTCGTGCTCGTGTGGTGTGGTTGTCTGCACTATAACCCTATAAATAAAGACGGTAGTCCGCATGCTGTATTAAATGTGCTGAAAACATTATTCAGGATTTATCTGCCAGTATAACACATGTCTGTGTGGGGTAGGTTTGTCCAATGCCATTTTAGATTGCTGCACTGCTGAATATCTCACAGTAGCCTGTACTATTAAAGAGATAGTCCGTCACTTCTGAGCTCTTCAAACTCCCTCTAGATTTCTCTGTCATAATCAGATACAGTTCTTTATTTTAGTAACAATTAAACGTGCTTTTCATTTTGAAACAACCTAAAAGTGATATGTGACTCTTGGGCTAGTTGTCACAGATGTCTCATCCAAAAGTCCAATTACACAAATGTCTTTTCTCTTTTGAATGTTGATTTCTAGTTAAAAACCTTTTTAAATTATATATATATATATATATATATATATATATATATATATATATATATATATATATATATATATATATATATATATATATATATATATATATATATAACTATATATATATATATATATATATATATATATATATATATATATATAGGGCTGTCAAACGATTAATCGTGATTAATCGCATCCAAAATAAAAGTTTGTGCTTACATAATACATGTGGGTGCACTGTGTATAATTATTTTATATATATATAAATACACACACATGCTTGTATATATTTAAGAAATATTTTCATGTATATACTGTATATAGATTTATAAACATAAATATTTTATATATAAATATATTTTTTTTTTCACTTTTTTTGTATCACTTTTTTTGTGTCACTTTTTTTCTTAAATATACATGCATGTGTGTGTATTTATATAAATAAAATAATTATACACAGTGCACCCACATATATTATGTAAACACAAACTTTTATTTTGGATGCGATTAATCGTGATTAATCGTTTAACAGCCCTATATATATATATATATATATATATATATATATGTATATGTATATGTATACGTATACATATACATATATACATATAAACATTTATTTAATTTATTAATTAGAATACATAAGTGTTTTACTAACCAATATCAAAAAATTACTGATATTATTAGTCACCATGATTTAAAATTGACAATTCTTATTTTTTTCTGTAACATTTATTTTAAATGATTTATCTGTGCACATCTTTATTATTATTATTATTATTTATTTATTTATTTATTTATATGCCTACGTAATCATTAAAAATCAAAATAAACTCCCCTCCTTCTTGCAGTGACTTCTTCTTCTCCGTATGCGTGTTTATTTGCGAAAGGGCGGGACATCCTGTCAATCACATGACATCACTGCAATAGCAAACCACAATGATCCAATCAATTCATGAAGGATAAAAAAGTCGCGCCCTACATATTTTCTTGTTGCTTTTTGCTTGGATATTTGTCTCAATAGGGAAGAATAGACTATTGCTACTTTCATTTCATGCTGACTCTTTAATATTATGAAAGCACCATAATCATGCAGCATGATACTATATGAGTACTTTTTTGTAAAATGATTTCATTTTTAGCGTCATATCAGTTGATGTCTGATCGATCTGTTTTGACAACGAATTTGTGTCTAGGGGAAAGAAGCATGACACGTTTCATACACAATTCACATGAATTAATTTCAATCAGCAGCCAGTTAAATAGTAATGATTTTTCTATTAATTCCAGTTGCTTTATATCAAATGCATTTCGAATAACCGCCAAAAAAAAAGTCATTTCAAACACATGCAATTACCCATGTGCTTTTAAATTATCAATACAGTCTGTGTAACTGTGTAATATATCTTCCTGTAGGTTGATTTATGTCATAATATGAGGAAGGTATATAGATTAAAATAAGAATATACTGCTTTAATGAAAAGATTGTACAGATAGTGTTCTGTGGTCTTTAACTCCGTAATAAGGTAAATGCTATTAAGCAGGATTTTCTGTACTAATTGAGATACAGTAAATTAATTCCAAGAACAATTTTGCAATGTGATTGGATTGTACTAGAAAGATGAATATGTTGTTGTGCTGTTGTAAAGCACTTTACACCAACAGCCTAAATTTCGTGAAATGTGTTCTCTCAAAGCTCATATAATATTAAAAAGAATATAACACCCTTCACATACAACTTCAGCCTCAAACATCCCAGCGTTCTCTCTCTGTCTACAAACCCACTTGTTTTTTTGTTTCAGTCATGTCATCAGTAAAAATTTGATTTGAGCATTGCAGGTGAATTATGTGATTTTGTGTGCCACTGATGCATATTTCAAACAGCAATTTAAGTGTCTTTTTGAGGTTTAGCTGGTTTTACTGGATATACCATAACTACTCTCTATATGTCTCTTTATCAATTATTTGCAAGAACTATTGCTAGACAAAGAACTATTTGTTTGAACTATTGCAAATATTTAATTATATTATAGCATATGTTATACTAATGTCCGACTTTGTTTTGGAGGGCTCTTAAAAGTGCCAAATGGACTCAAATGTATTCTTGTCTGCTGTCTTTTACTGTCACATCCCAGAACTTATGAAGTTCTCATCGGCCAATCAGCTTACAGTAGCATTCTTTAGGTGTTATAAAGTGTAACAGTCCTATTTCAAAAGTAAAAATCCCATTTATTATGTCCATTGAGAATTGATTTTTAACAATAACTTATAAACCTTTAAAGACAGACCTACTTTGAGCTACTGTATGAGGTTATTAACTATGGTATGTTTTTGTCGAAGCCATGAGCCCAAATTGTTTAATGTGGCCAAACCAACTGCTACACCCTACATGTATTCAGATTTTGCAATAAACTTAAAATATATTGATTCTGTATTAGTGCTGGCAATCACAATCGCGATTAATCGCATCCAAAATAAAAGTTTGTGTTTACATAATATATGTGTGTGTTGTGTGTATATTTATTTTGCATATAAATACACACACATGCATGTATATATTTAAGAAATATTTGCATGAATATACTGTACATAATATTTATACATAATTTATATTAAATATAAATATTTTATATATTAATAACACATTTTTCTTAAATATATACATGCATGTGTGTGTGTGTATTTATATATGCAAAATAAATATACACACTACACACATATATTATGTAAACACAAACTTTTATTTTGGATGCAATTAATTCGCGATTGTCGTTGCCCAGCACTAATACAGAATCAATATATTTTAAGTCCAAACAAACTTTTATTTTGGATGCGATTAATCGCGATTAATCGTTGCCCAGCCGTATTCTGTATTTTTGAAATCAACGTGTTTAAATCAATAGTTTTATATTCCTCCATTGTTTTTAATCTGATTGTCAATTGCAATGCTTTGTCTTTTTTGTCCAATTTATACTTTTTTGCTTCAAATCAATCAGTTTGTAATGTTGTGATTCACCTCATATCTGACTGTTTTGGTTCATGGCTTATTACACAGCCCTGCCCATTACATGTGGAAGAAAAAAAGGTTTTGCTCCCACCATATTAATTAGTGTCCATGTGTTAATTAAGATATGTAACTTATGTCCTTCTAGCGATTAAAAAACAAAACTGCATGCATTTTGTAGAAGAACGTTTTTGGTTGTGCTTTGGCTCTGCGGTGACTGTGCGGATGAATATGGTTATCCTACTGCTCATAAAACATTCACTACTAGGCTCAAGAGATATAACCAGTTTAGGTGGAAAGGATCTCAAGCTGACTAGCTGAAAATGTTACTGTAGCTTTACAAATAAAATCCTGCACAGCTACAACAACCATAATGAAAACTCTGTTAGAGAGCTTCATATGGCAATTTATCTGTTCAATAAAATACATTACTCACCTTTTGAGAAATAAAAACACCATCACTTTTACAACATTTCAAATCCATCAGTTCTTGCCATCTGTAAAGTCAAGCCATGCTTGATTATCGTTTTATTACGAGCTTTGCCGCGTTCTATTTTTGTTCTGTGTAAAAAAACAAACAAACAAAAAAACGTTTTAACGTGCTCCACGTCAACATTTCTTACTTGTTTTTACAACTAAACTATACCACTCATACATGCGTCAAAGTAGCCATAGCAACGTATTTACGAGTATGTCGAGATATGCATGGACGAGTGAAAAATTTACAAAATTTTGCGCAAAAAGTATCTCTCTCTACCTAAAATATAAACTCTTCTAACGATCTTACCATAGTGAATCAGGGTAAGACAAAAACACAATTTGGAAGAAGGATTGATGGTGTATTGACTATTATTAAAATTGTGTTCATAATATGTAATTATGAACAAAAAAAAGTTACCATCAAGTAATATTTGTTAATTGAAATCCCTTCCTTTAATGTAGTTAAATCGTGGCCTCAATATCTTGTTTTATTGAAATGAAAAAAAATCACTCTATTTTTATTTTATTTTATGTTATTAATCTTATTGTAAACAATTTGTCCAGGTATGTATTTGATACACATTTTTTATTATTATTTGTTATAAGTTTTGTTTACTTAAAATGTCCAGTGAAAACGACAATACTTCTCTGTAAAAAAATATTTTCATGATTAGTAATCACAACATTTTTTCTTTTGTCAAATCAACTTAAATAATTTATTTAGTTCAGATAACATATAATTTTAAGTTTCTAATGAATAAATCATTCTCCTTTATTGTATTAACTCACTTTTTCCATTTCAATGAACTTAAAATTATAAGGCAACCAGGTTACTTACTTTTTAAAGTTAAACCAAATATTTTTTTTACAGTGTTGTCTCTGGCCATGTATCCAAACATTCAAACATTTAGTCCGCTTAAACCCCGCCCCTTTCTTACAATTGACTGGAAGCTCACATTCAGATCCTCTTCCATCCAATCAAGAACCGATGGATTGAACAACAATATCTCAATATCTTGTCTCCGTAGCTTATAACTCCTTAATTAAGGACATTTTAAGTCCCTATGGGAAAAAAATATTGGAAAAAGTACTTCTGCAACCTCTGTAAAAAGTATGTGGGCACTTTTGCAGCACTCTATTATAGACCTTTGTGGTCCTTTTACTAGTAGTTAATGATTGAAGGAGGTAGGATGACTGGTTTGGTTATGAGGTCACATAAACTGTGCTCCTGTCCTAACGCTTCAGATTGTTTTTTTTTACTAATTAGGTTCTGAATCTATCACAGGTTCATGAGGCAGAAGGTGTGTAAGGAAAAATCAGATTAATTGCAACAATAGCAGAACAAGAGCCTAGTACAAGTGTAAAGAACCTTAAACCTCAACACAAAGTACCCATTTAAGCATAGAAAGGCTTTGTTAAGTAGATATGATTTTAAATTGAACTAATAATATCATTAAAGAACCGTCATTTTGCGATTGTGCTGCAATATCAGGATTCATGCGATGCTTAGTGCCCTGCTGGCAGTACAGGGCACGTGTCTTTCTCTCGCTCTCTTTCTCTCTCATTCCCTCCATCCGTGCCTTACTTATATGAACAGCGGCAGTCATGTCCAGATTACATAACTTGCTTCCCTCTCCCTTATTTGTGTGGTCCAGTAGAAGGAAATGCTCAGTGTGGATCTCATTATAGTGTTATTTGCCAGGGGTTAAAGTGCATTGTGATCATACATGTTCTTTCTGGAACTGTATGCCCATCATATGAATCTCATCAGGCAGGTGCTTGGCACTATTTGTCTATCGTTCTTTGGTTTTGCCTGAAATGCTGTGTTTTGGGGATTATATTAGATTATTCTACAGCGAAGAGGATTTAGATTTACTAGTGTCCACTCTGTATGTGTGCTGAGCTGTGATCTTTGTGACAGACAGCAGTCAGTTTGCAGCTGCTGGGAAAATGGACATGCTTTTGAATTATGAAGTATGTGTGTGCATGTGAGAGGAGGACAAGTTAAAAGGAAGAAAAATGAGAGCCAGAGAGGAAGAGAAAGAAGGTTGAGCGAAGGATAGAGCGTTACCACCAAGAGAAGGCAGATGCCAGTCAGTGGCTGGGGTTTGCATGCAAATGATTTTGGAATATAATAGAGGAGGCTGTATTTATGTGTACGGACAGATGTTTTAGTGTGGAGGTGTGTTTGTGTGTTCACGCTTAAAGGAATGGTTTACCCTAAAATGAAATGAAAATGAAACTTCATGACATGTTGTTCCTGACATCTGTGGTTTTCTTTCTTGTGGAAAACACACAAAGAGACATTTTGAATAATGTGCTAGTCACTCTTTTTAGCTACAATGAATGAGGATGTTTTTATTGTTCATCGGCTGGAAAAAAATATTAGTTATAGTTGGTGTATAATTGTGTTTTTGTCCCTTATTCTCAAATTAGAACGATTATTATAGTCAGAGGCTATTTGCACTAGCATTTTTCTAAAATATTGCATTCGAATATTCGGGCTCATAAAAAATCGAATATTCGTTTATTTAAATTATGTTTAACGAAAAAGACGTTATTTTTAAGTTTTTTTTTTTTTACGTTTTTGTGATCAAATACAGACAACTTGTTAACACACTCCACAGCGCCATCCAGTGCATTTAATTGTAACTGCGAGTTAGTTCTTTAGGATTTATCATGGACTCACTGCATTTACGGCCAGCAAAGCAACGTATTCAAAATTCGAATAGTATTTTATTTTTCGAATAATAATTACATTTCGAATATTCGTACACATCCCTAATTTGCACTAAGTTAAAATAGCAGTATTTTCTTTGTGCTAGGTGTTAGATGATTATTTTATATTTAGTGCAAATAGTGGCAGATACTATATATAAACATGTATATATGAAAGGGCTTCTGAAAAGATTCGATCTTGGGTCGGTCGTTACATGCCACTGCTCCTGTCATCCGATTGGTTTCTTTTGTAATTTAGAGTAGCTCAACCAGACATTGGTGGCGGAGTTTATATAGCCTCTGCCAACAAGGTGGCTATTTTGCACTTGATGTAAATAGATACTCAGATTATTAAAGCGTTAGCGTTATCGACCTTGATGTGACCAAGCCTTAAAGGACAACTCCGGCGCAAAATGAACCTTTGGTCTAATTACACATTGTTACCTAGTCAACCGTTATCTGAGATTTGTTTTCATGATTGCCGAATGTAAATAGTTTTATCTATAAAAACAGTTTAGCCTATATCGCTAGTATAGCGCTAGTATTTAGGGCATAGAGTAATGACAAATAAAAATCGCTTGTTATTACCACGAACGACGATCCAAGTGAGCTGGTGAGATGTGAATAAGGTGATAAGGTGAGCGCGAACAGTTGGCAACATGTACATATTGAAGAGAAGAAAATGGTTCGTGTTTGTGTTTCTTCCGGAAACAACGGACTATATGAGATTCTGCACAGTTCAGCGCACTTGGATCGGCGTTCGTAGATCGACTGGTAGAGACTATTTTTCAAAGATGGCTTCTTCCTGTATTCGCGAAGTTGACTGTGTGTATAAAATATCTTTTTATTAAACTGTATGGACACTGACAAAGTTCTCAATGCTTCGGTTTGAATGTAGGGACCCTTATTATGCTACCGTGTTAGTGTGGGGCTATTTTGAGCCTTGTTAGTGGTAATAACAAGCGATTTTTATTTGTCATCATTACTCTATGCCTATATACTAGCGTTATACTAGCATTATAAGCTAAACTGTTTTTATAGATAAAACTATTTACATTCGGCAATCATGAAAACAAATCTCAGATAACGGTAGACTAGGTAACAATGTGTAATTAGACCAAAGGTTCATTTTGCGCTGGAGTTGTCCTTTAAAGACCAGAAACCAAGAAGCCAGACAGTTTCTGGTTTCATTGACTTCCATAGTATATTTTTTCCTTACTATGGAAGTCAATGAGAACCAGAAACTGTCTGGTTACTGATATTCTTCTAAATATCAGAAAATCGGCTGAATGGTTTCGAAAACGGTAAAACTCAGCTGTTTAACTTCTGAGGGAGTTGTAAAATGAGCCTATTTCCAAAAAAGTGGAGTATCCCTTAAAGACTTTTTAAATCGTTATGAAATGGAAATTTCAACTGATCTTTTCTTCATTATTGTGACACTTTTCTTCAACACTGCTTTCTCCCAGATGTGTTTCTTTTAAACACTGTCATTTAGCTCTGCCTTCCCAAGGGCTTCCATAATGAGTTTATGCACCATGTTCGTCTCACGTACTTGTGGGAACACTCTAAGTGTCCAAGGAGCTCATATCACGTAACACTCCACAATGAAACCTGATGTTCATGATAGTGTAATAAATCGAGCCCTGACCTCGCTGTAATTTCCAGCTGTTTAATTGGCTTTAATTGGGACAAATAAAACACACCAGCTCAGGCCTGCGTTACTAAGAGATAACCTTGACTTTCTATTTAGCCCTGCTGTCTCACAGTCCTGGGAATTCAGCCCAGCCATTCAGCTTGCTTCATATCTGACGGTGGAATAGCCGCTCTTCGCTTCCAACATCACCAATCTGGACTGTCATCAATCCAAGCAAATAGATAATAAAAAAGACAGATTATATCCAAGTTCTCCTCTGAGAGCCACGATTTGCTTCTGATTTTTAATTATATGTACACAACACAGGTGATGTTCTACAGAGGTCTTCAACAGATCTGCACTGCTATCCAATTATTCATCGGGTATTAATTCTCACTTTTTGTGACAAAATGAAAATTCAAGGCTAACGATACTTATTAATATTTTACAATGATTATTTTAATTTCTTTGATCGTGTAATACTAATCTTAATCGTATGCATGCTATTAAAGAACAGGCTTAAATTCAAGACTCAATCTTGTACAACATAAGTTGTAAGTTGTAATATAATAAATATAATATAACATGTAATATTTTTTTATTTTTAATTGCATTAAACATCCCATCTATTTGGATTACACAGTTTTAACAAACTAAATTACTTAATGAAATGTATATTTGTCCATCTCTGTTCTGTCTCCATGTCCATCTGATGTAGTAGTTTTTAAAGGTGCAATGTGTAAAATATTTGAGTATCTATTAACAGAAATGCAAATATGAAATCCATAACTATGTTTTCAGTGGTGTTTAAAGAACTTACTTCGGCCGTTGCGTCACTAGCGGAAACGCAGTATCAGGTCACTGTAAACCGAACATTTTTGAAAACCCTTGCCAGGGTGAGTATTTTCTGAAACGCTGGTTGCAGTGTGGTCGTGTAGACACTAAAACCAGAGTTTTTGCGCCGCTGACGGCTTCTGATTGGCTAAAGGAAGGCGTACACGGTGCAATTTTTTTGTTTTACGAGCTCACAGATGATTTTTTTCACTTGGGCGTTTTTAATCGCGTGTAAATCGGTTACACTCGCATGTCGCGGCTCGTATCGTGTGCGAGAAAGATACGAGCCGACTCCGATTATTTTTAAGCATGTCTAAAAATTTCAGGAGCTGTCGGCTTGCATTCGTGAGGTGTGTGCGGTTGAATAAGCCGATTTGTTCGATCTATCTGAACTTGACCAATCAGGAGCTGAGGAAATCCACAGAAGAAAGACGAAAATGGTGTGGACAACTAGAAACACTGCTTCAATTTATGTTTTTATGATGACTTTGTGAAAGGTTAACTATACAGCATCTGCCGTGTTCCTACTGGCCAGTATTTGGCATATTTCATTCTGAAACAACTGTAACGTTAGGCTATGCGAAGAGCCAAACAAACAAAACAAAATTGAGAAATTTTTAAAAAGAGCCAGAGCAAAGTTTACACTCGTATATTAGACAATTTGCAACAGTAATATATAATAACAACAGTAGTAATATACGACTTGCACTGGTAGCAGTTCTGGTAGTTATATAACGTTACAACAACACTGTTTTTTTTTTTTTTGTTTGTGTGTGTGGGGAGGGGGTGTTTGACTAGCTCTCGCGAGGCACATACGCGCGTGCATGACAGCTCTCTGCCATGCACGCGCCGTGTGCTATGTATGTTATGCGCGCAGTATGTTCTATCTTGCTCTAGATTCCGGGAGATTTTAACAAATTTTCGGGCATCAGGGAGACGCTATCATCAATATGCGGAATCTCCCGGAACTTCCGGGAGATTTTGTTCACTGACATGCTGGTTTCTAGCACACTGGACAAGAAGCGCAGCGCCTCATTTAAAATTCAAACACTTTATTCTCTAGGACTCCTAGACTAGGAGTGTACACCGGTGACCGGCGGCAGTGGCACATTCAGTCTCTGTCCGCGGCGCCCAGCAACGGCTCAGGACCTTGTTCAAAATCCTGCCTCGCCACAGAGCGCATTTATATAGTTTTATATACAGTTTTATACTTTTATTTGTGTCAAACGGTCGTTAATGTAAATACTGACTTCACCGTGTGCTGCAATAAGCTACTTTTACACTCATTTTCAGAAATCAGCTGCTTAAATGAAAATTGCTGAGGAAAATTGCTGAGGTAAAGTGTTCTGCAGACTTAGCAACGATTGTATTTAATTGTACAGTACAATTATAACATAGGACAGACATTATTTTAATTCCATAATGTCCTTAAACATAACAATATTGCCGGCCATAAACTGAGAAAGTGCGCGTCCGGTGCCTCTTTCCTGAGACGCGGCGCGCGCTCTCGTCCGGTGTGCGATACTTCTGTCCTAGACGCGGCGCGCGCTTCTCGTGCGGTGTGCGACCCTCTTATGACACCACACAAATTGAGAAACGGGCATCATAAACAAGTGATTAGCAAGTGCTGCATGGTGCATCTCAAATTGTCTCTTAATATTTTACTTTTTGAGAGCCTTTTTCAGTCAACATTTGAAAATTAGGAGAGCCATATAAAATCCTGAAAAGAGCCATATATGGCTCGCGAGCCATAGGTTCCCGACCCCTGGTCTACTGATTCTTACACGCCACGATGATCATTACATTTGTATCTTCCTAAAAGCAATTAGTTTGTTTACAGCCTAAGATTTTTTTTTATTAATGCCGACAGAACAATGTTGCCAGATATTGCTACAAAAACAAAGCAAAAACTAACAAAAACAAAGAAATTATATAAAAATCCGAAATAAGTTCAAAGCTTGTGTTTTGGAAATAAGATTAATATATTACAAACCACTTTAATAACTTCCTAAAGTGTGACATTAATCCAAAAAACAAGTCCAGATACTGTCACCTTTCCATTATGTGGATCTGACAACACGGGATCTGGCACCCGCGCCCTCACTCACAACGCGCTCAAGCTCACTCAAGCCCCGTTCACGGCGCTATAGCTTCTCGCAGCAAAATGAATTGCAAACACTCACATGAGGTGGTTTAAACGGCTAATTAATCATTCAGAGAGCTTGAAATTTTATTTTTGAATGTGTAGCCTACCGTAGCTACGTTTTTTAACTCATTCACACACACTCACACACAAGGGTGACCGGACGTCCGTTTCCCGGTGCTGAAAACGAGCCTATAGCAAAATAATCACGGCTTGTATCAATATTTTATATGCAGTTATGAGAGTTTTTAGCGCGGAACTTCGTCGATTCTTGGAATTCAGCAGGTCGTAAAATCGTGTCGTATATCACTGCCTCCGTACGATTTTTGGATAAACTCACTCGTAAAGTGTGCCTGGACATACAATCTTCTGACCGTCAGAATCCGTCACGTGTATCGCCCGCCTTAACGTGGCTTTACGGTTAGGGTTATATCGCCGCCTGCTGGTGTTGAATGCTCTTGACAGCGCGTTTTTGTGTTGTCATGTGGACAGAGGGTTTTTTTAAATGCAGGAGGAAAAACTCTGGTTATAAAAATACCCGTGTCCGTGTGTACAAGGCCTCAATAAACCGCAATGTTTTTATTACCTTACAATGAGACATTTATATCTATATAACCGTGGGCACCCCGTTCTATGAAGGTCGACATATTGTAACGTCAATGTTTCTACCGGCAGCCGACAGAGAACAAACAGCGCTATAGAGCATGTTTCATCACTACCTTAAGAGGTAGCCTAACCTAGAAGCTAGCCATGAGTAGTGACTTTTCCCTTGTCAGTGGACCTGTGTCCGCAAATAATAATAATAATTATCTATATCATTAGCCTATTATAACATTTATCAGGCTAGAGAATACGCTTTTATCTAAAAAAGGAACGAAGCAATTACGTCACATCTGCATTCATAGTAGGCTACATGGTTGGACAATAATAGGGCTAAGATTATCACAAATAAAACACTCGATTTTGTCCAATATCCAAAGAGTGTGTGCAGAGTTTGGAGCACGCATGAATGGCAGACAGGCGTGGGCGCGCGTGAACACTTTCATTTTCCCATCAACAGTGGAATCAACTTATCAACAATACTCTATCATTTCTGGTTATACAGAAAATAATAATACATTATTCACAACTACTTTTATTTGCGTAATGTCACAATAACAAGAAAACGTCTGTGCTTTTGTAAAATAACATAAAACAATCAGGCGCGCTTATGATCTTCGTGAACTGGAGCGTGAGAACTGAAACAATAGCCTTTATAGACTAAAGCTTTACATGTCCACTTTAAAAATAACAAATTTGAATCGTAAACGTAATACCTTCTGATTATGTAATCGTATGAAAGGTGCAGTTCTCTCTAAAAGCGTGCATCGGAGATTATGTTTTTAGCTCGTTATTTTTTCTAGACGCATTTATAATAGCCTAACTCACCTATTCAGCACTGCGGGAAAAATATCATAGATATCCAGGTTCTAAATTGCCCTTAGAAAACCAGTACAATCTACGTATTTTCCCATATTAATTTGTGAATATTTTAAATGTTTTAAAGGGGGCAAAGAGTCATAAAAAATATCTGAAAATTGTTGAGATGTAGCCCATATAGCGCAGCTATTGGTGTGGTCAAACCAAAATGTTGGTGTTCAACTTTGCGTTTTAAAAATACAACAACCGTTCATTTTTTTGTTTTGCAAACAACCTTTTGGACATAATACAAGAGGTAGAGTTCTTTATTAAATTCATTTAAAAAGAAACAATAATTACAGGAATAGCCTCTCTAAACCTTAAAGAAATGCCATCAAGACATCGGAGCAGAAATAAGGGAGAAACACAGGAACTCCGCCATTAATGTTGATAACGCACGTCTCCTTCCATTAATAGCCTAATAATAATGTCTGAGTGCGGTGCATGGCTGTGAAATAGGTTATAAATCCAAAGTCCGTTGCCATGATTTTTGGAATGACTTATCGCGAGAGGGAAAAAGACGTTTTAGTCGCAAAACATCAGTTAATGGAAACACCGTCATTTCGCAATAGTTTTTTATCGACATTTGGAAAATATACGCAAAAGTTTTGCGCAAATCTGTAATGGAAACGCGCCTAGTGGTGTAAAATATGTAGTTGGATTGTCTCATGTAACTTAGTTATTATCCCTCCCTCACTGTGTTATGGCTTTGCTATGTGGGGATAAATGTGGTTACGTTCATGAGACAGCTGATTAGTACTCTTGTCATTGACCGTAAAACACTATGTTACAGGATTTCACCAACCCATCAATCTTGGAAGCATTTTAGTCGATTGCAGAGATCGCTAAACTCGCGAACTAGTAAAGGATCTCTTCATCAGACATGCTTATTGTATGACCCCGGTACATTGTAAAATGTAACATTGTTAGCTTTCTTATACCTTCCATCATGTTATATAACTTCTTGCACTTGAAAAGGGATCACAGCACTTATGGCTATTTCATTAGAATGACATAAAATAATGTGAGTTCAAGTATAGTTATAGTAATGTAAGTATCAAGAGTAATGCTGATTATCTACAAGTGTGTTGTGATGCTCGATCTGATCCACTTTCAACAGAGTTTCTCAGAAATCACTTACTGCACCTTTAAGATGATCACTATCTCTTGCCGTATCTGTGTGCAGTTTAAACAACAACAGGTCCTCATTTAACACAAGTCTGGGACCTGAGAATTAGTGCCCGTTGCAATCACTTTTTTTGCTTATGATTTGACGAACACCAGTTTTAAGGCTTCATGTGAGACGGGATTTAGTTCTCTGTGTGATTGCTTGTGACCTGACCATATGAGAGCAGAGGACCTGTTGATCCAATTCATGTGGGGATTCACACTAATATGAAGTAACACTTTTCAGTAAAGCTGAGATTGGGAGGCTGCCTCTGTTACCCAGTGATGTTTTCAGTGACAGCCAAAGATTCAGCTCGCCCTGTAGTCATCCAAAAACACCCACCCTGTGCGATGACATTGGACATCTGGTGTCATATTCAGCAATTTTTTTTTGGACACAAATGGCTTGTTTTTGCTCATTATCTTTAGAAGCCAGAACATTTATTTGTTTATTGTCATGCATTCTTTGATATTTATGTGATTTTATGCTTAAGTAAATGTTTCATCAAAAGTAATTGCTGCTTCAAAGCATATAGCTCACTTCTATTTATTAGACCTCTAATTTAATACAGAACACCCACTGGTGAAACTGAAAATGGCATTAGGCTTTATTATGAGTTATAAATAGTTTTTTGGAACAATTTACCGAAATCCATGAAACTTGCTGAGCTCGTCTCATTGGTTGCTTTTAAAGTGTTAGTTCACCCAAAAATGAAAATTTTGTCATTAATGACCATCCCTCATGTCGTCCCAGGTCCATAAGATCTCCATTCATCTTCGGAACACAGTTTAAGATATTTTAGATTTAGTCCGAGAGCTTTCTGTCCCTCCATTGAAAATGTTTGTACGGTACTGTCCCTTTTCCAGAAAGGAAACACAGACACGTGATGTCTTTATTTCCTTTCTGGATAAGGACAGTATGCCGTGTAGACATTGTAAATGGTGGGACTGAAAGCTCTCGGACTTATATCTAAAATTTCTTAAACTGTCTTACGGCTTAGTAATAATTTTCATTTTTGGGTGATCGAACCCTTTAAGAGGTTGTTGATTGACATGGAGGGCAGGCAGACACATCTGGCTGCAGATGTTTTACCTAATGTGTTTTTAGGATTGTGGTTGACTTTGAAAGATTTGCTGTGTCAGTTGTTTTATATTTCTAGTGTTTTTGCATATTTTATGTTTGTACTGTAAATGTGGTATATGAAAAAGAATTTTTTAACCTCAGTGAATCTTTAAGAAATCAAATTTTCCTTGAGCTTTTGACATCTAAGAGGTCATCATATTATAAGAATATCCTGTAAGTTTCAGAATTGAAAACGTCCTTGTTAGTCCAATAAAAGCTTTTATTGACACCAGCCTCAACAAACGACTCGTTTTGAAAAGTGGGGAACTATGACGTCAAATATGTTAAAACACCACCCCGCAGAAGTAGAAGATCAACGCCTACTTCAACACGTCCGGTTTAGCCCCGCCCACCGATTCGCGCATTACACGCATAGCTAAATAACATACATGCCTACCTCATGATGACAAACCGGATCGAGCTACCGAGCAATACAGAATATTGTGCAGCGCCTGGTTGTGGAAGACAGTCGCTGCATAAGCTTCCTGTGGATTCCAATAGGACTGCATGGATAAACTTTATTTTTAATGACGTTCCAGCTGATGAGGTAAAACATCGTCGTCTGTTCACTTCATTTCACTGAGGATTGTTTTGTAAACAAGACACAGGTCGAGACTGGATTTGCAGACCGATTAAGAGTAAAGAACGGTGCTGTGCCGTCTGTATTGGATCTGACAGGAATTGTGCAACACACGGACTCTGGGTCGAACATGTATGGGCGAATCCGGTTGCCATTTGACAACATTGGACGTTTTCCCCACGTGCACCGACGGGTGAGTTAAACTCATTATAATGTAAAACTGTTATCCACTCGCAGCAGTGGGCGTTTATTTCCAAGTCTTCAGTGCGACACGCCCATAAAAACCAACTGTTTTTCAGGTAGGCTCACAACTAGGGTACAAAATAGCCTATTACTTATTCATTTTGATGTTATTGAATGCAAAAACCAAGCGAACGTCATATGTTGACCTCAGACAACAATATAATAAAATTTAAAAAGCCAGTTCATGACCCCTTTAAAAATAATTTCGTTTTTCATGTCTATTTTTCTTATCTCCCCAATTTGTTCCCCAAGGCTTTTATGTACACTACTATCCAAAAGTTTTGGGCCTGTAACATTTTATTGTGTTTTTAAAAGTATCTTTTGAAAGACCCCATTTACACTGCATGGTTGAAGTGACCAAAATCCGATTTTTTCCTCTCATGTGTGACACAGATCGGATATGACCGGTGAACGTGTAAGCAGGAAAAAAACGCATGAATTCCGATTTTCTCAGATCGGATTCAGGCCTCACTCATATGTGGTAATAAATCGGATACGTGCATTTGCGTGTACCATAGACAAAATCGGATATAAGTAAATGCGAATCGTATGTCATTAAAAAAGTGACATCAACTCGGATGGACACCACCAACTGAGATCACATGACTTAATACTGTATAGGCACGATGGAGGACAAAGGATATACACAGTGGAGCAATGTGGAGGTTTCATGTCTTTTGAGTGTTTGTGGCGAAGAGTACAGGCAAAAATGCAGAGTTGTTACAGAAATAAATCTGTATTTGAAGATATTTCACAAGATATGGGGAGGCACAGTTTTAAGTGCTTGTGGCTACAGTGCAAACAAGGGCTCTCCTCTTTTCTCCACTGGTAGTTTCATTAGTGTATAGTGTAAATGCAAAAATCGGATACGGGGTCACTTTAAAAGTTGATGTAAGCGGGTTGTCAAAATATAGTCAGGATATAGTCAAAAAATCGGATTTGGGCATAAGACCTGCTGTGTAAATGCAGCCTAATGCTCACTGTGGCTGCATGTATTTGATTTATTTAAAATGTACTGTCACTTTTGACTAATTTAATGCATTTTTGCTGGATAAAAGTGTCTATTTATTTCAGGAGAAAAAAAGAAAGAAATTAACTCACCCCAAACTTTTGAACGATAGTATAAATGTCTTTTTCGCATATGAAATGACTGAGCAGCATTTACTCGTGAGCTGCAGGTTTGGGCAAAGTTTGTTCTGGTAGTGTAATCGTTTACTTATAGATTGACGGGTTCTGACACAGAATGTATAAATTATTATTTATTTTGGTTTGAGTTCTATAACTTACTGTGTTTTAGTACATTGACTTTTTTCATTTCTAAAGGTCAAGGAAAGTTTGGTTCTTTTAGAGGAGTAAAATTGATCCATGCTGGCTGGCCTGCTGTGAATGTGATAAATCTGGATTGACAGTGATGTGAGAGGATTGGAGGAAAAATACCCTTCAATTGCTGCTCACTGAAGTCATTCTGACAGTCCAAGCATATACATGCTAGCCTTTAGCCGTCATTAGAGAAAGAAAAAGAACAGCACATCTCTGCTTTTCCACTATATAGGCTTCTCAAAAGTGTGCTGGAATCAAATCTGAGGTGTATTGGAGATTTTCTGAGAGGTTCATTTATAAACATAGTCTACTGTGACATACTGGCTGCCAGTATGTGAATTCACTCGTAAAGTTTCTTTGCGTTTGTGACTTGAGTTTTATTTCCCTGAGTATTGTTAACTATTGAGTTTTGTATATGAGTGTGAAAGAGAAAGCATTGCTTGGATTTAGTTCAGTGAAGTGATGGGTCTCCTCCAAGTGAGAAATCTGTCCCTGAATTGCCTCCACATCCTCTTTGTGACATACAAAACTTACAACGGAGTTATGGATGGTTGCTGGGGCGTTGCTGTGCGGTTACTAAGGTATTGAGAGTGGTTATAAGAAAGTTTCTAGGATGTTCTGAAGGGTTATTAGGTGGTTGCTTACTGTCAAAAGAAGAGCTGTGAAACGATTAATCACAATTAATCGCATCCAAAATAAAAGTTTGTGTTTACATAATATATGTGTATGTAGTGTTTATAATTATTTTGTATATATAAAAACACATGCATGTATATATTTAAGAAATGGTTTGCATGTATAGACTTTATATATATATTTATACAAAATTAATATTATATATAAATATTTGATATATTAATAACACATTTTTCTTAAATATATACATACATATGTGTGTATTTAAATATACAAAATAATTATACACACACATATATTATGTAAACACAAACTTTTATTTTGGATGCAATTAATCGTTTTACAGCTCTAGTCAAAAGAACCATGATATTCTGGGCCGGATGCACAAAAGTTCACAAGAATAAATTTTTCTTAACTGCTATTTTCTTATGATATCCTAACATAAAAATAAATTTACAAATATTTATATTCCCAAAACTTTTTTTTCTTAAGAATGTCCTTAAGACAAACCTTAATAATTTATGTTCCTGAAAAGTATGTCTTTAAAAATCTTTGTAAATAACCTCTTAAAGGTTCACTGTGTAGGAATTTCTCCCATTTAGCGGTGAAATTGTATTTGCACTCAAACAAATAGTGCTCTCTAATTTCAAATGTGTGTTACAACTATGGTAGCCACTATGTACCAAGAAGCTAAGACAACATGTCTTCCAATAGCACTTCATTGAGTTTAACTATACATGTTCTACTGTTATTCTGCCTATATAATGAATTACACAACCAAGCAATGAAAAACAGCTTGCAATTTAGACTGTAACAACCTGTCGAGAAGAAAGCAGGCAATTTCAGCGTCCCTTTCAAAGTCTTTCTCCTGGCCATGGGTTTTTTCCCACCTGGGAAAAGCTTTCCCGATTTTTCACCAGTTTGCCCACAGATGCTTGTCTTTTCCGTCCTTCGGATGAGACGTGAAACCGAGGTCCTGACTCTCTGTGGTCACAAAAAATCCCAGGATGTCTTTCGAAAGAGTAGGGGTGTAATCCCGGCATCCTGGCCAAATTTACCCCTTGGCCTCTGTCCATCATGGCTTCCTAATCATCCCCACATACTGATTGGCTTCATCACTGTCTCCTCTCCATCAGTAAGCTGGTGTGTGGTGAGCGTTCTGGCGCAATATGGCTGCCGTCGCATCATCCAGGTGGATGCTGCACATTGGTGGTGGTTGAGGAGATTCCCCCTCTATGTGGAGTGCTTTGAGGTCTCAGAAAAGCGCTATATAAATGTAACGAATTATTATTATAATAATTATTATTATTTTCTTTTTGTCCTCTTTTGTCCCCTGTCGCACCTTTTCGATTCACCAATTCACCAGTCACGTTTCCTTTTAAATTAAATGTTTTGCTTTTTTGGCTCTGAATTAAAATGTCTGGTGAAAGCTAAAAGCTTAGTGCTCAAGCCTAAACCTACCCAATAGTGTTAACAAAAGTGAATTTGACATAAAAATGCAATTGCATCCATGGCATTTTAGCTTGTTTCGTTGCTCAATTCTGCACCAACTGAGCTACCAAGCAAGGTGAATACAAGTGATGCAAACTCCAAATTGTATTTGTTTACAAATCATAAACTATGGTAAAAAAAGTGTTTTAAGGTCATAACATAATTTTGCAAGGTGAAAACTAGTTTTCTGCGCTTGTAATCAGAATTGTATGTAAAAAAATAAAAAAGTGCTTGTTTTTTTACTGCATCTTGTGTTCATTTTTGTTGGAAACTGCATTGATACCCCCTCTGTCACCTCTCATACCCCCAGGGGTGTAAGTACCCCAGTTTGGGAACCACTTAGAGAGAGCGCAAGAAATATGGAGTAAAAATTAATGCAATAGGCTAGTCCATCTTAAGACAGGCTCTTTAAAAATAGCTGTTACACACATACATTGCATAATAACAATAAGACACTGATTATGAACTCCTGTCAAGGTGAAAACTCCCGGTGTGGTGAAAATATTGTGCGTGCTTATTATGATTAATATGGTCATCTGCAGGAAGCGCAAAGAGACGGCCTTTGAGGCTTTTTTTCTAGTGAGTTGACCAACGAGTCTTCGTCAAAATTCGCCATACAGTCAGATGACACCATAGGCTTTTCCGTTTTCTGTTTTCTTAAAGGGATACTTCACTTTTTTTGGAAATAGGCTCATTTTACAACTCCCCCAGACTTAAACAGTTGGGTTTTACCGTTTTCGAATCCATTCAGCTGATTTTCTGATATTTACAAGAATATCGGTAACCAGACAGTTTCTGGTAACCTGACTCCGCCAGATGGATTTGCTCCGCATATCCATCTGGAAACCTTCCCGTTTGAAGTAGTTTTTGTAAGGGGCGAAAATACTGGTTAGCTGATTGGCCTATGTTGGTGATAGACGGGCCAAATCAACCAATCAGATCAACGAAGCACATGACGTACTATCTTGCTGCTGCAGGTAAAGGCTTGTTAGCTCAGCAAATAAGCAACATGTCGGCAAAGGATATTTGCCGTTTATGTAACTACAATTCGCCAAGAAAAGGCACCATTTCAGCTGCCCAGTCCATATTTCACAAGAAGGATGCAAGAGAAAAAAGCATTAGCCAACGGCTAAAAGAATTAGGACTACCGCTGTCTGAAAATGTTTCTAGATCGCGTTGCTTCCGCTTAATTGCGTCACACCTCAACCCGCCACAAAGCCAACGCTGATTGGACGTCCGTTTGGTGAACTGCTCCCAAATTTTCTTTAACGGAAAGTATCCAGACTGATCTGCGAGTGAAACCTTGAAAGCTCGCCAGATCAGGATGGTCTCGCAAGGCTAAGTTTCTGGTCTCATTGACTTCCATAGTAGGAAAAAATATATACTATGGAAGTCAATGAAACCAGAAACTGTCTGGTTACTGATATTCTTCTAAATATCAGAAAATCGTCTGAATGGATTCGAAAGCGGTAAAACTCAACTGTTTAAATTTGGGGGAGTTGTAAAATGAGCCTATTTCCAAAAAAGTGGAGTATCCCTTTAACAATTTCTTCTTGTATCATGACTATGGTGTAAGTCTGTGGGATTTTTGCCTGCTTTGTTTCATAAAGTCAAATAATATACAATCACACACCCCTCCCTAACAATACTTCCAATTTGAGGTAATTCATGTCTGTTGGAACAAGTTCGAAATACTTGGGGTAAGGACGGTGTTCAAATCCCTATGAGCAATGACTGTAGCCAGTCTTTATATAGTTTCCGATACTACTGTTAGGGTTTCGTTTAGCCAATAGTGCTGTTTGTTTAGCTGACTAGCTGATGATTGTTTTTTATTTATTTAATTTTTTTATGTGCCATATGTTGTTGTAAACTTGTTTGGATCCACCTTTTCTGGGCAAATGTAGCGTTGCTTTTTTCTGAGCATGCTGGGCAATGGCTCAAGATGTGATGTTGTCAGGGATTTCTTCAGTGATCTGGGACAGATTGGAAACAGCTGCTCGGAGGCTGACGGAACTGGAATTATCAGGCATCGAGTCTCAAACGATGCGATTTAAAAACGTAGATCAGAAAAAAAAAGATTATAACTGTATAATTATGTATCGTAATTAATCAACGTATTACTGAGCGCGTCTGTGGTGTGATGTAGTCTGCGGTGCTCATATTTTACTGCTCTGTTCTCTTTAAAATGTGGTCATTCATTAATTTTAAAGCAATAGTCACCCCAAAATTTAAATTCTCTACCCTTGTGTTGTTCTGCTGTATCATTTGTTTCTTTTGTGGAAGACAAAAGGAAATTGTTGTATAAAGAAAATGGATTGACCATTTTAGAATTTTAAATTTATTAACGATTTTGTCTCTTATGCTCACCAAGCTGCATTTATTTAATCAAAAATTCAGTAAAAAAGCTATATTGTGGAATACTATTTTTATTTTCTTTTTTAACATACACTACCGGTCAAAAGTTTAAGCTCGGTAAGATTTTTTATGTTTTTAAAAGAAGTCTCTTCTGCTCACCAAGGCTGCAATTTTTTGATGAAAAATACACAAAAAACACAGTAATATTGTGAAATATTATTACAATTTAAAATGACTTTTCATGGTAATATATATTAAAATGTAATTTATTCCTCTGAAAAAAAGCTGAATTTTCAGCATCATTACTCCAGTGTTCAGTGTCACATGATCCTTCACAAATCACTCTAATATGATGATTTTATGCTCCAAAAACATGTATGATTATTATCCATAGTTGAAAACAGTTTTTTACATTTTTATTTCAGGATTCTTTGATGAATAGAAAGTTCAAAAGAACAGCTTTTATTTAATTAGAATCTTTTCTAACATTATAAATGTCTTTACTGTAACTTTTGATCAGTGTAACTCATCCTTGATGAATAGAAGTATTGATTTCTTTTTTCTTTCCCCCCAAAATAAAATACAAATTCTTGCTGACCCCAAACTTTTTAAAGGGTAGTGTTTAATGTAACAAAAGCTTTCCATTTCAGATAAAAGCTGTTCTTTTAAACTTTCTATTCATCAAAGAATCATGAAATAAAAATGTAAAAAAAAAAACAGTTTTCAACATGGATAATAATCATACATGTTTTTGGAGCATAAAATCATCATATTAGAGTGATTTGTGAAGGATCATGTGACACTGAAGACTGGAGTAATGATGCTGAAAATTCAGCTTTTTTCAGAGGAATAAATTACATTTTATTATATATTAACATAAAAAAGTCATTTTAAATTGTCATAATATTTCACAATATTACTGTGTTTTTTGTGTATTTTTTATCAAAAAATTGCAGCCTTGGTGAGCAGAAGAGACTTCTTTTAAAAACATAAAAAATATTACCAACCTTAAACTTTTGACCGGTAGTGTATGTTAAAATATAATGTATTCCTGTCACATGATCCTTCAGAAATCATTCTAATGTGCTGATTTGATGCCAAAGAAACATTTCTTAGTATTATCAATGTTGACAAACAGTCTTGTTGCTTGATATTTTTGTATAAAATGTGATTTGTTTTCAGGTTTCTTTGATAAATAGAAAGTTAAAAAAAGCATTTATTTGAAATATAAATCTTTCGTATCATATCTTTTGATTCATTTCATTCATCCTTGCTCAATAGAATTATTAATTTATTTTAAAAAGAAATGTTTAAAATTTCTGACTGCAAACTTTTAAAATGGTGTTAAAAAATTCACTATAAAAGTAGTTTGTAAATCGGGTGATATATTCAGTGTTTTGATGCCATAAAACAGTGAGAAAAAGACTGAAAGTTTTTATTTTCAGTGAAAATATTGCCCTTCATCATAGGAGATATGATTTTCTGTGAATAATGAATTACATTGTTTATCAATTTTTTTTTATCTAAACTTTTTATTCGATCTGGTTTCGAAAGTTTGGTTGCTGCTTTTTATTATTTGAATAATCTGTTTTTCTCCTATACTTCTGATCAATATGGAGAAAAAGGCCTGACAGGACCCTTGTTTACTCTGCAGAGCTAATTGATTCTCACTGCTGTTCTGATCAATTTCATTTCACACATCATTATGTCAGCATAAATATTGTCCCACTGTGCCCATAGATGCTTGTCTTTTCTTTTTGTCCTCTTTTCAAATGTAATCTTCGCACCTTTCGATTCATCTTCGCTGTCGGAGTCTCCACATAGACTGTTAATGTGTTAACGAGAATGTGACCTATTGTTAAGGTCCTCTTTATGTAGCAGAGGATGTAATTATAATCCTACATAGTACATTCTTTCCATATGAAATTTAATTCCTTCAAGCATTAAAGTATCATCAGAATTTGTGAAAGCCGTGTTTTTCATGGCCTGTGTTAGAAGACATTATGGCTTTGAGCAATTGTAAGAGGTTTTAAGAGGGTTCTTGTGATGCCACAAAGCAGCTAAAGGAAGGTCAACAAGCTTTGTAAAGGTTTTTGTCTTTTTGTTTGCTAACATTATCCTTCCTTACTGTGTTTTGATACATGAAGACTTCTAGCACAGATTTTTTTTTCACTTCAGAATAATTGCTATATTGGAAAGGTCTTTATTTTCTCATCTTTTTTTGGAACAGCAGAAGGAAAATGACAAGTAAATGGGAGAGAGAGGCAGAACTCAAACACCAGTCAAATATTTTTTTACACTTGACTGAGTTTCTTATGATCTTAAAGGGTTAGTTCACCCAAAAATGAAAATTCTGTCAGTGTTTACTCGCCCTCATGTTG